>NW_019091577.1:64895-236920 GCF_001949145.1 Acanthaster planci | reverse complement strand
TTTTTCAAAAAGTACCACCTAGACCACCACGGGTTAATATTTGAGGGACTGGGCTTGAGGTGGTGTCTGAAACTAGGCTTCTGGGTCTGATAGTCCAATCTAATCTTGGCTGGTAGCCTCAAATTTATGACACGGTCTCAAAAAGTAGTCGTAGGCTACGGTATACATGCTTGGTCACTTAAAAAAGTTTGGTAGGCCTATCGATGACATGGTTTCTGTATGGTTTCACTTGTTATGTTCGCCCTATTTGTGAGTATGCAGCTCCAGTTTAGCTCGGTGATATTAACAAAAATCAGGCTGATCAATTCGAACGCATTCAAAAGCGTGCATATCGTATTATCCTTGGATCTGATTACATCTCATATGTAGATGCTTTTAATTCATTAGGCCTCCAATCTTTGGAAGACAGAAGATGTCATCTCTGCTCCCAATTCGCTAATAAAATAATGTATAGAATCCAGCAGATATGCAAATTGGTTCCCCCAAATATTAGTGCCCACAGTATGTCTCTTAGAAATTCCAATAATTACCAGATCCCTCATTACAAAACCAACAGATATGGTAATAGTGCAATACCCTTTCTGTCAAAGCTTCTCAATCAAATTACCTAACAAGTTTTTTTATGGACTCTTGGGTAGTTTTGTGTTTTTCATTTTGATTTTAATAATTTATTTTGTTTTTTCATATTTTGTGATTTTTATTTGTAATTTATAATGAATGTAAAACCCATGTAATTCAGCTTAATGCTGCGATTTGGTTTAATAAAATATGAATATGTGCGACTCTTGCTTGTGCGAAGATCTTGCTTCGTGTAACCGGCACGAGCACAAGGGTTTTTGCCATGACAAAAAATCATCAAAAACAGGAGATAAACTCGGAGATGGATCAGCTTTTGAGACTTAAATCGGAGAAACTTTCGTAACATTTTTGCTAGTTTGGATCTAAGAACGTGTGCCGACGTATTGCTGCCGACTTCGGTCATTCGCTCCAGCGCTAGAGAATGATTCCGATCTCCATTTTTACAGTCCCAATATAGTAGCAGGAACCAGTGTAACTGCTTATTGCATTTGATTTTTAAGTGACGGCGCTGAGAAAGTCATGAGACACCTAATATCATTTTGCAATTCAACTTTCATTGAAAACCACGAAAGGTGAAATATGGAAGCAATGAAATATACATTGGCCCCAGCTTCTCTTAACATGCAGAAACGTTCATGAGGCAAGCCGCAACATGTTCGAACGGGCCAAAGCTGGGAACAAGGGCATTTGATACTCAGCGACTGAAAATCGCTATACCAAGCAATTGCTATACCGGCTATCCGGTTCGTCAGTGTGACGTCACTTCAGTTTAAACCACGCCCACTGCACATGCACTGCACATAGAGTTGCATGCAGTAGTTGTATGCATTGATCGCCGTTTAATACATGGAACCATGAAACCGGAAGTTAACGTGCAACTTCAGCGATCGTCCAATGGGAGCCTACAAATCGTGGTGCGTACGCTTTTGTGACGAAGTCAAATACGAACCAGATAAAGAACAATCGCTATACCGAACGTTCTGTGTGTAAAACCCGTTCTTCTTATTTATAGCGGCGTTGCACTGTAACAGGTCTTTTATCTCCTCATGCGAATTTTGCATGGTTCTAGGACTTTTGTAAAAACATTCTTATCATTGTCGTGACAGGCTCCTATCCTAACGTATGTACCACTTTGCTTTGCTTTTTAACACGCGGCTGATTCACAATAGTGCGCCCCCAAGAGTCTGCACCGCGTTGGCCAATTACAACGCGCGAAATTTGTCGACCCTTTCGGGAACGCGCATTGGGTCGACAGATTTCGCGACAGCAGTTGAGCAGCAGTTCGGCAGTTTGATTTGGGTAGCTGTTGCCCATTTCTAAGGTATCGCAGCTCGCTCGAATGGATGAGCTGAAGTGGGTCATATGCAGCAAGGTATGAGAGGGAGAGAACCCCCCCCCGCTTTGTGTTGGTCATTGTCTCGCAGGAATCTGGGGAATTCCTTTCAGACATCTTGGGGGGATGTGTTAAGTAACAATAGTCTTGAATGTGTACAGGGATTGGACATGTTGGGGGGGGTACCCCTCGGTCTCATTTCTTGCTGGGTATAGACCGGGTGAGATGGCGATAAGAGACTGTTTGGAACTACTCACCAACGGACTGGTTGAAGGGCAGGGACCCACGCTTCTCCTGTACCGTTCGCCAGGGTAGGCACTCCACACACTCGGTACCTTCGGTACTGGTCCGGCACGCCGTCGACGCCGTGCCCTCGTACTCCCGCCGTCCTGGGTCGTAGCAATCCCACTGACCTGGGGGAGAAGTCAAGGAAAGACAAGAACGTGTCTGAATGCGTCTTTTTATTCTGCATTTCTTTGTGTGCTGAAGTACCTTTGTTTTGCTTTAATTTTTTTATAAACTCTGTCTACAAGGTATGGCCAGATCTCAACTTTTCCGAACTATATCTCATTTGGTATTTTTAAGAAGCATTAAATGACAAAGGTAAAATTGCGGCAGATCCCTATTATTCTCTGAACTGTTTAAATTTTGTGACTCAAGAAGTGTAGGTTTTTCCCTCTTTAGAGGTTTTACTCTCTTACATGTATATTGCTAGGTTTCAGCAGTTCAAATTTTTGTATCCTATGAAGACCTCACGATCAGAAGAGATCCAAAACATTTACAAGATATTTGTAACTAGGATCGAGCTGGGGCAACGTCGGTTTCTCACCATCACTAAAAAATTCAACCTCGTTGCATTTCATTTTTTCATTTAAACTGTGATTATTTTATCAACAGCTGTGTGCTTTCCAGATGGCGAGCACATTTTGGCCAGACAAGATAAAACATGTCTTTTGTGATCTAAAGGAAACCAGATCCATCATCTCGGATTTTGTTCAGTTTGTGTGAAATTGTCATGGGTTGGGGGCCAATCAATCACTGCGAAGCAAGATCCTTACCGAATGCTCGACCGCACCGAGAGTCACCAATGAGTGCAGCTGGGTTGTATTGTCGATTGTAAATGTTCGGTGAACATTGTTTGGTCTCCAAGTTAAGGTCTTCGCCCGACGCGAATTAATTGGGAATGATGGATGTTTGAGCGCTTGTTACTCGTCGTTTAAGACGATCAAAACGGGGGATACATGCATCAGGCCTTTTTTTTTCTTTCTTGTGAGTTAGTTCTCATCGAGATGTAGGCCTGGCGCATGTTAGGCAAAAGAAGATGTCGAAATGAAATAACTTTTTAAGTAAACGAATAGTCAATTTTCATGTGAATAGGCAGAAAAGAGGCAATGCAATACGGACGATTCACAATAGTACGCCTCCAAGAGTTTGCAACGCGTTGGCCAATCACAACGCGCGAAATCTGTCGACCCTTTCCAAACGCATATTGGGTCG
This sequence comes from Acanthaster planci, assembly GCF_001949145.1. The sequence goes on along the minus strand of NW_019091577.1, from coordinate 233,511 downwards.
ACCGATTTCACGCATTGTGATTGGCCAACGCGTTGCAAACTCTTGGAGGCGCACTATTGTGAAACGCCCGTATTATGTAGGTGGTTGTCGGAAATATTGTTTTTTACATCAAGTAAGTAGATGTTTGAGGTGAAATTATTAATAGACTGAAGCAATTATCTGCAGACATTCAATAACACAAAATCATGCTGCTGTATCAATAAGCAAGTTCGTAATTACGGACTGTACATGCGTGAAGGAAGTTTTGCACAGGTCACTTGCGCAGCACATAAAACGAATTGATTTACGTAGAGCTTGTGTGTGTCGTGAATGGGATGCTGTTGTTACGACATTCGTTTAAAAAATATTAATGAAATAGGGAAAATGCTGAAGACGAAATAGGGAAGAAACAAGAACAGAATGAACATTCTGATAACCTGCAATCCCGTACAGTCATCTCAGAGCAACACTGAATAGTGTCGCAAAATCATTTACAATACTTTTCGATAACTTTTACGGAAACGAAATTGGTTAGTTTTCTATGCGCGTTAACTCTTGCGCCAAGCGTTACGTATTCTTCAAAATCATTGTCCAGGGCGATTTTGACGGCCTAGCGCAACGCAAACGTGTGTTGAGTTGATGGTGTCGTTTTTTGGAGGGGGGTCCGTGAAAGTGAAACGCATGAACGCATCACGTACGCAAACACCGCAAAAGGTACATGGAAAGGCGCCTTAACGTGTATGTTTCATATAGCCGTTTGTGAACCAGTGAAGTGCAGATCCCACAGAAAGACCATCTTTTGCTAGGAAATTACACCATCTCTTTGTCCTGCTCGGGCTCATGGGGCTCTGGCACTTTTTTCTGCTGCTCGTAATCGAAAATACATACTCACGACAGTCCACGCGACTTCTACGCGCCTATTCATATAGAACAGATTGCGTTCGTCTCCTTCCTGTGCCAAGCGTGCAATCGATCAATGCCCACTCGTTATAACCGTGTCAAAAATGGTCCCGTGATATTTACCCCGACCTACGGGGCCTAATTATTCGGAACTCTCATCAGGAACGAAAAAAAGGAGTCAAGAACCGGACACGGCTTGAACCCAAAGTGCACGGGCTGTCAAAAGTAAAACAGGTGTATGTTTACCCCGTGTAGATGTGTACCACGTACGATTGCTGGAAAACAGAGCACTTTGGGAAGATTTTGTCAAGTTTTCAGAGAAGCTGAATGCCAGCGACTGCTTTAATGAGTATTTCATTCGAGCTCCTTTGCCCATGGATGGTTTCCCTTGCTAACGAATTATGGAAGAATTAAGCTATAGTTTTGACAAAGAAAGCACTTGCCAAACTCTCTGTTTGATTTGATCTTCGAAGAAAATTGTTGTTCTTGTATTAACATCGAAAGTATTATAAGCGGAACGTTCCTGACTGAGTTGTGGGGATTCTGGCGATCCATACAACACTTTAGGTCCCCACAAGCACTGTTTATTGTTCAACTGTTATTCATAGTCTCCAGAATTGCCGTATGGGGACTGCGTAGGCGTGTAAACTTTAAATCCAGAAAATCCGTCCAAAATCCGTCCACTATAAAAACTAGAAAAGAGAGGGGAAAAATTTCCATTTCCAATCTTGCTGATGTGTTTCATCATCTGTTGAGTGTCATGCATTCTGGGGATCGAGGGGAGCGTCAACCGTCCCCACACGTTCATGCCAGGCACGTCGCAAGGGAACACCGGGTCGATGCGTATAGCTCGAATCAACATCATCGCACGCATTGTGGCCGGGGAGGCGCCCAACCAAACACGACTCGATCCATGAATAACAAATTGACAGAAAAACTTTCAAAAGAGCGTTTGATGTAACCCACGAGAGCAGGTTCAAATAAAGTTTGAAACTACCCTTTTAGGCATTGATTGCGCTATGAAATTTAATGTTGTTACTCTTTAGTGAACTCGAGTTTGATGTCCACAACAAACCAAAATTAATATTTCCCTCGCGGAGCACTTTCTTTATCACGTTTGAAACAGCTCTCAATTGAGTCCTTAATTAAGTCCAGCAATGCTTCTCATGGTCCAAAGCTCTGCTTACTGTCTTAATATCGGTGTCTGTCACATCATGAGTGCGACTAACCGTATAAGACATCTTCAGTTTGTCAAGGTGTGATATTGATGTGTTTTTCCCCTTTCGGTGGAGATGGATTTCGTTTCTTTTCACTTTTCCTGCTTAAAAGATTACCGTCGGAACTCATTAGTTGGCAATCTGTATACTTCAGCCCATTCATTCATGACCAATGTGAGGTCTTCCGACTTGTCCCTTCTCGGAAGCCCCTATACAGAGACCTCATTGATTTCACTTGGCCTTCATGCACCGTCTAGCTCCAAAGCAATCATGTCTTCACCAGAAAAACACTATTTTCCACCGCCTGTGTTCACAGAACGGACTCAACACACTTGCCAATTCTAATTCGCGTGTTAGAATAACACATAAATGTGCGGCCCGTTTTTTCCTCTCCCGTTCATAAACAATGTTCGTCAAGAGTGCGTCATGCATGGGACACCGGTCACCGTGCGGACGAAGCAAAGTGGAAGACAGAAGTGGCTAAAGAGGTTTGAAGCATCGGACGCGCACAACGCCCGTGTTGCTGAAGCCCCGTCCTTGACGACACTATTTTTATCGTCAGGGCTCGATAACCACGCTTCACCACATTATCATTACCCCAGTACTACGCTACTTTACCTGCTCTCCGCAACTGAAATTTCGCTTTTCCGGAACATGTGAGTGCCAATACCTAGAAACTATATCATTCAAATTACAGTCTTCTCACGTGCACAAGACAACGTTAGACGTGCTTGTTACGAGATGTTGCGTGGTCACACCATAACCGTCCTCTGCACGTATTGCCGACAGTTAAATCGTTACAGACGATGGAAGACACGATCATGACTGGTAATTAATTTGCGCACACGAAAGAGTTACTGTAGGTTTGTGTACAACATAGAATTGTGAACATGAGATCTAACCTAGCGATATTTAACTCGTACGTAGACGAATAGCTGCCACGTGCACACAGCATAGCATTGTTTTTCTGAGATTATAACTATCATGAGAAACACAGTTTATCGAGCGTGAGTATACTCTTGAGCCGCGGGTTAGCTCCTGTAGCAACGGCGTCGGCTTGTGTCCCATTACGGGACAGCTGTTTTATGCAATGTCTTCAGAATTACTTCCTTTTCTGCCACTGCTGGGATGGGGACTTACCTGTACATGGTTACAACCAAAGGTGGTTCCAGTGACCAGTTTTTTTGCCGGGGGGGGGCTACTTCGAAAAATCTGAAAATATTGATGGCTTTTGTCGGGGAAGAGACAACGTTCGAGGGATTTGTACCCGTTTTAAGAAGGCAGGGGAAAGAAATAGAGCCCCCCCCTAAGTTGCAAAGCTTAAACACATATATAACCCCCAACTGGTATGGATTCGAGAATGGTGGAAAGGCGTATTCGCATTTTTCTTCACAAAGACGGGATCCAGTTCAAGTGAAACCCAAGACCCGACCCACAACACACACACAAGTTGATGAGTCCCACCCCTCACCTTTTGCTTTTCGTTCAATATACCAGAATTGGTTTGTCTCAAAGTTTATCAACGAGTTTATCAACACTTTTAAATGACGACTGAATGAAATTTGACTTCAAATCTGACATTTTTGTGAACATTGAACTGCATCATTAAAGTCAATGAGAAGGAGAGTCGGTAAATTAACATTTTGTCCACCAGCCGAGTGCAAAGTACGGCAGTGGGAGCTACTGCTTTTTAATGTTAGTTTGCCTATATAGGTGCAAAGAGTTCCACACGTCGGCTGAACGTACATCAGGTGTCAGGTTAGGGAAAGCGTCTTGCTTTTGTACAAAGGATAAGTTAAGCTGTATTGGCACGTAGGCCTTCATGTAAAAGCCCTGTACGGGTTTTTTTTTTTTTTTTTTTGGTCGAATCCAAACGGTATTGCCATCATTAGACCTAACCGTCCGGGGACTTTGCTCTTGATGGACAGTTTACAGTTCTTGGTTTATCGACCGATTCCAGATTTTTCTTTTACCAAATGTGACCCCCAAATGACTAACTGCGAGATGGGCCGCGAGATAAGCAACGGTTTCCATCCGTGGGAATACGCGGGGATCGCGCTCGATGTATACGGAAAAAACTACGTCAGGGATTCGCCGACAGCAGCCAAGTTTGAATAGGGTCGAGTATCTTAATAAAAGAACCGGTAGAGCACGACAGACCGGACACGCTCGGGGGTTACACAGGCCGGCAGGCGGTCCCGCCACGGTCTTCACGACGGAATTCTCTCGATCGCATCCCCGTCCCTACCGTAAATCAAATTAAGTCTTCTCGCAAGGTGCATCTGCCATCGATTAAATTAAGCACAGAAACAATATCGCAGTCTTTTGATTCCGTTTCGGGAAGCCGACGTTATATTTGGACATCAGGTGGTATTTCCATTTCCGGAGAAACTGCAGTCAAATTCGGTGCACTGACCAGACCAAAGAATTACGCGCATACGTGACTTGGTCAAATTAGGGAAAGAGCATCAAGGTAAAGGTTAGATTGAAACGTGACCATTTTTAGCAGACTAATTGCTCCATTAAGTGCTAAGCCGGTTGTACTCATAGCCGTTAGCCATTCATACTACTGGTCCATTTTTTTCTATTGTTCAGTGTTTTTCAAAATGTCTTTACAGAATCACGACTGTGCGTTTGCTCTTGGACCACAGTCAATACGGGCGATTCAAAATAGTGCGCCTCCAAGAGTTGCCGAAAGTTGTCGACCCCTTCCAAACGTGCATTGGGTCGACCAATTTCTGCGCATTGTACTTGGCCCACGAGTTGCAAACTGTTGGAGGTGCGCTACTGTGAAACGCCCGTATTGTTGGGGAGGTTCATACTTGCGTTCAAATAACTGATGAATTTGAACCCCAAACGTTTTAAGATTAATGCCATCGGCAGAGCAATCCTGGCGAAATTTGGTTGACAAAAACTATGTTGATTGTCCAAAGTGACTGTATTTTGACTTCTTCTCGTCAGATTTAGAAGGGATAACTGTAAAAGTAACATTACAACCATAATAAAACCAAACATAATCTGGCACTGCTAAATATTAACCCGATTGGGAAACGATGTATACCAAGGAGGATTTTTTTAAGCACATGAATATGCATGCATTCGCTGCAAATTTGTCACAGTGAGCTGACCTAACTTCGTGCTAGAAATACACCGACCGTCCAAGTACACCAAATCCATTACGTGGGATTCACCTTTGCTTTAATAGATCTCGATCAGCCTCCGCATTGGCTCTCGCACTATTTCAGCGACGGCGCTCCCGCGAATATACTACTTCATTGCAAGTAACATGCGGGTTAAGTCATGGAGCAGCTTTCCTGGCTCGGCCTGCCCAGGGGCAAAGCTAGGCGAGGGAGGTGCGAGCGGAGGACAGGATCCCGTTCCTGGGCTTTCATCTCCCCCTAGAGGACAATATCGAAGACTTCATATGCAAACCGTCCGGGACACAACGGTCGTGATAACCGTCTCAAGAGCATATTGAGAGTGACACTGAACACCTGTGTCAAAATGGCGTGTACATACACCGGTAACTAAAAACAAACGAGGCGCCCACATTCGTCCACACTTCTTACAGAATTTCACTGTTTTGTATGGATTGATCCTTCGGCTGTTTACATATTCTACCTCTCGGGAATGGCGCTTGATCGTCTTGCGGAATAGCCACATCTGTAAAGGAAAGCTTTGTACCGTGTAAGTTGCATACTGCCCTAACCTCAATCCACATACGGCAGCACCATACTTCCATATTCTGGTCCGCCTTCGCACAATACTAATGTGCTTTGATAGGAAGTGCTGGTTGTGGATTTCTGATGAAGACAAAATATAGCCTCTTGAAATACTCTACAAAGATATTGTGAATTTGGAATTAGATCCACTGCTGGAGGAGACGGCATCAACGCCATTAATCAGCTTGCATCATAACCCTAAACACCCGCAGCGCAACCTTCACGCTGTCCCCTCATTCGGGCGTCTTCCCATGACCGGACTTCAAGGGTGAAGAAATTCGCTGTCACCGTGACGTTCCCACCATCCAAACAGTAAACGAACGGCCCTTAAACTCGCGATCTACGATCAGACTTGACGGAACAGGAGAGAGAAACATGAAGGCCTGCCTCTTAATTTGTCCTTGGCTTGCCGATAGGGTCGCTGTATACGTGAGTGTCGTACAGCTGCTGTTGACGATTACAAAAAAGAGCGACGTTTCGAAATCCCACGCATGTTTGTCTGGTTAAAGCATGGACAGGAAATCGTTAAACCTGTTAAGCTACCTGTTCTCAGATTGGGAAAAAGTTTCTTTCAGTTTTCAATAGAGCCAAGACCTTGGGGCAAAATGCTTCGCGCACGCAACAGAGCCTACGACGAAACGTGCGTGGAGGAAATTCGATTTAAACCCCTAGGGTGGAGCTTATCAAGACTAACTGAATTACATTTCTGCTCCTCGGGCTTTGCTGACAGGATGTTCAGACGATTTCGTATTTTTTTAAGGTAATAAAGATCGAAAAAGGAAGACAGGCAAATCGGAAATGATGCTATTCTTGGAACCCCATGGTGGCGAATGTGCCAGATTTTGGGCCAGAGGTAAAGCATGTTATGGTTACTTAAAACCAAACTCATAACATATAGCGCCGGTAACTAAAGACACGATGCTCACTTTGAGTTGTGCACACTGTCTAAAATGTAGGCCTTTACAGGGAAGCGGATTTTTTTTTAGCACTGCACATCGAGCGAGACAAGAAGTGTTCTTTACGGGAAGCGCTGGCATTTTCATACGAGTCCAATTTTAAAGTGACTCCTTCACTCCAAGAACCTACAGTGACCTGAGCAGATCCCGACATGTAGATGACAACCCCTCGCGGCACTAATGTTAAACAATCACAGTATTACAATAAAACAGTATTCCCAGAGTTGCATCCATGCAGTTTTTGAAGCTGAACTTTGCACCGTACAAGAAGCGAACGCTTGACCATTACTCTTCGTCAAATTAAGTCCAAAGGTTCTTCAACTTTTGAGGAAAGCTCCAGTGCCACTGCTAGATCAACTGAAAGGTTAGGCCTAACGATTTTTTTGTTTGGTATTTTTCTCTCTTTGCATTTAATTCTTAAAGGGATTATAGAATTTTTAGAGTCAAAAGGGCAAACTGACAAAATTTATTCACTACAATAGCTCCTACGGTCGAAGTCCTTTTTTCAAACCATACACGATGGAGAAATGCATAACGCATTATTCATCTTCTTACCATCAACATTTGGCAACGCATGTGCAAAGACGAGGCCTTATCAAGCCGAAAGTTAATGGGATTTTTTACAAGGAGTTCACAACGGTTTTATGAATAATTGCTTAATTTTTAAGTGTGGGTCCACTGACGATATTTGCAATAAATAAGCAAGCAGACAAAAAGACCGGTGACGTGCAGATTCTGTAATATTTACGTGATAAACACCAAATGACTCCATCTGCTGCTCGGTAAAAGCTCGTAATGAAATCATTTCTTGCTAAAAAAAAATTGTCCGACGCTTCTGCCAGGCACACGACGACCAGCAATAGATGACATTTGTGGCAGGTCTTTAGAGACAGTAGACCGAAAGTCAAAGGGATTTCCCCGCCATTCAGAACCTTTCCGGAGAAGAGATATAGTTAGGAGTGCTTTCTGTGTCTCACGTTTTCCTTAGTTTTGCAAAATAAACTTTAGTAAGAGTTGAAACTTGGCGTGGGAGTGGTATCGACTGGTAGAGGTTTGTCATAGTTCCACGTGACTATCTTAATAGGGAGACGCTCCTGGTTCTGAAAAGAACCGGTGAGTTTTTCAGAACCCCATATCTTCCCAAATGAGACAGTCACTTGGTGCCACCGCACACCTTTACCAGTAAAAAAGAACCGAAGAAAATTGGATGTAATTTTTTGAGGATTACGGCAGAAGGGAGCAACCTCATTTCCATGTCCTGAACTGCTGAAATACACGTTACAATAATTTCACTTTCGAGAATCTCTGGAAAATGGTACCGTTGGTGCTTATTATAAAAGTTATATACAACTTAACAAGTGATCTAAGTAGGATTTTGAATATCCAGAGGGAATGCAATATTATCTTACCTCCAGACATTAGAGAGAGAGAGAGAGAGAGAGAGAGAATTGTGTGAACAAAGAGGGCATACTTTCATATTGCACAGCCTTTTTGGCCATTCGTCACGTTCAAACCATCAAAATCAGGAACAGAACATGGTAAAACGTGACAAACATCAAGCCAGTCTGCTTCATGCTGAGCGTTTCATCCACCCTTGGATGGAAAAAGCTAACAAGGCTTCAATGACGTTCATGTATGTTGTTTGCATGCGGGTAAGCAGACATGTGCGAGGCGGGCAAAAGATGGCGACGGCTACTCGAACGGACGGCCTCAGCAAGAAAGCAAAATGCAGCAGGGACCTTGCCGTTGTCTTGCCCTCAGCTGGAAATGTTATGCACATATCTTGACAAAACCCATCACATGGGCCCATACACTTTCAAAGTCATCATTACACTCGGATGTCTTCACGCAGATGATTCTGATTTACACGTGCCCTTGACGCTAATGGAGAAAGAGAGAGACGTATATAACAACTTACCGGACAAGCTCTTCAATGGAAATTACTCTATCCATCATGGGCCTATGCTGTCTCTCCAAAGTGCCAACTGTTTTGTTTTAAGGCGCAAATTAGGATGTGGAACCGCTTTCTAGTGTCTTATTTTCAGAAGGCAAGCGGTTAGGTTAAATTGTGGCTAAATTTAAAAAGCTGTCTGAGAATGTATATTTTGACGAGTTGAAAATGATTTGGGCCCAAAGCCAGATCTTGCAAACGCTCTCTAAATATAGTTACCAGAAATGGTCTTGAAATAAAGCTGTCAGTGAGTGGATATTTAGCTGATAAATCGAGGGTTTAGCTCGTATACGATGCTAAAGATACGAGTCACTTTACAACTTGTCCCAAGGATCTCTCATCTTCCGGTCGTTAGGCTGATATTAGTAGCAATTTTTAAATTGACTTGTAACTTGACAACCCTGATCCAAACTTATTTTCGACTCGAGCCCAATGTAATCACCATGCTCGGTGCTTGCTGTGACTTCACGCAAAGAGACGCCTCCGTAAAAGCTCACGGCAACGGTGGAGTGTTTGACTAGGGATGTTCAGAGCTGACCAATCAAAATTCAGGCGGGTGCCGCTGTAACAAATATTTAAAGGGGAAACTGTGTTGGCAAGGCACTGGTGACGTTACGCGTGCGCAGGTACATAGTTACCGCAGCGCTGAATATCGTTAATGTAACAGTAAAACGGCTATACGCTTAGTGATAAACTCGCCCTTAAAAAATATGTGATATTCCCAACGATTGTCGTCAGGCGGTGATTTTTACGGGTCTATCCACCAGTGAATTGACATTGAATCGTCACTATCACACGGGCAATTAACAGAAATTCCTTTGTTTTTTTCTGAAGACCACGGTCTGGCAATTTAATGCAAAATGGTACACATTGACAACAGTCGAACAACAGGTCTTTTATACCGATTTCACGCGAAATTTACCAATTTGTGAAACCTAGTACCTTTATACACTCCCAGTCTCAAACAGGAATGATAGAGCTCTGTGTGCTCTGTACACTAAGACACAATATAGCCTGATTTCCCACTGCGTCAGCACCATTCATAAAAACTACACGGATAGGGCGAATACGCTACGTTGATTGTTTAAACATACCAAAATGTGCGAGTGAATCGCTAGACATGGACGAACGTCGACAGATGTCCTTCAATCAAAATTAATCATTCTAAAGTTTGCGGGAGGCAGTGTATTTGTAGTTGCTCATTTCCATTTTGGGAACTGTATTGACAATTGAGAAAATTAATATTCTGGCATTTAATTCACCGAAAACGCAGATCTTGCGACATGAGAATGATTTTTGAAAAAAATAGCGTTCGGGGGCTTCTTGAGGAAAACCCAAACACGTTGCTTCTGAAAACAGGAAAACGATGAGCAGCCTGACACTGAATCCACGCAATGCGTCAGGTATACTCGAACCGTGGGCGTTGAAAGTGAGGGGCCAGAAAAAGGCGTTCTCAAGCAGGCTCAATTTGCCGAAGTCTATGGACTAACAGCATGCGTTAAAGTAGCCATGAACGGATTTCACCCGGTTACCCCAATATTGGTCCTGCGCGGACCGATTTTTGTATTGAAATTTTGCATGCCAGAAACATTCTTTGATTAATCGTCCATTCAAATCGTTCGGTAACCCGGAATGATGTACTCTGCAGTTCACGAATTTACAAACAATTTATCATACGTTTAAATTGTTACTTTGCCCAAAACGTAAATGAGATTTTTTGTCACACGCTGGTAAAATGTAACGCAAATTAACTATTGAGGTAATTGAAGATTAAACATAGCATTAATTTTCATTTTAATGAACTTTGAGTCATAAAACGGCAACAAGATGTTAGCCGAAAGGAAAATCATTACATTTAGGCTCCATTAAATTCTTTAAGGAAAATGCCAAGATAAGAAGCTTGCCGGTAATACATTATAATAGGAATCTTAAGTACTTGAAAGCTTAACGCCATTATGCGGAATAGTGGACGCAAAAAAAAGTAAAATGGGAGCTCGATCAAGCTGGCTTGCGTGGTGGGTGGGAAGGTGGGCGAGGAGATTAGTGTTGAGGATGTCCGTGGCTCGAATGCCAAAAGGTACTTCACTGTTTCGTTTGGTTTGTCTTTTTCCTTTCAGAGACAAATTTTTCTAGTTCTTTCGCGTACTTTCAAAATGTGTGGCCTCGAACTTGAAGTTTGTCCTTTTCAAGTGGAAAACGCTCATTCGACGCGTTATCGATGAAGTAACCTCTCTTATTAGCCTGTCAGATAATATTACGTAATATGATACATATACTATATTTCTTCCACGTTCCAAATATTTGTATGTTGCTGTAAACGTCTCGTTTATTAACGGTGGTTGGTAGTCATATCGGGTGAGCTTGGCAGGGGGAAAGTGCACAGCAGTATCATGGTGCTGAGAAAGGATTCCTCCGGGGATTAAAGAGAGAGGGATGACCTTTTGTATTCTACCAACGTAGATGTTTTAGAGCAAGTCTTACCTGCGATACATCGGAGTGCCGTCAGAGTCAGCAGGAGGACAGCTATCCCACGCTCCATCTCCATAACGCCTCCTGGAACCTCAGTGATAAACAACTCCGACACAAATAAGAGTCTCCACTTCAACAAAAAACTCTGTCGGTGTCCTTCCTTTCCTTTTCAGGTTTTTCCCCTAAGCCAATCGGCTACAGGTGTTAAGGGACACTGCGTCCTTCTAATTGCCCGCAAAATGCTGTATTTCCCAGCACGCTCGAGAGAGAAAATGATTCAGTTCCCCTCGTGCAACAAGCTTTTTCTCTCCTTTCTTCCCCCCAGACGGGCCACCGTGGCCGCGTGGATCCGATATCACTCACCACTATCGACCCACAGTATCGGGTGCCCGAGATTGTTAGCCAGTATGTGAGCTTGTTGAAACCATTAAAACGAGATCAAGTGGTCTTGAAGCCCGTACTCTCTCCTCAAGAAAGCTGCTAAAAAAAGGAAACACAAGACACGCACACGTGCACGTATCGAGCCTTTCTTAGTTGCGTGATCCGCACCTCCTTTTCTTCCCTGTCCGATCTCCGGGCCTATTTTTCTGAAATCCAGTCTTGCGGCAAGATTTACCTTCCGGTAATTGTGTCCAAACTAAATCTGGGCTTCGCAATACGAGGCAGGGCGGTCTCACACACAGGCATAGTTCGTTCGCGAGTCCGTGTGCAGTGGTCTAATTTGCTCTCTGTCCACAGAAGATGGTCGATAGTGGAAACCGTGAACCGCGTACCGGACGCAACCGAGCCGTGCATCTGACACTGCTGTTTCCCGTCAGGGCGCAACCTCGGACCTTACGCGGTGGCTGCATTCACTCCACTCCCGTACAACAGTCCTCAGAGTTGCCGAGCGTCGAGTCGCCTTTCCGAAGAGAAAATTTAGTGCATTTCAAACCGTTACGAGTACCGGGAAGATGTCGAATGAGAACGCACCCGTAACTGGGCAAATCGCAGCGTGCCGAGTTGGTCGTACGGTCACCGCATGAAAGCGGCACAACGATATATCAAACTAGTCCGAAGGGATATGACGAAGACGACAAACATACGTTTCACTGTGATCTATCAGGTTGCAAAGGGAGAACACGTCGGCACTGCAGTCCCTCGCAGATGGTCCCCTTACCCTCTGTATGTTGTTTTAGCCGCAACACCAGAGAAAATGAAATTAGGAGAACCCGTGTTCCTTGTGGATATTAAACCCATATCATCCTTATGAAACTCGCGGACAGATGCGCGGAAGTTGAGCTTGACTGCCTGTCCCAACCAACCGTGGATAAATCTTGAAGTCGTTAAAAAAAAAAGGTGCACTGTTGTTAAAACCACCTGTTTTGCACTTTCGGCGTGGAGGGCGCTGTGTACTTCAAACAGGATAATCGTTTCACACGTGTCTTGTCCACGTGTGATGCATACAATTAAGACTACTCTACTTTTCAGGGAACCTGACAGAGTGGTAAGCACATAAAGTGAATCATTATCGAAGAGCCGACAACGATACAGACTGGTACTGAGCAATACTGTTTTTTTGGGGGGTCAATACGGATACCCATACGGAGTGATGAAGGTAGCTTCAGGACAATTTGGGGCACTTTAGTTCTTTTTAAACCGATTAATTATCAGCTAGTTTGATCTTGAAAAAGGGCCCTAATGCCAACCTGACCATGCACGCAGAAAAACAGTCGTAACTACATTATGCTATTCGGAGTATTTGCATTGCAGTGCTTATAGTGAAAGAGTTCATACATAAAAGATGCTGCACAATCTCCAGAAGTTCACCAAGAGAACAATACTTGTACTTGTGCAATTGAAAGGTCACCGACTGGCTGATGGATTATAGATCTAGAGTTACTTAATCCAAGTAGGCTCCGGTCACTTTGAGCTAAAATTCTGTGTGGAGTGAATCGTAATGCAAAATGGATTTAGAATCTGGTCCCTTGGTTCTCAAATTTGACTAAAAATTCCAAACCCTAATACAACAGTGTTTTACTTCAAGATTTGTGGTCATTCGAAATGTAGCTTGAAGACAAAATGTCATGGCTAACTTATATTTTCTTCCCGGTTACTTTTCGTCGACTATATAGAGGACACGGCAATCGCGACGGTGTTTACGCGAAGCACCTGTGCGATTCTAAAGCCTGTCACTTTGCTTGAATGCAGCCCTAGTCTATGCTGCCCCTCGGAGCATCTGGGACTGAATTTTTTTTCGAGCGTTACATGTAGACACCACCAGAGAGTCTGAACATTATCCCGAGCTCTCACTGTATCCCCTTTAATATGAATCCTAACATTGACAATTTCTGGTCAAGCTCGGTTTTCTTTCACACATTTCTGACGGTTGTAGAATGTTATCTCAAGTCTTCAAGTCTAGTCATTTCCAGACATAGAGGCAATAATTTGCTCAAGTCTGTGTAATTTTTCTTTTGGCCTCTACATGTATTTATAATGAAGCTGAACCTGCCACGATTAGTGACCCATCATAATTTTTTTGGGCCCGGATGTCAGGATTTATATAAGGGCATCGCGCTATACGGCTGAGCGTTGAACTCGTCCCCGTCGAGAGTCGTCGCATGCATAATGTCGGCGACGACAGACCGCGCGTCGAAAGAATGCAATCTGCTTGTTGCATCTGCAACGGCACGGAGGGGGGGGGGCATCTCGCGACGATGAAATTCCAAACTACCGGTCAGACGATTGAGCCAACGACAAAACAACTTGAGTGGGAACCGGAGAGGCTCCACAAGTCCGTGTACTCCACACGCGGCTCATATTTTATTAAATGCTTTCCGCACTCGAGATCAAATCATTCGCAGGGGGGATGAAGTCTCCCGCGCCACTTGAACTCGATCTTTTGACTGTCGGGGAGTTGAAATAAAGCGTCAAACGTCGCTTATAATTATGCAGATGTTCTATTACTTCCAACCTAAAACTTTTCAGAACCATTCAGTTGTACATTACGAGCATTCTTTAAAAGAGTATGCACCAACGCTTGAATCCCGTCCCAGTGTTGGGGCAAAAGTGGTTGGTAAAAAAATTGTTTAACTGTCTACAATTATTAGGCTGGAAATCATCAACGTCCGGAAAATCCAGCTCTGTCGCACCTTTACTTTTAAATGTATTTACATTGTATACCCATGAAAAATTTAGTGATGAGGCGTTATACGCCCCGAGCTGAAGTGCACCCCCAATCGGCGAAAGAAAGACAGAGGGTTACAACCGGGTTCTTGCACGCGTTCTGCGTGTTCGCAAAGACCATCCGGTTCGTAAGTGTGACGTCACTTCAGTTTAAACCACGCCCAATGCACACGTGCACTGCACATAGGGCTACATATTGATCGCTGTTTACATGGAACCACGGAACCGGAAGTTAACGCGCAACTTCAGCGATTCTCCAATGAGAGCCTGCAAATCGTGGCGCGTCCGCCTTTGAAACGAAGTCACTTACGATCTGGATACATTCTGAGATAAATTCGTGGCGCGTACTCAGCGTGCTCCGCGTCAAACACGCATGTACTTGCGCGTGCCTGTGTGGTGAGTCAGTGGTTGGTTCCCATGGGTACGATCTTGCCGCGCCATGTTGGTTCCCACCATGCTCATTCTGAATAGCCAGTCAGCGTCGTTTTCGAATTCTACACGACCAGGGGCTAGTGAAGGAACGGGCACGCAGCCCATGGAGTCGACGTTGGTGGTTTGGTAACGAAAGGACCGGCAATTTCATTTACAAACACGCTTTCTTTTGTTCCGCTTGAAGTGGATAGACAAATCAGAATACCAGCGACACGAATACCATCAGAGTATTGTTTTTCGGATATTTTTTTCACGTGGCATCATATGTGCCATACTGTATGAGCTTTAACTGGGACCACTAGCCATTTCTAACCGACCATTGGTTCATCCTTAAACACTGTCTGGAGTATGTTCTATTCGGATATCTTTAATGACGAGGACCGGTTATCAAAACCGTCCCCACTCGAGTGATGGGAGTCGATAAGTCGATTCATTGCCCTGCAGCGCTCTAGGATATCGTGGGTTCGCGCGATACGTGGGTTCTCGCGAGCCTTTGCCACAAGGAAGTGGTTTTTTTCTCACTCTTGAAGAAGAGAAATAGATAGTGCCAATTTTTTAGTCTGGTGTTGACATTAGACATTTCGATTGTCCCTGGGCATATCATGTTTTACGAAAATCGATGGAGGCGGCGTCGACAACACGGTACCGTTGGCTGGAAGGGATCAGGGTTAGAGTTACGGTGAAATTGATAGGCATCCGAAGCTAAGCCTACCGCAAACCCGATGCTCGCTAAACCATCCGGCAGAGGGAGGCATGCGATTGATTTCTACGCGGAAGGAACCTTATAAGCTTATGAAAATATTCTGCAACCATGGGCACGTTGGCATTTCCAGTTTTAGGAGAAGCTAAAGTTTCAGTAAGCAAGGGGACGTTTTAAACGGATATACGCAAGGTACACATTCCCTTGACGTTAAAGTCACAAACTCTGCCCCTGTTATACATTATACCAGCAGGTCAACGGAGATGAGCGACGAATTAAATTTGGTATCAGGTGCCTAAGGAGTGGATGGAGCAAGGCAAAGTTGGGTTCTTGACGGCGCCAGTTGGTCATATTCAGCCAGCGTTGGTCTGCACTGCTCTACTATCATAATTTTGGTCACAGCTCATCCGAAGTGTGTCTGGGAACTGTTGGGTTGGAGAACTTCTTGGCCACCCAGTGAATAACCATTTTCAAAAGTCTTACTCTAGCTGTTTCCATTCCTATATACGTGCTTTGTAAAAGCAAAAGAGTGAAAAACACTCTCCAAAAGAGTGAGTCTCTTATAACAGCACTCCTAAGGAGTGAAAACCAGGCTAAAAAGGGTGCAAACCACTCCAAAAGGAAGAGAAAACCTCCAAAAGATGGGCAATTTATAAAGGAAATCGCTTTCTGAAGTTGTCACTCATATGACTCCTTGAAAGTGTAGAAGTTTCACTCTTTGGGAGTGGTTTTCACTCCTTTTTAGATCGGCATTCACTCATTTGGAGTGGTTTTTTTTTAATAAGGAACTCAATCTTTCCCATGAGTTTCTCTTATTTCAACGGTGGTTATCCCCGCCCCCTCCTTCCCAGCAGACAGCCCAGACTTTGCTTCATGTTGACCGGCCTTGTAATCATCCGCCCAATCGATCTCGACGCCCGCCATCATGTTTAAGACCGCCTGCCTTCTTGTATACGCACGACTAAATGACACAGCCCGTTAGCCACCCACCTGTGCCCAACACCTGAACAGACCTCACTAATAATTAATCGAAAGATGCATGATCACCGTCTCGCCTTTTTTTCTATAGCAGCTGAAATTTTCATTAAGTTCTCCATATACCTGTCATTTAGACAGGCCTTAAGAATCTCAACCATTATGGCCTCAGTTCACGGTCCGCTACCGTCCCTTCTGCGAAGCACTCAGCGGGCCGTATCAAGTCAGTGTACCTTCGTACGTAATTATTCATCTTGAGATTTGCGTCGGGCAGCCCTGGCTGATAGAGATTTCATCTTTCTTGTGCATTCTCCCAGGGGAATACGTGGAGAACCGCACACAACCACTCTCCCATATCGTGGCTGATCAGAGGCAACGTTGCGCTGAACAGAAGTGACCAGCCACTGTCGTTGTAGCTGGTGCATCTGTGGAGTTGCACTAACCATGGGTCCTGCTGTAACATCTCCATTGCAGACTGTCTCTTTGCATCCTTTGCAAAACACCCTCTACAAACATACACTACAATGTTCCCTGTATAAGAATAACATCATAAAATATATACCTTATAAACCACGATGCACCATATACTTCGTCATAGGCCTAATTCACTAGCCTAGATTCATTCCTATGCGATATTCCAACGGTGGACCCCCCCTAACAAGCTTAGGGAATCACTCCCTTCCCCTAACTTCCCCTAATGGACCTTCCCCATGAAATATGCAAATAAGGCAGCATGCGCATTACTACCACCGCCAGTTGGCAAAGTTGCTTACATCTATGACGTAACAATACAAATCTCCATGCGCGCGCCACTATCGCCGTTTTTGTACTAGTATAGTTTGACAGGAATGCCAAATTTAGACAAGGAATTGTTACTTTCCGACCTCAGGACACTGGAAACTTCACTTAGTTGCGAGAAAAGCGTGCTCAAGTATCGGGCAAAGGCTGTAATACGGTTTGACCTTCAATGCTCCAGGTCATGGTTACTTGCAGTTCGCCTACACTGCCGACAGTGTTGACGGCCCCACTTGCCAACCAGTAGCAGTAGCGCGCACGCGCCCATCCAATTTGCATATTTCGTGGCAAAGGTCCATTGGGAAGCCCCTCAGTCCCCTAAAAATCATCAGCCTCGTGCCCAGAATGATAAAAGGAGGAATCTAGACTTCGAAGTGTACCGAGAATCTTGCTCTGGACACTCTACAGGAACGGTGTGTCATCAGATGCACACCTCTTCCTACAATCCAGAATTCACTTCATTATGGTTGACAGTATCTTCATGGTTGAGTTGCTATCCTTGTTTCAATAAGGGCGATTCACAAAAGTGCGCCTCCACGAGTTTGCTACGCGTTGGCCGATCACAACGCGCGACATCTGTCCACCCCAGAGAAATATGGAAGGGCTGCGTAGCACCGTGATCAGCATATCGACAGGAATATAATATCAAATCAGTGCTCTGAATATGTGATTGCCAAGGGCTGCGTAACACCGTGATCAGAATATAAATCAGAGCTCTCACATATTTCATAGCACTGATTTGATATTATCTGTCGACCCCATGCGCGTTTGGAAAGGGTCGACAGGTTTCGCGTGTTGTGATTGGCCAGCGCGTTGTAAACTCTTGGAGACGCACCATTGTGAATCCCCCGTATTGTTTAGCCAACGTTTAACGAGAAGCTCTTCCTCGACACATCAATCACTCGAAGGGTCCACCCCTTTTCACTCGTGAAAATTAAAGTAAGTCTGAAATCAATGAGTTTTTCTTGTCAGATCAACAAATGGAAACCTCAGAGAACCACAGCTCTGCCTCCTTTCTCCGCGTTTGATACGAAGACGCAACACGATTCTTATCGTTTATACTGTTGAAACAGTAACGACTTTTAAGCTTTACTTATTTGTTTATGGGTGCCAGTAATCGATTTTGACTTTCTTTGCCTTCAGCAACAAAAGTCCAACAACGTTTGGAAATAAACTGGCCTCTTTTTTGTCCCTTGTTTGAACATTTTGTCCCTTTTGTCGGCAAAACGTTCCCCGCTGATATCATTCTGCGTATAAAAACCACTAAACACGATCCCTTTGTGCACTGCATAGAGTATCAGCAGCTGGCGTCCAACTGAACCCCAGCTGTTGATTCAGCCGACGTGTACCGTCCTGCGGAAAATGTCATAAAAATAACCCTTGGTGACATTAATCGTACTTGACAGACCCTGTCCTTGTTAGAACTGACCTTATTTAGGCAGCACACTGTCCCTATAGTTCGATTCGATATAGGCCTCGAAAGCATCTGCGTCAAAAACTCTGTATGTACGTAACTGTGAGTTATGAGTGGTGTTATCAAACTCACGCTCGGGCCAGAATCAATATCCTGGCATTGCTGGCGGTCATTGTGTTAATTTGCACTGATCTCCAGTCTACTGCAAGCGAAACGGAGGTGACAGTGGTTAAAATAGATTCTTCAAGGACACGTACTATGGCGGGCTTTTAATGAACGCAGACGTGTCGATAACTATCACCAATCATTCTGACCCCAGCTAACCTAGGCTTGCACTTTCTCGAGGGATTAGTATACGTTGTTGGTTTTAGTTTTGATGAAGTTAGTGCATGTCGGTTAACAGGCCAATATCCCATTGTAATCTACACTCTCTGGGACGTAGATGTCAAGGGGAGTAAGTGTACTCAAACACAGGTAAGTTGCTGCTGTGGGTCGTGGGGGGGGGTTGAAACCACCCACCTGATCCTTGTTTGTGAACGGCAATATAGTCACTGTCAACAAAATCGTGTAATCATCTTTCAAACCATGAACAGCGCCACCTAGTGTCAGGTTGTTTCTAGTCCCCCCAACACCGCCCCCTAGTGTTGGGTGATATCCCCATGGATTAAGATCCTTTGAATGGAAGTTGCTGGAATTTCTGTTTCAACGTGAGAAGACGATGGCTTCAGATGTAAATTCGTTCCTGCACCTGAAACTGGCAAGATCTCCATTGAAATCTCTAAAAGAGTGGCAGGTGTCCTCAAAGGTCATCGTAACAGTGGGGGGCCAAGGGGGGGGGGTGGGGCAAGTGGGGAACCGCACTCCTGTGGGAACCCTTTACACCCCTCCCCCATCTTGCCCCCACCCCTCACGAAGTACCGACAGCCCATTGCAAGCCGCGTATTTTGCGGGAATCGAGCCTGGCCCGAAACAGGTCAGGCGCACAGGCAAGGAGAGAAACACACGATACCGCCCACCACAAAAGTCTCCCAACAGATCCAACCAATGGAGTGTGCCCGCAGGGTAACTTCCAACCCCCCCCCCTCCCCGGGGCATCTGTATAACCACTTTTTCTGGGAGACAGATGAAGAGCTCACTCATTTCCGAATTCCCCGCAGTGAGGCCAAACAGAGAGTACACACATGACTTTCCGTTATTAATTCTGTCAGGGTCCCGCATAAGCCTTAGTCCTACCCGCGGAAGAATCAGCCCGATCCATCTGCGTGTCATCCCGCATTAGGCTTTCCCTAATTGTTCCATCTTGGGAGACCAGGCCATTTTCTGGACACTGGATGTCGGGCAAAACATGGCTACAGTGTATTTTCGAAATATGTTACAAGTATGCGCAGCCGTGCGTCAGAACAAATTCACTGTAAAATCGTTTTCCTTTTAGAGACAGACACACTGATAAATCTATCGAATTTTATCAGATAAAAATAGAAAAGCATGCCAAAAATGATAGGCATACACGTTACAGTGGATCGCAGGTCATTCGAAATATGGTTATAAAAGAAATGTATCTCTTCATGTGCCTTCCACTGGGAAGAGAAGAGCGCTTGCAGTTGGCGTGAGTGGCCAGATTGTACCGCTTTGCCCTCTGTCATGAAGCTCGAATAAAAATAAGGACTGATGACCAGGCACTCCTTTGAAAATGAGCGGGTATCAGTCAGTGATATCGCCCATCATTGGTCATCACGGGTCAGCGAAAAATGTCGGCTCTAATCTTGGAGACGGAAAGTAAAAGTGCATTGAACCGTGCACGGGGAATGGGCGTGGACACTTACACCATAAGGGATTTTTCTAGAAATCAAACTCCCTTGCAAGTCTACCAACAGGAGTTTGATTTCTAGAACCATCCCCACACTGTGTACTGACGAGTTGCTGCAGTATTCGACGGGGGTGTGTGTTTTAATCCGTCCTTGTGGTGAAGGGGCCAATATTTATTAGCGCTGGGTGACTGCTAGTAATTTCAAATTACATTGGTTGGAGTTATCTACTTTCAGGGGCCCCCAAAGGGGGCATAATTTCTTTTAATACAGAGGGACACTTAGAGTGACCTCATACTTCAGTGTTGCGATCGTTCTTTCCAACCCTTTCTTGTCACAAACCAGTAAGGGCTGGGGCAACCGCTTCTTTGTGGTTTAGAACTGTCGCTGAATTAAACTGCAAGTCAATGCACGAAACGTGGACGCCAGCTCCAGACAGTAAGTCCGAGGGCACCGCGTCCTTTTCTGTTCAGTCTCGCGCTGCGGTGTAAATCACGAAAACCGCCGCACGAATGCAGTAGATCTGACGTGTCAACACCGTACCTGGCACCAGATGGATGGCAAATGATTAACCGGCAATAACGACTTTTTAATGTCATTAGAACGACACTGTAAACAGGTATGGCCACGAGAAGTCGAGGGGAGAGGAATATCCATCAGACCCTCCAGAATTGGGAGCCACCTGACGAAGGAACAAACACGGGGTCAGTTCGAAATATGAAAGGGCTGCGTAGTACCGTGATCAGAATATTGACAAGAATATCATCATAATATCAAATCAGTGCTCTGAAATATGTAATTGCCGAGCTTTTGGTAACTGAGTACCTTCCTCAGGGCAGGCAGATTCCGTTCACGGGGTCAGTTTGATGCTAGTTTCTGAAAACAATTATACTCCTCCGTGACAATATGAGTGGACGTTTGAAGACAGAGAGAAATTTACCTCTTCACCTCTTCTGTAGCCCAATCATCAAGTACATGCAAATCAATTTCACTTTCTTTAAAGTGCCACTTTTCAAATGTGTTCCGGGATCATTTCATCCGGCAAGATTTTCTTCCCTTCTTGATGTGTGAAATGCGTATATTTCTCCGTTTTATCATTCTCTGTGGGTATTTCAAAGGAAAACATGTTATGTCCATAACACTCCAAATACATGTATGTATCATTGCCTTCGGTTGCAAGACCAGTTAAAAACTACCGGGACACTGCAAATTCATCTAAACAGAACTATGCTGCCTCACTGGCCTTGGTATAGCTGTTTGTGATAAGTGTGAAGAAAAGGCCAGAGAAATTGAGTTGCACCTGATTGTTTATTTCGCCAGGGCGTCCACTCAGACGCGACGAGGCACAAACAAGGCAGTCACGTTGCGCAGTGATTGTACCATAACAGGGAAATGCTAAATCAGAGACCGTGCCGTGCATGTTGCCGTGACAGAATTGTATTCATGTAAACGCGCATGTGAATTTAAGAGGCCTCCCCTAATTTTTTTTCATACACAAAGTTTTCACGAAACGTTGATTGGCGTTGCTTCACAGTAGCAAACTTATTGTTGAACAGAATCTCTTTAAAACGTCTTCCCTGACTACTTCCATCAGATTTCATTACTTCATTAATTAACTGACAGAGTCTCTTTCAAAATGGCATCATATCACGGCAATCCGTCAGTTCCACCCAGTTGAATACAGGGACAGTGGACCAATGCGATATCGACGAACCGTATCCTGCCGGAGCATACACGCGCTGTATGCACTGCCGACGTAACACGCACGCGGCCATAATCAATCAAAACGCCGGAAACAGGATGTCGACATCAGCAAAGGCATTCGTACGTGTAGGATGAAGTCTAGTGACCCGACTCAGCAACCCGAAACGACTCATTTAATCTTGCCGTATCAGACCACCAGGAGGTGATCCAGATGGGAATTGAAGACGGTTGGTTTCGTGGAAGAACCGCAGAATCTTCAAGACTGTCCCAACCACACCACTTTCCCATCTTGTCGCTCATGCATCTATAACTCTTTTTCAAGATGATCATGACATGTTCACGCTGTCCCCCCTGGATAACTCGTCCCCAAAACGTCGACAGGGAAATAATATCAAAAGAAGAAATTCCGAAATGAACACTTCAAGGCCTTTAACCCTAACACTCCCCAGTCCTCCAACAGGTAAAGGGTTGAGGAGTGTTAGGGTTAATTAATTTTACCCGTAAAGTGTCACTTGAGGGCAAACATAGTTTCCAACAATGTTTCGTCACAGTCATGAAATGCAATCTAATTGAGAAGCTGACGTCGAGTCGAAATTGGGTAAAATCGGTTATGTTAAAAAAGCATTTCAAACATGTTTTTTTCAGCAAGAATTTCACACTGAGGACTTTGTCACTGCAGGACCCTCCCCCCCCCTTCATTTCATCATGTCTTCACACACAACGAATTCAAGTAATTCAATCTGAAATGTGTCCACTGTCAATGGAGATATTCCACGCTTTTGTGACGAAGGTCAAGAGAGAAGAAGATGGAACGACAAAGAAGCAGTACAAAAGTCAGGGAACCGGACGCCAGACTGTCCAGCACCGCTAAGGCATGAAGCACGTACCGACTTTAATCACATCGCCCAACGTGCACTGTTGCGTTGTACCTTTTTTTATGAGCCGTGTACGGCTTGCAGTGAGTCGCTGGTATACCACTGTTTACCCTTTGGCGTCGTAAATTCTTGAATTAAAGCTTTTAAAATAACGGCCAGCTGGTTGCTTGTCTATTTCATTTTGATTCTCGATTTAAGAGGTTTCTTTGGGAATTCAGTAAACTTGACTGCCGGTGAAATTGACTCAGTTGGATAAGCTTACTGGTGCGTGTTTTACATGATCTCGTTCAGAAAGAAAGAAAGAAAGTAGTTTCCTGTAATTGCGTTTGTCATTTTGAAAATAAAAATATGAAATTGAATCTGATCGTCGCAAAGGTTCCTCACGTCGTGCCCTCTTTATGGTTGAAAATTGGGTCACATTCCGTAATTTCAACGTCTAGCTAGGCTGCTCGCAGCTTGCCTCCGGATCACGGCCGGTAATTGCCCGTTGCGTTCGGTTACTCGGCCACGACAAAGCCGAGTCTTGAAAAAACCAAACTGTCGAGTATGTATTCCCTAATTGGGTGGCCGATATCACACCGCGGGAAATGAAAATTTCAAGATGAAGATGTTGTCCCGTCTCGCACGATGACGTCATTCTTTGAAATGACAGTGGCAGACGAGTTACTACAGTTTTAGTATTTCCAAGCGTTTTCATTTAAATACTTGGCTCCATATTGTTCTTCCACTCTTATTCCCAACAGTTGTGAATATTTCCTGGCAGATGTTTTTCTTTCTTTTTGGGGGGGACCTGAATTATAGATTTAAATGCATTGAATCATTTTAGGACACCGGATTTGGCTTCCTAAATCACATGAATATCTTACAAAATTCGGGGTAGTCATAAAAAAATCCTGGAATTGTTTCATTAAGAAAAAGGATATTGAGGAGGCTGAAACTGATTGAAAGACGCAAGACTTATTTCTCGAATTCTGAAGTTTTTGAAATATTTCCATCAGTTAAAGTCGGTGTTTTTTTACATCTTATAGTTTCGTCATTGACAATTTAACAATTCTGTTCCAAAACCTTAGAGTTCATATCTGATCTAAATTTCTATGATGTGAATATGTGACCTACCATTGCATAATGAGGAAAGATCCCCATTTATTACTTTTTGAGATATACATATGAGAATAAAGTGAGATGAATGGGCTTTCCAGTGGTAGGCAACTCCTACTTCCGAAAATACGACGCGAAATAGGCTCTCTCGGGAAAGCCCGTTCCAACAGTCCCAAACTTTACGCACGGGCAACAGTCGAACTGTTTGAAAACGTGCTCGGAATATGGACAAAACTTCGTCACGTAAAAGGTAAACACTATAAATTTAAGACTCACTCAAGAAATCCTCCTTTTTATCACCTTTGCCTGATTTTCTTACACAAATGGTATAGCTAGAAGAAATCTTTTGACACTTAACCTACTTAAAAATCTAAAAAAAACAGAAAATCGATTTTGGCATGATTTTGTTTACGTATATCCAACTTTAACCGCCGATTATTCAAAACAAGGTTTTGAGGATCATTCCTCACATTACTGTCACTATTACAGAGGGATGATATGGAACATTAGAGTACTTCAACTAAAGAGCTGGCAACCAGCATGGAAAGGTGCAGAGAAGCAATTAAAAACTATCACAGACGCGTGCGCAAATGAAACTAAATTCCATTGTTTGCAGCATTTTCCCGTCCTCGTCAGCAATATGTCGGCTTTCATTCTTGACCAGCAAATCATCTCATGCTTCGACAAACAAATTGCTGGATGACCAACAGGTGGCTTTCATAATAATTGAGGACTGCCGTGATGCTTTCGGCTTAAAGGAACTCTCTCAGTCCTCGTCCATTCTTCATAGCCACAAAATAGGTACCGTTCATTTCGGATAACTACTACGGTGTGGTGATTGGTATATTTCGAAGATGATAAGGAGATCTCGTTTTCTTGATCCTGGTATTTTTTTGTCTGTAAATTAGGCACCTGAAAGAATTACAGTCCTCTACAAACCGCTGTGAGGTCCTACGGGTTGCCGAATGTTTGGCCTGTGCATACGATTCCTCCTCGGCCTGCATCGAGGGAACACAGACGTTCTGCCATTCATTAATATGCAGTGTTAGTACAATCTGCCAGTGTGCTTCACGACATCGTACGAATAGGATAATGATCACCGGCTCGATGGCTGAATTTCCCTGAAATGCAAAAGAAATTCATAATTAATCTGTCTCGTTCTTTGGCGGTGGATGTTTCACGAGCACCGTAATGCAAGTATTCTGTTGCCATCTTTTGAAAGTAAACTTTTTAAATCTCATATAGTTGTACCTTTTAGAGCTTTCACTAATCGATTTTATTCTCTCATATATTTCTTGCCTAATACAAGGCGAATCTTTTTTTCATGAGATCTGTTCGTGATTTGACGTCTGTGTTCCGTAGTCACTAAGGAAACGGCTATTTTACTGTTTGGTTTGCCATTGTTTTTCCTCAGGAAGTTGTGTGTTCCTTTAACTGCTCACTTTGCATCATCAGTTCCATCATGCTAAAATCCTTGGAGCTTTGCACCGCGGCCATTTCCGATAGTGCCTCGCCCTTCTGGGAATAAAGAATCTTCGCGCGTTTGACCACAGGCAGTGCAATTTTGCACTATATGTTTGTTTGTTGTTTTTTTTCTCGTCGGGTACTTCATTACTCTGTTGTCCGTTCACACCAATTCTTTAGGGAGCTTTGTCGGTGGCGAAAAGCACTTTTTTCACCCGACTGCACACATAGGTAAATCTCGCTTTTATATTACTTCATTTTATCTCGTTTTTGTGTTTTTTTTCCGTGGCTTATATACGATACCGATTAACTTATGCAATCGGTGCTACGGCGTTTGTGTTTGATGTTTAATCAATGAGGATCCGTGTGTGGGTTTTCGCTCCGTAGGTAAACTCCTATTGGCGTTTAGAAGGCCGTGCTTTCCACATGGAGCTAAATGTTGATCGTGTTTCTCACACGAGTGACTACGGGAAATCGTGCATAGGCATGTTGATGAACATTGTTCGTCCACTGCACTTTATGATCGATGGATGTTTTGGGACCAAGACGATCGCCTGAAGGGAATGATAAACAAAATCATTTTTAATTTGTGACTTTAATAGACGAGTTGAGATTGATAGATATGCCTTCAGCGTTTTACGACATGCGATGTGAAATCTCCATCCATCTTTCATGTGCAATGAATAGATTGGCAATTGTTGCCACATGTTTATTTTCACAGGTGTATTTGCCCAATATTGGTCGAAATTAACAGGCCTCGACAAAGTCCTCTTGGCGAGTTTCTCAAGTTTTGCCCATATAAATCGACAAGTGAGGCCAGCCTTAAACCGGCAATCAGTTCAGAACATTTCCAATATTCTTGACAATGTTTTTTGCACCTTGAATCCAGAGTGAAGACTGCCAAGAGAAAGCTTTGCACGGACTCAAAATTCAGGTTTTTATCTCACGAAGCCACCACGGTCATGCAATGCCTAGACAAACCCTGCTCCACCCTGATCTTTGAATTTCAAAAGTCAACAAAATGTACGAATGTTTTTCATCATTCTCCGTCACTGATCGTTGACGTAATCTAATCTCCCCTTTGCCTTATCGAACGACGGGAGGTCGTGGACGGTAACTACAAATTCAAGCTACGTTGAGGCTGAATACATAAAGCCCTATTACTTTTTTTCCGGAACAAAATAAAACAAAACTTGACCAGCAATGACCTCCCGAAGATTTTCTTCATCTAGTGACATATAAAGAATAATTCTCAGACCCCAAAACATGAAGATAGAATCAAAGCCCTGGGCAACACTTGCAAAAATATTTTTAAAACGTTTCTTTTAGAAGCTCATATCTGATGATGCTGGGAGGTAGACAGTGAAAGTCTGAAAATGTCTTGAGCCAGCACAGTGGGCGATAACATAGGATGTCGGGGGCACTTCTAAGCGTTTCCTCAATAATTTAATCACAGTTTGCTGTCAAAATACATAAAAAAGTTTTTACCGGTTTTGCTCGGTCGAGGCGGCTGAAACGATTGTTTGCAATGTTGGTCTTCAAGTTAGCCTGGACTCTGTGAACAAAGGTGCTTAATTGGGTTAATTGACTGCGGGCGTAATGTACACACCTGCTCGCTGCGCCACGGGCTTCGATTACAAAGAGCTGGAAACGATATAACGAGTAGCCAAGGTATTCAGCTAAATATAGCACCGCGGGGCGTAGTTCGTGACGATACAGGCGAGGGATGATTGTTCGGCGTGATGATACACCGGGCCTCAGTTCCAGGGGCTCAGATTAATCCAGCTTTTATTGGAAGGGTCTGAAACTTTGTCGCGA
The DNA here is from genome assembly GCF_001949145.1 of Acanthaster planci. The sequence goes on along the minus strand of NW_019091577.1, from coordinate 206,072 downwards.
AGTTACGTTTCCTTCAGTAACAGATTTTTTCTCTCGTTCATATAGGCCTACGTGTAAATAGGGGGTTATGTGTCATTCCAAATCGAGGAGATGGTTGTAGGGGCGTACTCGTACATCGGGTCCAGTTCGCAAGGTGCACCTGGAGATTGAGTCTTCTCATTTTTTTAGAGGGAGCTGACAAGATGAGTCTGGTTATAGAATGCCCAGTGATGCAAAGCTCTCTTTCTGAAATCCAAACGGGAAGTACAAGGGGACACCGGCATTGGGTGGGATGGGGTTGGGGGCGCTGCCGGGACGGCTCCACCCCAACTTGCTCTGTCACGCTACCGAAGATGGTTAGTATTACGAAATACTGAAACACAAGAGGGCGCACTTTTACTTCATGGCCACTACGCGCCGCACAGTGGTGGTTGAGTTCGGACAGCCTGTTCAGTCTTGACATGGGTTTCTTGTTCTCACGATCGAACGGCGGGAACACGACTCCAGAACACTGTTCTGAGAACGAAATCACACACCACCTCCTCATCAGGGTTTTACGAGAACACACGGAAAACTCGTGAGATTTTGATTTTTGAACAGCTGCAAAAAGTAGAGAGATGGCTTACAAAGCCATAGACCATGGGAAGTTTTGAGAAACTAATTAACAATTATTTTCCATAACACAGAAACGAACGTTCCTGTTTAATTAAATAGAAAAGAATTCAGCCCAGTTATCCAAACATTAACTCTTTAATAACGTTCATGGACGCCGCAATATCGCATCTTGCTTGCCACTAAACTATACCAGCAAACCCGGTTGGTTAGTTGTTTCCGGCGTTTGTTTGTTCCCGTGATCGTACGAGAACACGCCGCCAGAACTCCATGAACTCAGGACGAATCACTTTCCAATAGAGGGCGCCAGAACATTTGTCCAGCTGCCAAGTGATTCACCGTATATTTTCTTTAAACGTGTAGTAGGGTCTTCTGGTAGTCGCACATTTTTGGGTGATATTTCATTGTTTGTCGACAATACAGTCACCCTGGGTTGCAGCTGTAGTACAAACAGATACTTTGCCTCACACTTCAAGTGGAGATGTTTGATTCGGATATTTCAGGTTACCATGTTTCAAGCATCAGCAACTGCACGCTAAAAATACGATACTGGAAAGACCTATTGCATGCAACACTATCGCCTATAATCCAACATGGCCAGCCGACAGCAGCCGCTTTTGCCCCTCTCTCAGAGGTACGTCAACGGGGTCCCCGTCCCCGAAAAACGGTTCAGTTTACGGACTTCAGAGAGGTATTTTGTCTACTTGATTGTGTTAGTATTCATCAGCCTTTGCTACAGCGCCTTATTTCTGCTGCCGGAACTGCGGACTCGTACCACTTACGTGGATGCACCGGAAAAGATGTTCCAACACAGTATTGACTTGCCGGGCGGTAATAAAGGGGGCGTAGTTGGGCACAATCCCTTGGACAAAACGGGGGAGGATATACACGGCTCGGAGGACAAAAGGAAATTTAGGTTACAGCTGCAACTAGATGAAACTTTACAGCGTGCTAAGAACGCTTTAAACGATGGCGTGGCCCAGATAGGTCTCCCTGGTGTTGCCCTAAATGATCAAAATAAAAAGGACGGGGTAGGGGAAGATGCTAAATCAGGGGAGAAGTTACCTGTGGGTGGGGCCAAAGAGGATCAAAAGGATGTGAAGAAGGAGGTGGATGAAGATAAACAGAAGTTCTTGGAGAAGCAGAAAGAGGATGAAGCCAAACGGAGAGAGGAGCAAAAGCAGGCAGATCTGAAGAAGGCTGGGGTGAATTTTGAAGGCAGCAACCTGCCAGACGGTGAGCCCGACGACGAGGAGACCAGGAAACGGAGGAATGCAGTGCGAGAGGTTTGTATGCCAGGAAACGATTGTCTTGTTATGCCCTATCAGGCTATGGCAACTTGGCATCATTGGGCCAAACAAAATTACAGTTGTATGATTCCAACTAATCCGTGGAACTCGGACTGCAGGAATTGCCTTTTTGAACATTTGGACATGGTCAGGTAATAGGAGAGACCAGTACCTTCCACAGGCTTTTGCTTCCTTGAATTCATTTCACTCAAAAAGTGTCGTACCCCTAATCAAAATTCTCCAAATTCACCTCCAAAATGGTCCTTAAACTGTCTAAAGCTCTTGGCTTAGGATTAAGTGAGGATCAGATATTCCAATGATGGTGGTAACGTTTACTCACTATGGGAAGAAAAGAAATATTTCCCCTTCAAATCGGAAATGCTCTTGTTGTCGAGCTCGAAGCTGCCATCTTCTTCATACAGCGATTTAATCTGTATGTTTAATAATGTCCTACAGGCAATGTCACTGCGCGCCGGCCCAGCGGACCATTCACAAAAAGTGTGCCATGTCAGCACATGTGCACCAACGACTGATTCCTGAGCGCCGCAATGTTTGATAGCTATGACTGCATCGAAACTGTAAACCGAACTCTTCGGCACTCAGGAATCTTGTTGGCGCGCATGTGCCGACACGTTATGCCTTTTGAGAAGAATGAATTAATGGAAGCAAAATATGGAAGGTACACGTACATGTACTTGGACTCTACTATTGCCGGACCATGTCCAAATGTGAAAAAAGGCAATTCACAGAGTCCAAGTTACTCGGACTAGATTCCAACGTAGTCTGAGTGCTGTAGTTGGGTAGGCCAAAAGCATAATTTACTTGGACAAATTCGAATAGTGACTATGCATTTTGTCAACCACGGGTCAATTGTGCCTGGTACCCGATGCATAGAATACATTCTGGTTACCAGGCACAAGTCAGGCAGCGTTTTGCAAATGATCCCTGATCAAACTTGGCCCTACGTAGTTCAAGAGGTGTCATAAGGATGGGACTGTCAAAATTTGGCATTGATACCATGCTGTACAGTCACGTAAAAACAATTGATTACACCTGCTACATTAATTTACACCTTTTGAAGCCTACATTACAAGTACATACATGAATGAAGCTCTCTGTGAATTTACATCCATGGGTGCAGGATTTGGCATCCTAAAGATATTTGATAGAAAAAAATTGAGCCCATACAATTTACAAATTGGTCACAGTTTTCACGAATTGACAAAAGGTTCACCAGACATACCAGAGAGTATAACCTAGGTTTTGAGAAAATTGCATTTGAAGTTGATCTCTTTCTCAAACCCTTATTTTCCAAGTATTTAGTATTTCTTTGACTTAACTAATGCTACTCCATAGAAGAGGGGATTTTAAAATGAATATAAAAAAAAAGTGGTATATCAGCCATCAAAAAGTAATACTTGTAGCATGTCCTAAAGAGTCAAGGTTACTGATGTGTAGCAGGGAAAATACATGTACCAACAGCATTTACAGTACCACTGAATGTCAGCTGCCCGGGCTAAGCTCTCACTTTGTGGTCTTTGTCACAAAATAACCTGGACTTTGTCAAAAGGAGAGTTATTGTGGAGGCCTTCTTGGGACGGGAAATCCAATGTTTTCAGTTCGTTTGTTCTGCAGGAAACCGATCCTTGAATAGTCGCGTTTCCTTTTCAGACGGACGGTTTTTGTACTGTGCAAAGAAACTATTGGGTAATAAAATAAAGTAATATTGGAAATCTCCCTCACTGCCCTGGCCTGTCGCTGATGGATCAATAATTCATCAGTATCATTTCGCTGCATTGATTTGTACCTACGCAAACATTTTAAAATGTACACAAAGCCACAGATATTTTGAAAGATGAGTGTGTACCGTACCATGCACACGTACATGTACACGTAGGCCTACTGTGCTTCTTTCTGTACAAGTACGGTACAACTGTACGTTGTACATGCACATTGTTCCGGTACATGAAAGAAGTCAATATGGAAATGAGAAACGCAAGCAAATTGTTTTCATAATATGTAAATTTGGAATAAAATCATCTCTGCTATGCGTTAATTATATTGAAGTTGTTTGGGTGGCTTGAATTTCAATCAAATTGACTGCGCATACTGTACACAAAGAAGTCTGCATTGCAAAGTGGGACTATTTCAATGATTGAAATGAAGTGAAGGTAAAAATCGACAGGTTTGTTTGTCTCAGTCTGTGGGTACTGTTTCAAAGGAGAAATGGGATACAATTTTGATGACTTGAAAACAGACCGGAAAGCTTTCTTGAAGAGTTGCCATGACCTTCCACGTCCTTAAAAGCAGTTAAAAGCAGTAACTTTTGGGTAAACAATTGCAACATTTTGGTGTTTATGCTGATGAAAATGTCCACATGCTCAATTCATGAACCAGAGCCTGACGCCATCCAGTGCAAAACAGTAGTATCTCCGCTCTGTGTACAAACATGTATCACACTTTTCTACATTTTATTTGGAATTACTGGTAAGTTCCAGGTTTTGCCTGTTTATCTTGTGCATCAGCTTGTTTGAGCAATAGTAATGGCCCGTATTTCTTCAAATCTTTGTAAAGGTAATTTTGAAAGGTGATTTGTGCACCTTGTGCTTTTTTCAACAGGTAATGCCTTTGTGACAAAAGCAAAATACGTTTAGTGCCCCCTGAAAAGTGTTGATGTGTTAGGAAAAGATTTTCTGAAAATTGAAAAAATGCCATCTTGTCACAAGTTCAGCTGAATATCCATCGCATGCTCCCTTTCAATCAGATAGTTTTGAGGCCACTGAATTTTTAATGCAGATCTGAACACATTTTTTCCCCCACTAAACTGCTAAAGATCGCAGCCAGCACTACGAGTATATTTGGCATTTGATGGTAATGGCAATTGAGAGCTGTAACCTTGAACCTTAGTACTGGTCCTCAAACTTAGCTAAAATTGGAGGCATATCAGTGCAGTCATGATGTAGTGTGAGCCTGTATCACACACCTGCTGTTGCTTACAGACTGTACAGTACATGTATCCAATGCACATCGGGCCCGATGTCCTAAATTTGTGTGTCCAAAGTCCGGTGGCATTTTGGCTTCTGCACTGTTTTTGAGCATTTACTGATAATCTGCACAAATTTCTTTTTTCCTTCAGTTAGGTTTCATCTTCTACATGTACATGTACATGGATCTGTAAGTCAGCACCGTTGTATAAAGTCCAGCTGGTGATCTCCCTTCCTCTGATGTAAAAGGAAGAAAAGGAAATAGAGGAGAATTATGGTCCATAATTACCACGTGTAAATATCGGAATGAAACCGGGCCAATTGTAAACATGTGTACATGTATGTAGTGCTTTAGGTAAAGTTTAAAAAGGTTCAATTGATCGTCTGCGCCCATGGTCTTTTTTTAAATTTTGACTTTTTTTTTCTCACTTGGAAAAGGGATCAATTTTTCATGCATATGGGGCACTTTAATAAAACATGGAGACATTTTTAACACACACCGGTACATTTATGTGCGTGTATTTTAACTCTACTTAATGGTAGGATAATTACAAAGCTGGTCGTCATTTTGAACTGAAAAGTTGACTGTCATTTTGAATTTAAATGCCAGTACTAAGCCAAGTTAGTGGCCATCTTAATTTTAAAAAAAATTAAAAGTAAAAAAACTAAAAAGACCCTCATCTTCATTTTGAAACACCTGCCCGATCAACAGATTTTTGTGTTTACTTGGCCTTTAGCTGCAAATAGTTTTTGTTTCACTTTTGGATCTAGATTGAAACCATGTACATGCAACAAGCCATTTGCGAGTTAAATTTGATTAAAATCTGGTTCACTGAGTTATCTGATGGCACATAAACATAACGATTTGAATTCCCCAGACTAAAGACACTGTTGCTATACCTCGTGATTCGGGGCAAGCTTTTACTCAGTGACTACGATCTCTGGAATGGACTGGTTCCTTTGTGCTGTTCCTATCCATTGAGAACAGTGTATTGTTGCAAGGCATCTCTTATGTAACTAACCAAAAGCTTGCCCCGAATCACGAGGTACATGTATAGCAACAGTGGTTTTAGAATGGAGAATTCAAGTTGTTATGTTCACGTGAATTTAAAGAACTCAGTGTACCAGATTTTGGTCAAAGTTAACTCGCAAAAGGCTTATTCTGAAGCTGCTCACAACCATTCCAACACTCTGCAGTCAAAAATTGATTGTGAAGTTGCTTTGGGCGCTGACAAATGCTGTTATATACATTTTGCTGATATTACATGTAGCTCCTGTTCCACATCACCAGCTTCAGGCGGGAGCAATGGCTGACAATCGCTGATTGGCATAGTATCTTTACTGAAGCGGCAACTCATTTTGGAATGTACCGGCGTGGTACAAGCCTTTGATGGATGCAAATTCAAATAGCGATTACATACATGTATGATACAGAATGCAAAATTAACCAATTTTCATGAACAACTTAACAAGGATCTACTCCGGTATCTTTAAGGCCAACCATCCTGAGTGTGATTAGTCAAGTAGATGAACTTTATTTGCCATCTGTGTGTGTCCATGTGGGTATTTCCTTTATTCTCGCATATCAAAAGATCTGTATTTGTGTGAAGTGCAGTTTTCCATTGGACCCAGACTCCCTCGCCAGTGCTGAAATTTCAACCAGATGTCTTCTATAGGCCTACATGTAAAATGCTTCAAGTTGCGACAGATGAGTTCCAGTACACCTTGGAAATTCCCCCTTTTTAATTCCCAACACGTACATGTACAGTACCAGTATTCCATGAAGTTCTTGTGGGGTGCCAGTGAAGTACTCCACAATTTCCTTTGCTGCATCTTATTGTGCTCGTACGGTTCCACAAGGCACTTGAAACACGCGCATTGAATGTGCATTGCCGACCCTTCAGTCGTTGGTCAAGTTGTTGGATCACACTTTTTGTGTTTACCTGACGAAATGTCTCAACCCAGACTCAAAGCTGGCATGCATGCAGTATTCCTCTGGGTGGAGATTTCCACAGAATATTTTTAACACCCTCATCCATATGTCATTGCCGGCCAAACATATTGCAGTTGTACACTCATGGTGGCCATCAAAAATGAATGGGTCCCTTGAGACATACTCGTAATTGACGCTCATGCAGGCGTGGGCTATGTGGTAGAAATTAAATCGAGGGCTTGGCAAATGGACTTTAACGGCACGCAAAGTACATACGTGTACAAACTGGGAGAAAAAGACAAATTGCACCTGCGCTTGTAATAGTGGCTAATGTACCGGTACGTGAGCGTGTATGCATACATTATGTCAACTGTTTTCCCATCTGAGACTAGTGTTAGTACATTTGGACTGGTACCACTTGTTTGTTCCTGACCCTGTCAACGTTCCTGTTTGGTTGTGATTGAACTACATACATGTACAAGTTTGGAATGGTTGGAGCTTGGGTTGTAAAACCTGATTTCCAGACAGAAAAATGATGTTTGCTTTTGATACATTACCTGAACTTATGCAGATGAACTGGCCCACACTGTTTGAAAAAGCACGGTTTTCACAGTTGAATTAAAAAATCACAGAAAAACTATGAAAGTGCCGGTACCTTACAAAACTGTACTACCTGTACGTGTGCGTGCAATGACCTGTTCTAGTGGCATAGGACTGGACAATTGTAGAGAATCACTTTATAATTTTAAAAAAACCTGACATTTGATTTTGGCAGGTTTTAAAAGAAAACAAGATTATTTGTGTGGGTCCCCAACTATTATCATGATTATGTTGGTGTTTTACCCCAGCAGAACCCCCGGAGGTGCACCCCTTACCCATGTCTGTTCAAAATTCCAAAATGGGTCATCCAAAAGTTTCAATTTGTGGAGCCAAAAATGGTTTGACTCATGTCTGTGTGCATTCAGGAGCGAGTGCCACGATGTAGATTTTAACGTTGCGATGCTATATTGTGGCATTCCTTTGCCGCAGTACTCAGCGCACTGAGGAATCGTTGCTCCCATTGCAGAGAACTTTAACCCTGACATATCCCTCAAAATTTTTGTTGGAAAGTTAATATGATCGACGAAGGTAGAGCTTCAGCATTGTTATGTTGTGGTACACGTACGTGGGACTGGATTGGTCCTCAAAAGTTCAGTTCAAACACATGGCAGAGAAAGTAAAGCACGCCATAGAGGACGCCAAGAAGGTTTCCTGCACAGTGGAGGCATGCGGAGGATTCTGTAAGGTTCTCAGCAATCTTGCCTTGGATATACCGTACAGTAGGTTTACTGGTACATGTACTTGTCGACCCTTTTTTCCAATGTCTAATGCTGTTGTGATTTTATAGTGCACTTGTTTCCAGAGCAAAGTCAAACCAGATAGGCACTTTTTGTTAGATTTGTGGTTCAGTTCCATCCTCTATTGGGCCGGTTTGGTAATTCCAACTGCACATGCTCTAAACTTAGTGCATCTTAGGTTATTTGAAAACAGGAAGAGTGCCCGCGAGGCCAGCCTTAGAATGTGACCTTTCGGCCTGACTCACAAGCACTGAATATATTTAAGAATATCGACAAGAATGTAAGATTGAATCAGTGCTCTGAAATATATGATTGCCGAGCTTTCGGTAACTGAGTACCTTCTTCAGGGTGAGCAGATTCAGTTCTGAAGAAGGTACTCAGTTACCGAAAGCTCAGCAATCATATATTTCAGAGCACTGATTTAATCTTATATTCTTGCCGATATTCTGACCACGGTGCTACGCAGCCCTTCCATATTTCTCTGAATATGTTTAAGCTGGCTAAACATCAGGTGCTTTGTTCTCAAACGGCCTTTATCTTTTGTAAAACCGATCTGACTTGCCAAGGTGATCCTTCTTCCTTCACAGATGATGCTGCATGCCTGGAACGGCTATGAGAAGTACGCTTGGGGGGCCAACGAGCTAAAGCCCATCTCCCACATGGGCCACTCAGCAAGCATCTTCGGCCGCTCCTCGGTCGGCGCAACCATCATAGATGGCATGGACACCCTCTACATCATGGGCCTCAAGGATAAATTCCTCAAGGCCCGGACGTACGTCGCCCATGATTTCCATTTCACGGCTGTAAGTTACAAAGGAATGGTGCCTTACGTTATTGTATCACTGTTAGTACCGTAGGCGTACTTGCAGAGTCTAAGGCCGCGTCTGAATCAGATGGATGCGGCTTGAAATTATACACGAGTCTATGGTTGCAGCCACGGCCACTTTCCATAGAGTCGTGTGCGATTTCAAGCCGTGGCCAAGTGATTTGGATGTGGCTGAAATCTGCATAGCAAATTTGGAAGCTCAGCAAAAAAAGGGCGGGGAAACAGTTGCAGACCATACTCATCACATACAACTTTGGCTGGTAACCTGTTTTTGCTCAGGTAACATTTTCTATGCCAAGCAGATTTCTGAAATCGGAGGCTTCATCCTGTTACCCCCCAGAATTTTGGGTATGTTCACTTCGTGTCAACAGGTGCTCTTTGTAATGCATTCGGTGCTCAGAACTTATAGTTGAGGATCAGCACGACTTTCTGTTATTGAACGTGGAATTTTAGCCAGAGAATGTAACTGATATCAATGATGAGAGACAAAGGATTCATGCTGACAAGAAGTCATCACGAGTATGATTAATAATGGTAACAACAGCTGTGTGACATGAATACGTACATTTTGCATGAACATGTTATGAGTTCTGTACATATTTAGCATACATGCACCGGTACGTGTAGGCACAGCATGCAGATTAACCTCATTTGTTTGAAATTAAGAGATTTCATGATTTCTGCCTGAATCTCTGAAACGTCAGCTACTGTTATGGTAGCTGTACAGCAGAAAAGAAACATCAATACTCATCAATTACGTTCATATCAGCTAAAAAAGGCAAGTCTTTACTTTTTGCTTAAACACATTTCAATTAATGCTACACTATAGATATTGGCAGGTAACAAACGTGTTTCATAGATCTGCCCCCCATGCTATGTCATCATTGTACATGTACAAAGGTGTGTTTGTTGGTGCATATGAAATGTCCACAATGAGCATACATGTATTAGAGGATCCATGAAATGATTGTTTCTTAGAATCACTTTTTGTGTATCTCTGTACTCTTCTTCCACGCATGATGACTGTTTGGCATCTTTTTTTGTGCTACTCGAACTGAAAAGTGCACTTTTTAAACATTCAAAATTGACCAAGCATTTCTGGAAAAGTGAGGGCGCTATAGATTGCTTTGATGTAAATCCAGGAAGACATTGATCAGTTTGTATGTTTTTATGTTCAAACTGTGAACTCCAAATATGCTATCTGAAAACATTTCTGTGGAAAGATTGCTTGCTGGCTTATTGTCATATACTTATACAATGATAAATTGCCTAAGGAAATGAAATCTACGATAGCAGTGCACAAATACATGTAGGTGCAACATTGAGATTCAGTGCCCTGTAGGACATCATAGTTTTGCTCATGAATATGCAAATGCGGATTAGCATAAAACCCCCAAAGCTCCAAAATACAGGTTAAAATTGTGAAACAAAATATCAAATAAGATTAACTGAAACCCAAAGGTACATGTACAATTTCAAGGATTTTTGTGAAATATTCTATTTCACGGTCCCTTTAAGCATGTTAAACAGCAAAGGCCATTCCGCCCTACTGATAATGTACAGTAAGGGTCCATCATTTCAGGGGAAATTGGTAATTACCATGGTGATGTCCTTTAGAAGGCTGTTCTGGAGCTTCAATACCATTTGATAGTGCTGGTAGCAATTACGCTGTACATCCATGGCCACAGCTCAACGCTTCATTGGTCTTCTTTTGTTTTTTCAGTGATAACGTCTGGTTGAAATTTCTGCCGATACATGTACAATGTACTTTCAGGGTGCTTAATTGCAAAGTACAAACTGTACATGTACCTGGTACAGTATATGTCCTGTGTTTTCCATGTTCCACTTATATTCTTAGAGCGCGAGATCTACCGTAATAGTCCGCATTGCATACACACCTTTGTTTGGTCCTGGAACAAAAGAGGTCTACACACAGTGCAGGTCATTCAGTAAATCGGGGGACCAATTTTTTTATGTCCTTGTCACATTTGATGTAGTTTGTACGAGATAAGTTTAAGACACGTCTTTTAATTTCCAAGAGCGAATAAGTAATGCAAATTACCTGCCAAATAAAGACATTGGACAGGATATAGTTGGAAGTCAATTTCAGCTAATATTTGGGTCATTCCATGAGGTTGGGGCACGATTTGTGATGGTGTCCATTGTTACGTGGATTCTTTAAAACTGAACAGCTGTTTTCCTGTATGTGGATTCCAAGTTATACATCTTGCAAGGCTGAATAAAGAGGTGTGTGTAGGGTTTTTAGTAAAATGTATAAAAACATTTCCTATTTCTTGGTTGCTTTAAACACGTCAGGTGTACCGATAGCACGAACACCAAAAAATGTCCCTGCTTTTGGACCCCACATTCATGGAATAACCCATGTGAGAAGACCCTTTTGTTGACTTGTTCGGGTCCGCACAAGTATTTTCCATCTCTGAAAAAGACAGCCAATCAAATTTTTACAGGAATTTTTGTGTTTGTAGAACGAAGAGGAGTATTCGATGAAGTCATGTTAAAAAAATTTCATGTTGAAATTTTAGAGCAGTGTGACTTGGTGTTTGCTTTGATGTTGAAGGTATTGTTTATCTTTTTTTTTTTACTTTTGTTTCAGACGACTGACCTGTCGGTGTTTGAGGTCAACATCAGATTCATTGGAGGTTTGCTGTCTGCCTATGCACTGACAGGAGACGAGGTACGTATGTACATGTATGTCATGTATGTCTTTGGTGGAGCATTGTTACCATGGTTACAATCTATAACCCCTTGACACAGCAACATAAAATAAGAGTTTGTTCTCTTCATTGACATCAGTTTTAACAACAGTTTTACTTTCTTGGGGATTCCATTTAAAGTAAAAATGTCCTCACACAAATTGTTGGTAGAATGCGGACGTGTACCAGTTTCATGGGTTATTTCTGCTCTCTGCCCAGTACTAGAAGTTGTACATTATGCCACGTGTACATGTCTATTGAACACTGTAGAGACATTTACTGGATTTAAAGCTGCTAAATGTTTATCATGGGTTCGATCGAGGTGTTCTTTTAAAACATATTTTCAAGTAGCGCAATCCAGCAACCCCGGTGCTGTTTACTAGAAACCCTGCTGCTTTTAAGGTTCCATGAGGTGGCAGTTGCCCCATGTTGCCCTTGATTTGATAAGCTGTGGTGGTGTCTGTAACGTCAGCCTTGTGAGGTCAGTGCCTCCTAGTGTGATTTGAGTGCATCCTGGCCTTAAGCCTAAAAAAAGATCAAGAGAGTACAGGGGAGGAGGTTATACATGTGGTACATTGTGCCCAGATTTAGAGCACTTGGACAAACATGTCAGTCCAAGGCATCCAAGCATTTTGGAAAGTGACATTTGGAGTCCAAGTGTGAGGTCTTTGGGTCAGGTCTTCACTTGCTTCAGGGGGACAATTTCTTTTTGTTTGGCAGATGACCGGTAGGACCGAGCTGTGGGGATGTTTCTCTGTTCCCATAACGTTTTCGGTCCCCCAAAAAATAGGTGAAATATCGTGTGTTTGCCCCCACATCTACGGAACAAGAATACGCACACCTGTGTATGTTTGTTTTATATTCCCATCATGCCAGGCATCCAAACGCTCAAACTCTCACTCACGATACTCGGGCAACGCAATCATATTACATACATTGTAGCCTTGAGTGTTGCTTTACCACCGTACCCACATACATGCATTTCAGTTTACTCGCTGGGGACAAGGAAAATATGTACCGGGTATGACAGCATTGTCGGCCGCTTGCACGATGATTAATTCAACACATGTTCCAGCAACAAAGACAAGCAATTTATCACGGGATACCTGTTTTGTTCATTTTTCTCTGGCAGTTATGACAAATGGAAGTCACCCCCCCCCACTTCAGAACTGCACAGTTAATGGTATTCCTATAAAAGGAAGCCATACAGAACACACCATCTGATTATGAAGTGATTATTGTTTGAGAGGTTGGCTTGTGTGGATGTTGCCCATTAAAAATGAAACAAGAACCTTGAACCCTCTTTTTCCCCAAAGAAGAAGTTCCTTAAAATTAACACAGTTTTCCAGCGTATCAGTCACGGAAATGTTAATATAATAATACTATTAATTTGCATTCGACAAAATGCCCAATTCCCAAATGTGCTTCAAAGCACTGTACAATGAAAAATAAGGATATGCATACCCTGTGTCTGTCAAGCAGAGGATTCATTTAAGATAACAAGATACCTCAGAATAGATCAGGAAAAACTTTCCCGGATTAGCAAATTTCCTTGTTTTTTCTGTTTCTCTCGTGTGCAATTACAAATTGAAAAATCTTAAGCACTTTGGAATTTCCTGTTTTGTACCAAATCCTCCGTCGCATGCCTGGTATATGCACATGGTGTATGTAGATGTTCACTGGAACCTCGCTAGAATTGCAAAAATATCTCAAAACATCACTCCCCCCCCCTCCCATTCAGTTCTAGAACTTCACCTTGAATCCCTGTCATGGACTTAATGATTTTTAACATGTCTGCGCTCTGTTCGATTTTCAAAAGTCTCTCCCAGACCTTTGTCCGATGGAACTGAAACTGCAAATTGACTAAATGTCACAGGGCCTATTGACATTTTCGGCTGATCCGTTGTTTGAATTGTCGTGAATATGAATAGCTCGTTGATGCTATTCCTAGATATACTGGTATATTGCTGGCTGTGATTTATAATTTTCAGAGAATTTGAATTAAGCAGGGTGGAGATTGGCAGATGGAATCCTTGTTTGAACCTCCTCAATTACAATTGCACATATGGATCTACCAAAGTACACATGTACTTCAGTTATTTCCCGTAAATTAGTAGCCTTTTGGAAAACGGGGCTGTGGCAGATTAAATGTTGTGTGTTGGAACCAGGTGCCCCCATCACCGGATCATTGATGTTAAGAACCGTTCCAAATTATGAGACCAGGTATCCATCACCAGCTTCAGTTGTTTGTTTTTATCCTTTTCTCGTCCTCTCCCTTCGGCAGATTTTCAAGGAGAAAGCCAAGGAGATAGCCGACAAGCTGCTCCCAGCATTCAACACCCCGACTGGCATACCATATGGACTGGTTAATATCAAGAGGTATGTTAAATTTGTCGTCATGAAGCATACCCAGGGTGATAAATATTTTGGAGAAATATGGAAGGGCTCTGTAGCACTGTGATCAGAATATCGACAAGAATATAATATCAAGCACTGATCTGATATATATTTTGGGTCGGTATGTCATCAATTGATGTGTCTGTCCCACCAACGTTGGGCTTGACCTGGTTTAGAGATACGAGGTATCACTTTGTTACCTTTCTCTGAAATGGAGTTGTGTTCATATTACAATAATTGGGCTTGTATGTTGCATGTTTACTGTACATGTACATCTCATGAGCTACTCGCGCACATGTACATGTATACACAATGGGCAATCATGCATGCAGCGGTTTCAAGCTTTGTTTATGTACATGTACATAGTTTGACATTTGCGTATACAGCTCACATACATTACACTGGATAGACTCATACTACGATGTATTCATGGACAGGTTTAAACAGTCACATACATGTGCAAACATGGCATACAATAGTGTGGACCTCCGCACAAAAGAGGTCCACAATTTTTGTAGAGTTGGAAGACGTTGCGTGGACTCGCACATGTCCACACCGTGTTTGACCTCTCTGAAGAACAGCTTCAGAGGCATTTGGGGGTACCCGTTAGCAGTAGTTTGCTTGAATTTGCTTAACCACTTAAGAATAGTAATGTCCACACTGCCTTTTGGTATGCGAAACAGGTGTGGGTGTACGCACTCCCATGCGAAACTTACGTGTGTTTGCTAACAAATTAACAAATGGAAAGAGCAGTGCCTAATTTTGTTTTATACATGTAAAACTTTAAAAGCTGAAATATAAATCATGGATACATCTCCGTGACATGCACCAGTACATGTTTTGCAAATACATGTTTTGCAAAGCTTACATTTAGGTTGGGTCTGTGGTAAATTCATTGCCTTTTATTTGTAGTGCACCTACATTTGCATACATTGCATGTTCTGTTGCAATATTTATCAAGTATTTGCATGTTCTGGTGCAATGTTTATCAAGTCAAGCTGCAACTTCGATGCGATGTACCGGAGGGGTTATCGTCAAAGTTCTGTCCAGTACAGCTTGTCTGTATGACAAACTGCACATGTTGAAGGGAATAATGCAGACGTGATCGAGAGCCACACACTGACCAAAAGTAACATCCTTTTCGGTGTTGTGTAAAATGTAACTCTGCTCGCCAACGGGCTCAAGTATTTACAGGAAAAACTCGTACGCGGTAGATTTCCTACTGTTTGAGAAGCAGATGCTGTTTTGCCACAGATGTTTGCCTAGAGATATTTTTTTTTCACACTTCCCAGGGTTAAATGCATCAACATGTACCAAAATCTCTCTCTAGAGACCAATGTTTGAAGCACAGGGATGTCATGGTAAATATATCCTTAAACATAAATGCAAATCCGTCAAAAAAACACAAAACCTCAGGGACTTGGATTCTGTGTTTGTCCGTTCAAGGCAAAATTTGAACCACCAGTTTTCAAAATGTTGACAAAAGGCCTTGGATCCAGTCTTTGAAGAAAGCGTCATCAATTTTTCACAAAAGCAATTTGCAGTTTATTTGATCAGTGGGCGGGCCTGTCAGTTGAGTCGTGCCTGGCCATTCATTTTTAATGCCACGTTCCCTGCCTGCCTGTCCGGTATCGCGAAAGTCTGAAGAGCCCGCGAGCTGCAAGTCCCATCTGGGGTTGTCCCCTGCCCTGCATCTTAAAAGGATCTCATGATTTCGATCGAGGATTGTGTTGCCTGCTTCATGTTGGAAGAAGAAGCATCTCAGGTTTTACAGTAATGGAGAAACTCTCTTAAAGCTCGGCAGAACCATACTGTAAACAGAATCTCGTGATTCAGAAAAAGTACGGTGCTGCGATGAACGGCATTCACCGGATCCGTGTACATGTACATGGCACACACTGGCAACCTAAGAGAATTTTTCAAGGCAAAATGCTGCATGTCATTAAGCACTACATTCTGCATGTATTGATTTTGCCTGTTGTTCTACATCACACTGACTACACCAGATGGTCTTTGTATCAAACATGTGCAACATTTGAGCAGTTTCATATGTGTTTGAAGCTGATTGCAGAGCTTTCATGTTGGAATTTGCCTCTGAACTTCTTTGTGTGGTGTTTTTTGTGTGATTTTTTTTTAATCCCTGATGCAAGGAGGGCGCCATGTGTCCTTGAAAGGGTTAAAATGAACATGGCACACTGCAATAGGATCACCCTTTTGTATACATGTTGTCAAAATATGAAAGTTGATGTCGACAACAAATAAATTGAATCATCAACTTGTACATAGACATGCACTGTGAGGTTTCAGCTGGGTTTGGGAAGCGACAAAAAACGTTCTATCACACTTCCTTGTTTGTAGGCACAAGTTTTGCCTATGCTACAGTGTCCCCTGCTCCCCTGTAATATGATTGAATGGCCACGACCACATGAGTGACTTTGAGATTGTCACACTTTCCAGAAACATGACCATTCAACACCTGTGGAATTTCTGAAGTGATAACTGATGTCTGAAATGCAGCTCCAGGGTACAAGGGACGAATTAGCCAGTCAACTTGGTTGTAGCCGAGGCAACTGACATTTTCCTCCATTTTGCTATTTAATGCCCCTCCTTTTTTGTTCCGTGTGGTCTTTTATAGTGGGAGTGGCCGAAACTGGGGCTGGGCCTCGGGAGGCAGTTCCATCATTGCCGAATTCGGAAGTCTGCACCTGGAGTTTGTCTACCTCTCTGAGATAACGGGGAACCCAGTGTACAGTCAGAAGGTTGGTTGTGGGAAGAATTTGTTGAGATTGTGACAGACCCTTTCCAAATTTGGTGTCCACCTGAAATACATTGTAGAGCATATTTCAGCTAATTAATGCCATCCAAGCATGTCAAGTCTGCAGTGTACAGTTGTTGGCAGTGGTGTGACTAGAGTAAAATTCTAAGGGGGGGTGGGCACATACTTTTCAAGGGGACACTGAAAGCAAATGAACTGTGACTTTCACAGAAATTTAAAGGGGGAAGGTATACAGATTTCCCCTGGGGGGATGGGGGATGTGTGGTCCACAGGAGGTTAGTGGGTGGTTTCAAAGTGAGGGGCACAGACTTCCTCTGGGGCAAAGGGGTAAGGTCTACAAATGGTCAGTGGGTGGTTTCTAGTTAATTTGACACTTCAAAGATTTGGGGACACAGACTTCTGCTAATGGGCAAGGGGGATATGAGGTCCACAGGAGGTTAGTGGGTGGTTTCATGAGGAGGGGCACAGACTTCCTCCGGGGCAAAGGGGTGAGGTCTACAAATGGTCAGGGGGTGGTTTCTAGTTGATTTGACACTTCAAAGATTGGGGGACACAGACTTCTGCTAATGGGTAAGGGGATATGGAGTCCATAGGAGGTTAGTGGGTGGTTTCAAAGTGAGGGGCACAGACTTCCTTTCGGGCAAAGGGGTAAGGTATACAAATGGTCAGTGGGTGGTTTCTAGTTAATTTGACACTTCAAAGATTGGGGGACACAGACTTCTGCTAATGGGTAAGGGGGATATGGAGTCCATAGGAGGTTAGTGGGTGGTTTCATAGGGAGGGGCACAGACTTCCTTTCGGGCAAAGGGGTGAGGTATACAAATGGTCAGTGGGTGGTTTCTAGTTGATTTGACTCTTCAAAGATTGGGGGACACAGACTTCTGCTAATGGGCAAGGGGGATATGAGGTACACAGGTGGTTAGTGGATGGTTTCTAGTTGATGTCCCGACGTGATCAGTTGATAAGGGGTTCCAGTGGCATTGGTGGCATAAGGTGAATACCAGATCCAAGATGGTGTGACGAGGAACAACGTTATTCCTTCTATGTATCCCGGGGGAGTGGGTTGGATGTTCTTCAGGAGGACAATTCTTGAGAATATTTACATGTATGTTACCCAGCACCTGACGCTATTTTTGTGTTCCTTCTGTGTACAGGTTAACAAAGTCAGGGAGGTCCTTGATTCCATGAGCAAGCCTGACGGCCTCTACCCGAACTATCTCAACCCCAAAACAGGCAAATGGGGACAGCGTAAGTGCCCACATAGCACATTACTGCCCACGGTCACCATCCAATTCATCTATGCTTTTCTTGGTTTGAACCCAGTTTATGAACTGAGCAAGTTAATTTGTACCTTTTGTGAGCAAATCTGATTCCTGGTTCTGTAAACGCCGTCGCTGCCTGTGATGACGAAGTGTGGTGAACACTTCCTTTGTATCGACTCCATTTCAGAACATGTTTCCCTGGGTGCGCTTGGTGACAGTTTTTACGAGTATCTACTGAAGTCTTACATCCAGTCTGGCAAGAAGGACGAGAAGGCCAAGAAGATGTACTTTGACGCGATTGCGGTAAGCTCAAGCCGCATCCAAACTATTTGGCTCAGGTTCCAAAATAACCTCAGAGCCCATGGGAAGTGGGCCAAGCCACTACTTGGCGCCTTCCCATAGGCACGTGCATCATTTCCAGCCGCAGCCAAGTAAATTGGATGAACATGTGTGATAGCGGCGTCGTCTAATAACCTTTTCCATCAGTTTCACTGGGGAATGCTGACTTCTCCTTTGCCAAACATACAGTGCTGTCTTGGCCTTTCCCTACAGCCTGATCCATTAAGCCCCACCCACTGCGCCCTCACGTGGGCACCTAGTGCCTGCCCTCTCCTCCAGTCCCCGGTGCAGATAATTTGACTCCACTAATATTGACTCGCTGGCCTCCTGTTGTCCATCTTAATCCTTCCCCCCACCCCCCCCCTTTTCTCGTAGGCTATTGAGAGAAAAATGAAACAGACCTCGCCGGGCGGAAGGACGTTCATCGGGGAGTGGCGGGCCAATCGCGTGGAGAAGAAGATGGACCACCTGTCCTGCTTCTCTGGGGGGATGTTTGGGCTGGGCGCCCAGTATTCAGACCGGAAGGACCATTACCTGGAGCTGGGCGGCCAGATAACGGAAACCTGTCACCAGGCCTACGACAACACAGGTAGGTATCCGTATCCGGGTGTTGTTTTTTTTCTTTTTTGGGACTTTTGAAAACTGAGCTCGTTCAATAAACCCCTGTACCAGTGACACACACTTTGTTTACGGGTGTGCTTTCTTATGGTGCTCAGTTGAACATGGGCCCCTGCTAGCTCCGTAGGAAAGTGTACATTGAAACAAAGTGTGGCATCATCGTACATGACCGTGTTTGCCCCTAGGATTCAAACCGGTTGTTTTTATGCAGGTCTAGTTCCTCTTTTATCAAAGCTTAGGTCAAAATTTTACGGTAGTTTCACTGGTTCAAAAACAGTGACCATGATGATGCATTCTACCAGGAGATGTAAGATAGGGGTCATTCCTTTAGGTTGGGGCACAATTTGTGACGGCGATCTTGTTACATCGGCAACTGTTACCACCTGTCATGACCTGTAGAGTAGGTCATTTACTCTGTAAACATAACACACACCTCTGTATTCAGCCTTGCAAGATGTATAACAATGTCAATTTGGAGTCCACATGCAGGGAAATAGCGGTTCATTTTTACAGAACCCACGTAGAACAGCCATTTTTAGTTACTTGCTCAGTTAGTTAGTTTTAGTGATTATCTTTTAAATGTTTTTACTCATTCAAGCTGAGACCAATTCTGTCAAATTTTTTTATTTACAAATAGCGATAAATCAATCAATCATCATGAGACTCATTTAGCAAGTTTGGCGCAAACTATGTTTCGACCAGTCATCAGTTGCCTTTTAACAATGCGCATGTGCAATTAAGTTACGCTCAAATGTCCCCAGTTGGTCAGTTTTTGAAATCTCATTGTTAATACTCAAATTTCACCGTTGGCTTTGATTCTCGCGGCATACATGGTCATTGAAATTTCGTAAATTTTTTTCATGTGAATATTCCCTCCTTGATGATAAATGAAATTCGTTGTTGATAACCAGTGATGCAACCATGCCCTGGGGCCTGGTCCCAAATGGTTGACCAGATGGTCAAACCGTCCTTCGTTTGGGGAGTGTTAGTTGAACTGTAGTCGTCACATGAACTTGCCCATTGAATAAACTTCCTGAGTTTTTCTCAGGAGTGTTCTCAAGTTGTTTGATCTTGTGCTAGGAACACTCTGTATGACAGCATGGCTCAGTGTACATTTCTGAGTTTCACCATCAGCCTTGTTCATAGCACCGCATATGTAACCCAGCACTAATTTAAAGTTGCTTGGGCATATCTCTGGAATCGGATCAAACCCAACGACCTTGACTGAACTCATTCACTAAGCTCTCAACTTTTTCCACCGATCGTTTGCAGCGACCAAATTAGGCCCCGAGGCTTTCCGGTTTGAGGGTCGCTCGGAGGCCGTGGCCATGCGACAGAATGAGAAATACTACATCCTGAGGCCTGAGACGATAGAGTCCTACTTCGTGATGTGGAGGCTGACACACGAGCAGAAGTACCGGGAGTGGGGCTGGGAGGCAGCGGAGGTGAGAGTCAGCTTTCTGATTAGACAGGCCAAATCAGTGTTTTGATTGGACAGGCCAGATCAGCATTTTAATTGGACATGCCAAATCAGTGTTTTGATTGGACAGGCCAAATCAGCATTTTAATTGGACATGCCAAAGCAGTGTTTTGATTGGACAGGCCAAATCAGCATTTTAATTGGACATGCCAAAGCAGTGTTTTGATTGGACAGGCCAAATCAGCATTTTAATTGGACATGCCAAAGCAGTGTTTTGATTGGACAGACCAAATCAGCATTTTGATTGGACAGGCCAAAACCACCCTAGTGGTCCAATCCACTTCGCTTTGTCTCCTTGAATTAAACATTCAATCTGTCAATTCATGAAATTATTCTCACCACTGTGCTCATAAGCAATGATTGCTCAGATAATTTTTTTCAAATTCCCTTCAGGCTTTGAACAAGCACTGCCGCGTGGACAGCGGTTTTTCCGGCATACGGGACGTATATGCAACCAAAGTCAGTCATGACGACGTTCAGCAAAGCTTCTTCCTCGCTGAGACGCTCAAGTATCTCTACCTGCTATTTTCAAACGACGACCTCCTACCCTTGGACCAGTGGGTGTTGAACACTGAGGCACATCCGCTACCAGTGCTGAAAAGCTGGAAGCCTTGAGGCCTTCTGTGTTGATTTGATTTTTTTTGTTGATCGCAATCCCCTTGTTTAAAAACTGGCTTTGCTTACATATGTCATTTTTTATCAGAGTCCTTGCAACATCGTCAGAAATGTGTGTAACACAAGCCACTGCCAATTCTCTCAGCGTAGCAACATCCTGGAACCATTGTGGGTTTTTTCTTCCAAGTTCCCAGTGGAGTTATGGTGAAGTCTTGAAATCAGCTGCCAGAAGTACCGTTCATATTTTGCCTCATTGTTCAGCAGTGTGATTTTTTTGTCATTCAGGGATACTCAAGATTACATTTTTGGTGTGTAAAATCATCATTGCTTCTACAAAGTGATACACGGCTGACATCAGTGCTTGAATGTCTTTGTTAAGACAAAGAGACGTCAATGCTGGCTTAAGCTGTGTGGTATTTTGTGAAAATGGTGACGAAACCTACCCTGCTTGTGGAGTGAATAATTCTATTTAATCCCTTGACGCCAGGAGACTGCCACTGGTATAGCCGCGGCTCAATGGGAGGATTAGTGCATATCACACATACATTCTATTCATGCACCTGCGGTTTCAATATGGGCCAGCTGCTGGCTCGGGCTCTGCAATCTGTGCACGCCGCAGTCCAGCAGTCACAGTCAAAAAAATCCCGGCGTTAAGGGATCAAGAGGTAATTTTGGGGTTGGGGAGAAGTTATATGTTATATTTGGAGTTTTGGCCTTCACTGACCTACATTTCTACGAATTGTATACTCAGTGTTATTTGGCGGCTGCACCCACTGCTGATGTGACTCGAATCAGCCAGCTGCCCCCAGCAATGTCGATGGTCAAGTGGTAAGACATCTGCACTACTAAGCCAGAGACTGTGGGTCCGAGTCCCACCAAATTAAGGTTGTGACAATTGTTCACAAGTCTTTGGACAGCACTGAAGATATATATGTCAGTATATCAATACATGTCATTGAAGGGCCAAACGCTCCATTTAGAATTTCAAGTTGGAACCATGTTCATGCTTTGCCATGGTAATGTAAAAATGGGGGGGAAGGGAATGTTTACCTTTTCCGTACCTGTCCTCTTTGTTTTTTGTTTTGTTTTTCACTATAAGTGATCACGAAGTAAACCTGTTGTTTTGATTAGGAGTCTTATTCTGGTATTGTGCAACAGTTGGGGTAAAATTTCCTTTTTTTTTTTGTACAGTGAAATGTCTTGAATCGGCAGGGAGAGTTTAATTTTAGTCGTTGAATCGCCGCAAATATTGGATTTTTTAAAAATTAAATCATCAGTTGTGTGGTATTTCATCACATTCAGTTTTCAGACCACGGCTTCTCTTGTCTGGTTTTAAAAATCACGCAAATGCTAAATCACAGTGACGTGACTTGAAGTAAAGATGTGAACCCTTTTTAGACACATAACTTGTTGAACTTTTTTTTTAGTTCGTTGGTGTTACTCTCTTCACTCCTGTACTTAAAACTTTGTGGAGGTGGTGAGATGTAAACTTACTCGGTATCTTACTCATTTAAACTCGTTCTCCATTTCAGACTTAGTGCAGTCATCACATGGGCTTAAGACATCACTCAAAATCCTGCCCAGTTAAATGAAACAATGAGATATTTGCTTCTGTAAAGACAGAAACTGTGCACAGTGATCTTGTAGACGAGGCATGTTTTTGTGTTAATCTCCTAACATTCAACAAGTGGACACAAGACAGAAAATTTTGAGTTGCCTGGAGTGTTCTGTTTCTCTACGCCATTGCACACCTTTGAGGAATTGAGGATTGACCCCGCCTCCCCCTCATGCATTTACATGAGTCGTGAAATCCTTTGGAATGTCCGCTTACGGGATGGTCAATTATCCTGTTGTACAAATGTAAACTAGTATGACCCGACTGTAACAGTTTCCAACCGTTATAAAGTGTTTTCTGTTAACAAACTCTATTTTGCCATTTGCATTGACAAAAAGTGTAGATCTGAAATACATTTTACCAGTTAGATCCAACCAGTAGTCTGTAAATTTTATTGAAGTAACATTTTTGGAGATTTTGTTGAGTGGAACACCTGCATATCTGCCAAGATTGCATTTAAATTCATAATCATTTTTCATTTTGTTCTTTAATTTTTTCCTTAGTGCACAACCAATGTACCGGTACTTAGTCTTGGCTTCAAGCATTTCTATACATGTATATACACCATTAGTAGGTTAATACAAATCATAACCACACTGCCAAAGCACGCTTGAGTGCAGTTGGTTTGCACTGGTTTCAGTCTTGAGAAGAGGCCACAGTTGTGTACACATTCTGATATTTTTTTGTTCTGTGATCAAGTACAGTGCGCAGTGAGTCTTGCACTGGGTTTTATTTCCAGGATTTTCCCTTGAAATATATATTTTTACTCTTCCCATTACCCACGCATGATCCAGCACAGCCTGTGTAATGATTGACTCACTGGCTTTCTGCGGAAAGTCTCTGTCCCTCAATGTGCAGCACATAACGTGTCCTTGGCCATGATTTTGTGCCAATTCTAATGAAAGTTATTTGCATCGCGCATCAAATGCACACACAAAACCAGCTAACACA
Source organism: Acanthaster planci (assembly GCF_001949145.1). Next base: position 182,345 of record NW_019091577.1, on the reverse strand, counting down.
TCCCACATCCTTTACAGGCTCTCTTAAGTTCACACCAACATTTTCTTGCGAGGACTTGGTAGAGGGACCAAGCATTTTGAAAATGTAGATTTTGTTCTTGACACGTGAGCAGAATAAGCAATTTTTGCGGCTCGGTGCTGCATGCTTTGAGATATATTATCTTCATTCCATCCGTGGGACTCAGCCACATTGGGCCATTTTTTGTGATCAGTCATTCAGGTTTCGTGTACTTTTCAAAAAAACCTGAAATTTACCTGATGCCTTTTGACTTGCAAAGTTTCTTTCTTGGGTATTGAAATGACTTACTTGTTAGGAATAGACCCCTGTACTGATGATGCCACAGTGTGAGCGTGTTTTCCTACGGTGTTCAGTGGACTGTGGCCTGCCCCCACCCCAGCTCCATGGGCCATAGGAAAGTGCACATGTAAACAAAGTGTGGTGTCATCAGTGCATAGGCCCTTTATGGCATGGTTAGAGAGTCTGGTGTTGAAATCTTTTTTTTATGGGCTCTTAAAGGCTTTAACTTTGTAAAGAAACTGTTCCACGTGATCTGTCCAATGACTGCTAAATAGCTATAACTATTCATTTGCATATTAGCAGACAATTTGGCATCAAAGTGGTTCAGGAAATTGTTTTTTTTTAACTGTGCTAAAAGGCAATAATTTCATAATGTTCTGTACATTTGAGTGAAGTAAAAACACACAAAATTTAGCATTATAAAATTAGAATTATTTTTCAGAAATTAGACTCATACAAATAATATTGATCCCCCACCTTGTAACAAAAAAACCCTCATTTGCAAAAAACCTTTGTGTTCATTAATTTCTTTGTGCAAACATAATTAAATGACTTTGTTTGGTGATAGGCTGCACTTTGGTAACTTTCTCTCCCCTTTCCCCATATTTCCTTGCTTCCTGCTCTTGGCTGTGAAGATTAAAAAGATTCATGGAGGTCAAAGTTTGGTTACAGTTGAATTTACCTACAATTTTCATGTTCTGTCAGCTAAGCAAAAAGTCTTGAATCACCTCTGTGCTTTTCATTCTTCTGTCATTCGTTTTTAAACGTCATATTATTTTCATTTTGGCTTAATGATTTTAATTTTTGCAAGTAAGTTCCAGTTTTATGTCTTGACCAGCCTCAATTGAAGTACTGTAGGTGTTCTGATAGATATGACTTTAGTCACGAGGAATTTGGTGTCATCAAGTGATATTTTTTGCCGTTTTGCTGTTTATATGTTTTATCTGAATTTCAGTTAACGTGATTGTTTTGCGTAAATGTGATTATACCAAAAAAAATGAAACAGCCAGCAATGCCGTGAATTCCATCTTCCCTGGTTATGCATAATGCATATGCTCATGATAAAGTAATGTGCTACATTTAAATGATAACACATATACATAAAAGTAGCGCTCTTTTTGCTGAAACAATACATTTTAGTACAATAAAAGTGTAAAATTTAAATCATAAATTTGTGTGTTTTGTTAAATTGGAATAAAAATGTACATTTGAAGTATATGGGTAAAGCTGGTATAGATATTTTAACTGTATTGTAATAAAAAATGTTGAAACTGGCGGGGCATTGTGTGACTGAAAGTGTGTCTTTTAAACGATGTTAATTGGCGTGGAAAAGTGCTTATGAAAGAAGTTCACCTGAAAATACTTTCTTTTTACATTTTCTACTGGCCAGAAGAGGGCATTTGAATATTTTATTAGGTCACCGGTCACATTTTTTAACAATATCTCTGCGGAGACTAACTCTGCTTAAAACAAATTCATCTTTAACTAATTGCAAATAATGGCATCTCCGGTTTCTGCTGAAAGCAAAGGTCAGTTGATTTATGCACACGACAGAAATGCTATGCTAAATTTAAGTTGTAACTTACTGCAGGAAATCAAGATGGGGTATCTCATGATTGATTTTAAATGGTTTTTGGCTGAGTTAAAATGTTAAACTTAAATTGCCTGTAATCCCACACCTGATAACGTCATCTTGACGTTAATCTTGTAGGATAATGGGGGATATACCCCCTCCCCACTTTTTGAAGTCACTGACTTTATGCGCACCTGGCTTTTGCCCAAAGATCGTATAGTGCCGCGTAGCGGCGCAAGATGGCGAACTTCACCGTGAATACACGTAAAACGTTGTAATCGCACAGGCGCCATTTAAGCAAGCGATACGCCTGCGCAATGCCCATTAATGCAAAGTACTAGGTGCAGGCGCCGCAACAGGAACGTGCGCCTAGTGAGCTTGCGTCGAAGCATTACCGTAAACTGCGCAGGCGTATCGCTTGCTCAAATGGCGCTTATGATAATTACACCGTTTGGGCAGAGTTATCCATCTTGCGTCTTCGTCGCAAAACGATCTTTGCTTTTGCCCCCGCACTCCAACAGAGGTTGCTGTTACTGGCCCCCCGGCAAGTGGGACCTTGAACCCTGTGCCCTGTCACGCTATGAACAAGGATGACTTTTCAGAATATGTGACTAGAAATCCCACCCATCAACCTTGGGACCAGGGTTGATGCTCAATGCATTGTATCATGTGGAAAATTGTCCACAAAATTACTTGACAAAGAAAAAAAACATGATTGGGCTGGGCCCAATTAAAATAATTTGTCACAAAGACTTATTTTCCTTCCTCTGTGATAATATGCACATGTTAAAATGAACACTAGCCACGTAGCCGTTTTTTTTTTTTGGTTAACAACATTAAAAAAAAAACTTTTATATTATTAACGCAATCGGCACGTGCCATGACCAATTCTACCCTTTGTGCTTTCCGCCAACGCATTGTTGATTGGTTAATCACCCGAACGTCATCACCAATGACAGTTGGACAGTTTTCGCCGCCATCTTGCAAAATGGCAGCGCCCTGCGCAAGTTCAGTTTCGTTCCAGAAAAAAACTGAATGGTCTTGCTGCCCCTAGTGAGGCTGAAATACATGTAGCTGGAGAGATTGACAGTTTGAACACTTAAGTTCAACATTTTGACACAGGCCCCTACATTGTGTATGACAACAGGAACAAGGCTACACGACTAACATTAGCCTGTGTCTGGACATCTGCTCTGGGCAAAACTCACTAGTGCCTGGTGTTATAAAACGTCGCTACGGCGGTCGGCCCGGCGGACTAACCTGGGTTACCGGAATGTCATGGAAGTCTCTCCAAACTTCGCTCAACGAGCACAACCAACAGACAAATATTCCAGGTATGTTGCACCTGCAGTGTATGGACTGTGGTTGAACACCATGTGATCAGTTATTCTACAACACCTTTTGTCAGGTCGTGTCATCATCATACTAATTTTGCGAGTAGGATGCGGAAAGAATTTTGGAATGCCGCTTGACACTGTGCACTAACCTTACACTACCCGCAGAACTGTGGGGCCATTCCGCTCCCACGGGACCCCACAGTTCTGGGGGTAACCTTACAGTTACAAAGGTCTGAAAAGTGTTTTCAGACTTACCTTTGGCCATTTCCTAGGCAGTAGGACTAGGCCCTAATCATATGAAATATCCATAGACTAGTCATGCTAGTACCGTACCTAAGTAGTAATTTATCAAACATTTAGGCCCAGGCCCTACCTACAAATCATTTGAAATTGTAAGGAAGTTTCTGTCTTTGGCATATTTAGAGATATAGGGGCCTGTATTTGAGATTATTTGTTGGGGCACTAGTAACCCACATGATCAACTGCAGGTCGGAGGCTGCCATGTCCGTCATGTTGAGAAAAACAGAAAAATCTTGTTGGGGTTTTTTTATGTGAAAACTGAAATAGGTAGGTGCCCCTTTGACTTTTTAATTCAGGCATCCAAACCCCCGTTCGCATTTTTTAGCCCCCAAAATAGCTTCGCCCCCTTTTTAAAAAAACATTTGGATTTTAAAAATGTCAAAAAAGTGGCCAGTGACTTATGAGTATGGAATTTTTCCCTCCAATATTGTACATTGCTAAATATATTTTATTGCTTTCAGATAAGCTAGTAGGCTTAGTAGTCACTGCAGGGGGATGATTAGTGTCATCTGTATATGGAGGCCTTTGGAATTCTTCATGTTCTTTCCAAATATTTCTTCACCATGTTCACTGGCATTGTGACATGATCAGATTTTCTTAACTTCACTTTTTAAGTTCAAGATGGCCTATTCCCTACTGCTAGTTTGTCACTCTGCCTCTTAATTTCATAGTAGTTAATATTGTTTGTATACGTGTATTCAGTAGTACATGTACATGTATGTAAAAATACAAGTAATATAATTGTCACTCCATCATACATATATTTACTTTTACCTGTACATGTGTGATTTAGGAAAAGCTACTTATTTTTTCGGGGGAAGGGAGGGATGGAGATGAGTTGTGTCAGGAATAAACTTAACCTTGATTTTTTGTATACATGCATGTATGTACAGTGTACATGTATCCTTGATCCCTCCCTCCAAAATAGATACTTTCATAAAGTTGAAGAATGCCCTTTGTATTTAGATGTCATCGGCACTCCTGTTTGTACTGTGTCTTTTCTGTTCCATCTCAGATTAGGAACTTCAGTCTGAGGCTTTCTGCGTTTGCATTGCAGGGTTCGACACAGTGACGGGTAAACGGGGAGGAACTTTGACAAACAGTATGCAGACAAGTGAGTATCCTGATCATTGGGAATTGAGTCAGACTTGTAGGACAAAACTGTTACTTTGTATGGAGTTGTCTAGTAAGGCCAAGGGAATAAAAACAGTAGTTTCTCATTCGGGGTTAAAAAAGGGAGGCAGTGGGTTTGTTGTTTACATTGAAAATTATTCTATATTGGTTGATAGATCTTCTAGTCTCTTTTGCTGACACTTGTTGTCTAAATCAAGGAGATTTTGCCCAGAAAAAGGTTTGAATTTGCATTTATGGTTACATGTTATTAGAAACAAATGAACAGTGAAAATACATTGCAAATTTACCCCCAAAAGGACAAACTGAAAAGGGGGGGTAGGGGTGGGAATTCGGACAGGCTGAGGAAAAGAAGTCAAGTGACCAGTGTTTAGTTACTGTACACGGCTTGACAGCCTTGGTTTTAAATGTACATGTAGGCCTTCAAATGTCTCCAAAAGCAAGCAGTTGGATTCGATGGTTGTGTGATTCATGTGTTTGGCATCCCAAATTATGGGACAGATTTTACTCTATCATGCCCCTCCCCCATGTGGACAGGAATAGCAAATCTGTGGAAATAGCCAAGCACCCAAAGAATATAGCGCCCTCTGTTGTTGCCCTGTTTGACTCACTCTGTTCTTAAGCTGTACATGTGCATTGTGCATACACATAAACACTACAGATAAACAGTAATCCATTTAGTTTGTGAGGTTGTTTTTACTGCACAACAGGGCCCTTAAATGCCTTACCTGTGGTAGCTTGCAGTGGTTACTTTGTTTTTCATGATTCATAGGCTTCAAGAAATTATTCATAACTGAATTGTCCTGAGAGTACCATTTCAAATACAAAAACAAGAAACCCTTAAAACTTTGTTAGGCTTCATCTGAAATGCGAGCCCTAAATTTGAATTAATTACAAAGTGTATAAGCCACACTGTGCAGCGGGTCAAGTAACTATCTCACTTGAAACTTTCCTTTCATGTCCAATAATGATTAATTCTGTGCCATCTGAAACTTATTCTTTTTGCCGCCCTCTATTTTTACACTAGCAGGGTATAATCAGACATTATCGTCCTATGTCTTGATGTATAACCCAGTAACTGTTCGGCTGTTGATTGGTCATGTACATACAGAAGGCAGCACGTTTGACGACTGGGCCACGCCGGCCATTCTGGGAGAGCCCAAGTCACGACTGCAGCACAAGAGGGCCAGAAAGGGCCACGTTTCAGCTCTGACCAATGTCAATGAAGGTACTGTCAAACATTCACAATTTATTATTATGTGTACATGTACATGTGCCTTCATCCTGTGTACATGTACCTGTACATGTACACGCACTGTACATACATGTACATATTTATCATGACTGATCATAAAGTTGTGGTTTACAATGTTAGGCTTACTATAGTTTACTGGACAGGTGCATCATCAGCACTAATGCATGCATAGTATGCACTTTACCAGTACATACATGTACATAAATTAATGTGATCATCATCTGATCACAAACAACCTGCACCTGTAACTTGTATACATGTACATGTAGGCCCTACACATGTACATGGCAAGTTTCATCGCTTCTTGATGGTATTAAGGGTACAGTTAATGTTCCAGGTACGTGTATGTATATATCCTTACTATCTGCCTTGAGCAGAAGCACCCCCTCATTGGTTGGAAAGAGCCAGATTGGTCAGGAATGTTCATTTTGCTGGTAGCGACGCTACCCCATTTCATCGTTGTTTATGAACCAGCGAAGTGCAGTTCCGACCAAAGGAGCCCCTGTTGCTAGGAAAATGGGGCCCTCTCTTGGTCCAGCTCAGGGCTCATACCCTATACTCAAGGAGATCTCCTTGGCAAGTAATACTGATGTGCATACCGTATGAAGCTGGCTGCATCAGCATGGCTAATGTGTTTACATATGTACATCTTTTTAGTGCATGACAAAGTACCCGGTGTGTATTGTACCTGTAATTCCCACAACTTTTCCCATTGTGCATTCTATAGACAATTAGGGTGAGGAAGTCAACTTGAAAGGATCATACCGGTAGTTGCACGAGGCCTGCTGGGGGGGGGGCTGGTTATGTACCGCTGCGTGTTTCCTGCGATAATTCCAGTTTGCGGTGTTAATTACATGGAAGTTTGTTGGATTGGGCGTGACCCTAACTGTCAGAGGTTCTTAACTTCAATTTGGCAATTACTCAGTAGGCATGGGTCAAGGCTACTTACATCCATGTACATGTAGTTCAGAGAGGTGAGCCCTTGCGTTGACATTTCCCAGTGGTGGGCAGTCTGGCCGCAATAGACTTAAGGCCTTTTCACACTGTGAACGTCCGATCTGTGTCGAAATCTACACGGTTTCAACCCGTGTGGACTTCTTAAAATTTCAACACGGTTCAATTCTGCTCCGTTTTCACACTGCTGAATACAGCGCCGGCATTTTTGCTACACATGTAATGTTTGGACCCGTGTACTGAGCGATCATTTCACACTTACGACACACCCACGTGTCCGACATGGGTCAAATAGCTTGTTTTGAGAAACACTTTGCTGTTTCTTGTCGTGCCATCAAGCTGGCTTTGGATGGAGCTGTCATCCCAAATTGCCAACAAAGCCTTCACCTCCTCCACTTTCCATGTCGGCCTTTTTTCAGATTGAGAGCCTTTATCTGACATTTCAGATGTTTTTTTGTAAGAGCAGAATTAAAGTCAGTACGATTACGAAGAATGCACGCAAAACTAGGGCATGTTTAGCAATAACCCATTTGCATTCACACTATGGCTTTCAACACATGTCGGACGTCTCAACACAGGTCGAGGGCTCTCATCCCATCTCCCAAGCAGGGTTGGGTTTGGGTCAGTGCCGTGTTCAAATGGTGAAGTGTGAAAAGGTCAGTGACTTTTACACAGGTTGGACCCGTGTCCAACCCGGAGATTTTTCATTGTGTGAAAAGGCCTTAAATCGTCTAGGGCTACATGTAGGTGATCCCCCATCGGAAATATGCAGGGAGATGCTAGTAAATACATGTTGACATACATGTAGCCGTAGCTTAGGATGTCTGCTCAGGACCTGGCCTTTAGTTTCTCTGTAATTATCTAGGAAGCCAGCTAACTGCAAGAGAGAAAGAGGATGGTCACTGAGGATGACCCAAGGCTGGAGATAATCAGTCCTGGGGTTCCCCAAGAATCTCAAATTTCCTGTTTTATTTTCCCTTGTTTCCTCTTCAGTTGCTTTCTCCGTGATCATTATAATCTGGCCTCACTAATGTGTTGGAAACGTTAAATAAATAAATAAATAAATAAATAAACGTACATATGCACTATGTGCACATACATACGTACATGTAGCCTACATATGCATGTATATTGTATGCCTCTTGCTACTTTGTACGTACATGTACATGTAATTCACCTTCTGTCCATTTTTTTTTCCTGTGGATGAATTATGACAATGGTATCTGGTTCTCTCCACTTATATTTACATACAAGCATTTCTTTAAAGCAGGATCGTCAAGATATACATATACATGTACATGTATGCATATGTACATGTACTGTATTTCCACTGCAATTTATCCTCAACTGATATAGCGTAACCCATCGTTCGCTTTTCCAACTTATCATCTTTTGTGTAAGAAAGTCTAAATAAGCCTTTTTTCCCCATGGTAAATTTCAGGAAGCTTATATTGGTAGTCTTGTGATTAACTTGTAGGAATCTTCATGAATCCTACAATCATGAGGCATCAGAGGCAATTGCCTTAATGCCCCTGGTCTTGGCCTCAATGCCCACTGAAATTTCACCATAGACAAGTTGATTTTTTACTACAAGTGCCCTTTGCAAGTGAGATATTGTACTGCCCTTTCAAGAACAAGGTGCCTGACCTGTATTTGTGTAGAGCACCAATGACACATTTACACGTGGTATACCATGGTCATACCGATAGAGAGTGAATTGTATTGGTAGGGAATTGATCAAGTGATATGCTTCAAGCCCGCATGTATCGTTCATGCGTCAAGTGCACTGGCGATATTGCCTGGCCACAAAAAGTGATGGATAACCGTGATCTTTCCCAGAGTTGATGTGTTGTGTCCACTGTGTTGTAATTGTGCAATCTTGGGTACGAGGGTTGTTTCAAGTATGCTCTGATCATTGTTTCCTGCTGCAGTCGCCATTACTGTTAAATACAAGTACGTGTATAAAACGCTCATGCAATTGTCTCTTTTCGTCTGCTCTTCAATCTTGTCAACGTTTTTCAACGAAATTTGGTGTAAACAATGTCTTGCAATTCAACCGGTCAACAAAACCATCAGTGCTTTATGAATCCCAGGTTTTTCTAGTAAACAAGTTTGTTGTACATGTACACAAACATACTGTATGTACATTGTACGTTGTAAATCCTAGATTTCTCCCCCTCCCCCCCCAAGAAAAATAACCCCAAACATGCCAAAACATATGTCAACGAAGGACATCACGATCAATAACTTTCCTTGAAATTCAATATCTGATTTCTTAATTTAATCTGATTTTAATATCTGATCTGAAGTGTTTCAAATTCCTCTAAAGTCTGCTAGGTGAGGTTTCAAAGGATTCTTGAGGGTCAGAATATTTCTTACAACTTTTTGGCCTTGTTTAGATAAGTTTTACAGTTTTCAAAGGGAATTTGAAAGTTCACAGTACGTTTCAACATTGTTTTCAGAGAATCAAAGCAGAACAAAACCAAAACAAAAAACCGAAACAAAACCCACATACATGTACACCTGTACATCAGTGTGAGTCAGGATTGAGGCAATAGTTGACAAGACCTGATCAACACAGAAGGCGATCTGTTTTATGTGTGGACAGGGTTTGGTCATTTCAAAGCTGCTTTGACCATCATTTGCCGAATCATTGTTATAGCATTTTTTTTGTAGATTATTCGTTTGAGGATGGTCATTTCTTTATTCTGCAATTGTTACATGCCACTGAATTTATTCAAAATATGCACCTGACCCATTAAAGAGATTTGTACATGTATGTATGTACCTTTGCATGAACATGTACATTATGTGGCAAAAATGAATCATGGGTGCGTGGAACGTGGAAATTGTGTCATCCTTATTGGCATACACTTTGACGAATGGTGAGAATCAAAACAACTTGAAATGGGCATCAGCCCAAGCCATCATTTCCCAAGTTGGGCACATGCCCAACCTCCATTAAGTCCCTTTACCGTATGTTGGCACACAGTAACTTAATTTTAAATAGTAAACAAAATTGATATGGAATGATGACTCATTTATTTCATGAAATAACATTTCATGTACATGTACATTAACACCTATATGTATGGTATCATAGGGCTGTGCCGAATATATCTGAATAACCGAATATTCGATAGATTGTCCAATATTCCAATATTGTTTTTCAAATTTGAATATTCAAATGCAAAATTCATGAAAAGGGAGGGAAAAATTTTATTTTGTTTTAAAAGGAAAAAAACATTTAAAAGTCAAGTATTCATTAAACAATTTAAAATGAATAGACGTTTTCAACAGGACAAGAAGTCTTGTTCATCTCTTAAATCTCGCTAAGTTTTGGCTGGACATACACCTACATGTACATGTAGATGTGATTAGATTATTTTGATCATAATGTACAATTGCATGTGCTATTGCAACTGATTTTGTACGTATGGTTTGTTCATCAACAGTGTGCCGGTCAGCACGACCGAATGTTCGGATATTCGATCAAATTGAAGGTCGAATATTCAAATCGTAAATTATTTGAATTGACTCGGCCCTTCGGTATCAGTACACTTTCAAGTTTCAACATATCCCTCCTCCAGGGGAGTGGGATGTGGCTTTGTTTCAGTGGTGACTATTCTTTCATGGCTATAGGAACAAATTTACAACAAAAATCTTGCCTATAAGGTACATGTACATGTATTGACTTCAGCCCCAAACTTCCAAAGTCATTTCCAGGATCCACCAATGAACATGAAGCTTTTCTTCTTTATATGTACGTACATGTACATACATGTATGTACATGTACATACATGTATGTACACGTACATGTACATTGGGAAAGAAAAGACACGCCATGAACCATGATTACTGTCTGAACTTGCTCCAAGTTGCACTTTGTGTACCGGTCATTTTTATTCTCTTATAAATATCAAGTACTGTCAACACGTTTATAATGACGCTAATAACTGCATTGACAAGTTTCACTTTGCATGTACGGACAAGCATTAACTGTAACCTTTACAAGTAATCCCAGACGTTGGTGTAGATTCCAAACAAGTCACGTGGGTGCATGTACATGTACATGTGTAGTACACATGTACTTTTACAAGTACAAAAATGTACATGTACATGCGCTTACCCAGTGCAGCATCTGGTTTCCTTGTATTGTGTTTTCTGTTTGTTTTTCTCCAACTTCATGGTTTCAACTTCGTTTGTTCTATCAACACTATTTAATATAGGCCACCTATTAAATAAGCCACCACTGTAACACAGGCTCACACTGTGGTCACTCCTGTTGGGATGCCTTTTATAGGTACATGTACATGTATGTGTTTGTGAGGTTATTACTGTGGTTATTACTGTGGTCGTTGAACTTGTACATGTAGGCCTACATTTCTGACTCATGTGGATGAAATCTTTTACTGGTACCGTACAGTCACTTCCAGTACATCAACATTCTAAAATTCCATCAATAATTGATCAATTGATTTCTTAATCAGAGCAGCTGTTACCATTGACAGATTATGAAAAGTTCACTATGTGCAGTCAATTCCAAGTGATTCCATCAATTCCCAGCTTATAAATGTACTAGAGTACATGTTACTTCTGTAACAAATGAAATTAAATGTTCCCTCCCAATCAACAATACTTGTGTTCATGTATGCATGTACTTGCACGTGTACACTTTACGTGTACTATAAGTACTGTATGTACATGTATGTACATGTATGTAGGGTACATGTACGTACAGATACATCAGAAAATTAAAATGATGACCAGTAAAAGTGCTTGCTGTTACTGTACATGTAGGTTGCAGAAATACCAGTAAGTGCATGGACATGTATATGTATTTACCTGTTCATGTGTTTGTGTCCCATAAAGCCATAAACAGAAGAGTAACATTTTCCCAAGACCTGTAGACTAATTGTCTTCAAAAGATGTGGTTCACTTGGCCCATGTTTTTATCAATTTTGAACGGAACCATATGTACGATGTATATGGGCGTTTCTAACGATGATGTCACAGTGAGACCCAGTAATAATTTCCCATCAGTTATTATACATATGGAACTGCCCAGCCTGATACAATTACCGGTAATGCTGTTGATATATGTACTGTACTCTGACCCGTGGAAAATGTCTCTAGAAAAATTGGTCCTTTCACTTAAAATTGGACTTTTTTGGATTTTGTTTTGAGGGGGAGGTCTTACATGTACATGTATCTATGACTTAATGTCCTGCATTGGTACATGTACGGTACATGTTGATTATAGTGCATGCATTGTTTTAATGCTGAATGGGACACTTTAATTTTAATTAATTAATTTCCTTGAAAATCTGACGGCAGCATTTGTGTCAGTTAATACACCTGCAAGTTTCAGTTTTGAGAAAATATGCAGTACACGTACACGCAAGTCAGAGGTTTTGTTTGAATAGTAGAGGAAATAGCCTGTGATACGTTGAATGTGCACTTGGTCGAGTGGTATGCAATCATGGGTGAGAAAAGCATGCAACTGTTTTGCAGAATGGTTTTAGTAAAAGAAATGAATTCAGATTAATTTTACTAACATTGTTTTTTCCAGGGTAGTAAACTTTTGAATACATTTACGATGTACATGTACATGTACATGTAGGACTCTGTGGTATTGCGGTTTGGACTGGTCCCTCTTTCCTGCTTGTATCTGGAGGAAGGTTGGGTCTGATAAGACTTTGCTGTCAGAGTGCCATGATTAATTCATTTCCTTTTCTTCATGTGTACATGTAATTTGATAAGAATGAGACTCCTGAGACCTTTGTCACTGTGAGTGCATGTCAAAAGAAGCAATTACCATAGTGATGTGATTTACAGTGCAAGATCGGTTACAAAGCACTGTCCAGTCTTCGTACAAGTGGGTTCCTCATTTTGTGCTCATGTAAACAACACCTTTTCAAACTCTGTAGCCTACCAGCTGTGTGTTCCCCTCAAGTCATTACCACTTACCCCCAGTAAGCTGATAGTTTGTCTTCAACAAAGGACCCCTTCACTGGACAAACAGGGCATGCCTGAACAAACCTATCAGATGTCACTTTTCAAAGGTGTGCACTTGAGTGGCCTCTGTTTTGTGTACTTGCCTTGTGTGTACTGTGTACACCATGTGGCATTGTCTACCTGTAAGTGCGGACTTGAGACCTGACTTTCTTGCTGGAATCAAGTACGTACACATTAACGGTATGCCAGGTTTCCCAATCAGCCTCGGTAACGTCTCATGTTGTAATCACCAAAGTTTCAAAGCTGTCACAAGATACACCCTGGTCAAGCAAGTAGAAGAGAAGAAATGCCCCAGTGTATAAATAGAGATCAACAAATCGCTTGAAGCGGATAAACGGTGCCCACAAGTCTGCTGGTTTCATGTCGTTCATTTTATACCATCCTTTTCTATCACTGTTTATTAATGCACATATTGCCTTACAGTCAGTGTGATAGTGCTTTCTACAACTGCATGCCATGTACATGTATGTATGTAAATTTCTTGCATCCTGCCAGTCTACCGATACACAGAAAGCAGAGTTTTGAATTTCGCTTTCCTCAGAAGTGGGACGGAAACCGGGAATACACGCAGGGTGGGAGTGTTGAGCGACGAGACCATGAACATCAGTAAAAATGTATGGCATAATGCATACTGGTACATGTACATGTACATGTATGTACCGGTACGTGTACATGTGCATTTACCATAGGCAGATGTGACTAGTGCTTGGATCCTGTCTGTGAAATACATGTACATGTTGCCAGGTGTATGCAGATGCGCAGCTGTTGGACAGCACCACACCCAGGCTGTCTGATGCCTTTCATCAGCGGCATATTAATTTGACATGAAGTTAGCATTTGCAATGTGTTTGTGCGTTTGGAGGGAGGATGGCTTCATTTGTTTAGACAAGTGGCATGATTGATGAGCCCCGGGGCGTCTAGGAAACCAACCGGCATCAGCACACCAGATACATACTACATTGTAATCCCCCACAATTTATCAGTGAGAGATGTCTGATCGGTTGATACCACTGATAGTGGGTCCATCTTTTGTCTTCATCCAACCTCCTGCTGGCAAACGTTCACTCTAAATAAGGGAACTTGGGAGAGGAGATCTCTCTGCACTGCTCTGCTTCCTACAAGTAGCAGACTTGAACTGTGGAACTGACTCTCAAAATGGGAATTTGGCTCCGCTGCGGCGGATATAATGTTTCACCAAGAAAGTGATACTGACTGACCCGTGTCACTCTGTACACTATCTTGTGAAGTATTGTCCGGGGGAACTTAATGGATCCAGCGACTTTCTGTGATGAATTCTTGTCTACCATGCAGCGGACAAGACTTTACAACTTCTTAGGCAGAAGTTACATGTTCATCTGCATTTGTTTGTCTACGGACTCACATCCAGGCCTGCCCTTACAGCAGGGGCAGCCTTTTTTTTCCAGGAAGGATTTGAAGCATCAGTTTGTTTTAAACTTTCTCACTGGTTAATCTTAATGTCATCCAGGGGATTTTACCAAGTGCTAATGGCTTGACCATATGATGGTCCTCCCGCTAAGCTTTTGAGCCCACATATGATCCAGCTTCCCCCACGGACTATTAGTCAGCCAGGCTTGGGCCTCTAGCCTTGCTGCAGTTCAGGAAGGAAATCCTGTCACAGTTCACAGTCCGACCCCCCCCCCCATTTGACGTGCTGTTCTACGTTGCAGGACTTGTACACGTACATGTTGATGCACATTGTAACGTGGCCAGCTTGTCAGCAGTGCAGTCTGCAGTTCAACCGGACTCGCTTTTTTTCTGACAAGTTCCTTTTTCTGTGAAACTGATCACTGAAAAATGAAACTCGCCTCTGACATGTCACTCTGCAACTGACACTTCCATGTGGACCAAGCAGATAGCAGTTCTAACACTTTTCCCGGCTGAACAAGAATTCTGCGCCAGTAAGTTGACAGAGTTTCCAGTGCCAGCATAATTTGTTTACTGTTCCACTGCTTATGAGTGAGCCGCCTGCATCTGGTTACCATACTGGGAGTGTTCCTGCTTCAGTGAATTTATGGAAGACAGCACAGTTGATCATCATATTCCTACTGGAAACACACTGAAAAAAAATCTAATGTGACTTCATCGCCTGCTTAAAATGCATGCAAGGCATCTGGAATGATTTACAGCCGAATTTCTTGTTTGGAGCTACAGTTTTGATGTTAAAAGTTAACTTACAGTGTCAGCTGCATAGTTGCTGCAATAAAAAGCCAGCGACATTCTAGGTCTATACATACATGTACATGTAGGCTCATCAAAACTGTTCTCTCAAAGTTTCTGGCTCCTTACTTGTGGGAAAAACATGGAGGATTTCTACCCTTGCAGGAGCGCCTCAGAGGGGCGTTCCCTCCCCCGGAAATACCTAAACCCATCCTGCTTTGGACTGGAGGGTCTGGACTCCTCAGGGAGCTCCCTGGGGCGTAGCCTGTCGCCCCTGAGCTGCTGCAGTGGAGTCAGTGACTTTGACAGTAATTGTAGTTACCTAGATTCTGGTCTGGATCTCGATGGCACATGTAAGTTTGTCTGTAGGCTGCTTTCAGCATTGACCCTGTAGATTCATTAGAATTTCAGTGGAGGGTTTGAATGACTTTGCCAGATTATGGAAAGTACACTACCACTTTTACTGTAATGTACATGGGGCACAATGCCATTAATTTAAAAATTGAAGCACAGATTCCATGCTGTTGGTGTTCTGCACAAGTTTTTGTCCAGGGAGTTGTATAGGTTTAATGAATGTTTACCATGGAAAGAAATTTGGAGGCTGCAGACAGTTATAAAAATTGAAATACATGGAAGTCAGCCAAGCCGCTTGACTGGATAAAAAGACTAGCAAACATGGAAAGAATTTTTTGAACTAAGTTATAATTTTCATTTATCACCTTAGAATTCTGGGATATGTACATGTAGGTCCTGCATGCATGCACATGCAGGCGGTGGAAAGTATTTGGTCGTAATTCTAATGAAGAGGTTTTCCCTTAGAGATGGTTTTTAAAACATTTTACCATAAAAAGCAGACATTCTTGTGTTTGAGTCAGGTGCCGGTACATTTCATGTTCACATTTTCCCACTAAACTCTGTAAACTTGTGTCACTGTCATCTTCTTACTAGAAGTTACTTTTTTTTTTAAATGTGCCAAATTTTAAAAACCTTGTACCGAGTATTTACCCCGGTATATTCTCTCTGCACAAGAAACTACAATGTATGCCAACTTGTATCACTTTCATTTGTGAAGTTGCATTTGTTTAACCCTAACCTTCCCCAACCACACAGAATTAAACAGTAGTAAAGTGTTTAATTCTGTGACATGTACATACATGTACGTACATGTTCAAATCTTGCATTTCCTGCCTGAACTGTATACATACAGTGTACCTGCACATGTACTGCTGATGTGTACATATGTACATGTACATGGTACATATACCGGTACTGTACAAGGTACATGTACATGTATAATGTAGTTAAACTTCTGTCATTCTGTGGTCAGGGGGGGTGATGGTACTTGTATTCATAAGGAATGTGTCATGATGTGGCATTGTTTGGATTGAATCCAGCCTGAACTTTTGACACCGGTATCGTTTCTACACGGACAGTCGAATGCCCGGTACACGCACATCCTCGAGTCATTTATTGCGTGATCATGTTGCAGAACTTTAATGAAAGTACAGTGAGGGTTGCAGCAACAGAACTTTTGTTTGCATCACGCAGGACTTGTAATTGTATGGTATTGCTGTATTTGCTTAATTCCAGGAAGCACCTACATGTACAGTGCACTGGTACAGTGTACATGTATTGGTACATTGCACCGAGTGAGTCCTGAAGACACAATTTCAATAACGAAGCAATTCTGAAAAAAAAAAAGCTGACATTTTGTTTTAATTGAAACTCTGACTTACATGTACCCTTAAGAACAAATTGGAAGTTGGAACTTGGAAATAATCACATGAGTTAACAATTTTACCCCTTCATGGCTTTGAATGGTGTAGTAGCGGTGCATTTCCACTGTTCAATTTGTGGATTTATTGCTTTCCCCACCGTTTCTGCGGGGAAAATTGAGCATTTCACTTCATAATTATTTCGCTTCAGTTGCAACAGAAAGCTGTGTACTGAAAGCTACCTGTACTTACGAAATGCATAATTTATAAGAAACAACTGTTTTTTTACGATTGGATAGGTTCTTCCAGCACCCTACATGAAGCCCGCAGTCTCCCAGTTGCCCAAGTCACCCCATCCAAGGCAGAGCAGAGCCCTCCCAGGAAGAGCTCACACAACCCCCCGTCGAGCCTGGACATCAAAACCCACCGGCCGTTCCACTCGGACTATGCCAGTCTCCCCCCTGGCCATGACCTCCATGATTCCCTGGCAGATGACAAATTCATCCCCTTGGACCCGACTCTGAGCCAGTCCCACGTTGTGGCGGATGCGGAACCCCTGAAGCACAGATGGTCCTCGGACCAGAACCTCCACCGTGATGCGAAGCCCGCCATGCACGGCGGTCTGTCACCGAGCAGCTACGGAATGGGAATTCCCCACAAGCGGTCGCCGGTGAAATCAGATTTGTACAGCGGCAGTGCCTTCTCCAGCCACACGACGGCAGGGGACCTACACGTAGGAATGGGCCTGCTCAGCAAGACGTCGATGGATTACCTGGATAAGCCTGGACTAGGCTCCACATATGGAGCAGGTTTGAAGTCACATGACCTGACGCACTGGCAGCAGCAACTTCAGCAGCAGCAGCAAATACAGCAGCAATTGGAACGGTTGCAGCTGTCACATACAGTATGTCGCATAGTGCACAAATTTATGTTCATGCAAAGTCGCAACGGTTTCGAACATGATAACTGATAAAAGTAGACTAGGATTGGTGCGGTACATGTACTAGTATATGTTGGCAGAAGTTACTTGATACAAAATGCCAATGTCTCTTGTTCTGTCATAAGAAAATCCCAGTTTGAGTCCGTACAAATGAATGGCCCTTGACCGCTAAATGCAGTTACAGTTCATGAGATCGTGTTGGATTGAGCGTGGTTAGGGTTAGTCCTTCCAGAACGTGTTTGACACAAATGTTCAGATTTTCTCTCACCCATTTTACATGGACCTACTTTTTCAATGCCAATACCTACACTAAGTTTCTGAATAGTGATGGAGATTTTTCAACAGAATGTGCACAAATTTCAGCTACATGAACATGTATGCGTAAAACCCACTTCAATCCACCTGCAGGGCTTACAGTCCAGCTATCCCTATTCCGGGTCGTACTCTTCCACCCTCGGAGCTCTGCCAGGCGGTCCACAGTTTGGCCAGGATCTCGGCAAGTTGGAGGGTGTCATCCGAGCCAAGGAAAATCTCCTGGAGGAAAAGAACTTAATTATTGAGAGGTACAAACATGTACACAGTGTTTTTTCCTGACTTTTTGTTTTACTCTCGAGATCATCTTATTCCTTTGAACACAGAGAGTGCCGAGAACTTGGATTTCTGATTGTAGTTTTAAAAACTTGTGCTTGTTAAAGTGGATGCTTGAAAACATTCTATTTTCTCAAAAGTGAACAAAGCATAGAACTGTAGAAACTGGTACACTGCAACAATCTGCGCAGTGAAGTTATTTACAAAAGTTATTTCTCTATTTCCCCTTGTCAAACATACATGATTATGTGAAGGTTGGAAAGGAAATTAATGTAAATGTACATGTACAAAGCAGCAATCATCAAAGTTTATTCTCGCTTCGATCATTGTCTTCCCTACAAACACTGCCGGAGAATGAGACATGGGAAAAGTTTTGGGTATCATTTTCCCCACTTTAAAAATGCAAGTTTTGGATAGTGAATCTGTATTCTTGTCACTGTTTGCGTGGACTCGCAGGCAAAAGTTGGAGCTAGCCCACGCCCAGGAGCAGCTGAGACAGAAGCAGGCCCAGGAGAGGCAGTTCATGTACACCAGAGTGCATGAAGACAAGGGAGATTTCCTTCTCATGAAAATACAGGTACCTGCAAAGCTACAGCATGGCCAAGAGCCTGTGGACTCTCCTGCATGTATTCTGTGCTTAGCTTGAAGATGTTTTTGTCCTTGATCATGTTGATTCTTGAAACCTACATGTACATGTAAATGTGACCCGCTCCGTAAAAATGAGTCACAAGTCTCTGGCGCTACTTTTAGTTACTTTGTATTAGATTGAGGAATATGAGCTCTTTCTTTGATGTGTCACTGAGTTTGGTGCAATGAAAATGGGCGTTGTGTAGATGTTAAATTGTTGAGGATTCCTATTGCTTAAACACTGTGCAAGATTCTTTCAAAGGCTTTTAACTTCAAAGTGGCTCTGGTGACATGCAACTCATTTTCACAGAGTGGGTCACAAATACATGTATGTTTTGGGATTTGAAAACCATTTTTACAGTAACCTTCCCCCCCACAAAAATGGTTGTGTCCTAGCATTTCAAATGTTGTGTAATCTGCAAACTTTGAAGGACGTCTTACTAATGAGGTTTGACTGTACTTGCTTAACCACTTGCTGCCAGGTGCCTTTGAAAATGCAGTGTCTAAAATGGGCGATTTTCAATATCTTCGTTTTTCAAAAATCTTCAAAAAGTCATATCTTTTTTCCTGAACGCCTAACCCCATCGAGTGACTGTCTGGTGGCTACTCTAATCTGACAGACAACAGATGCTCGAGTATTTCAGCCATGCCTGCTGCCTTTTAAAAAGAGCCCAGATTGTGTGGTGTTATATAACTTTCTTTTATTCCCAAAACTGGCACAGTGTGCTGGCATCTTTTCAATATGGGCTAGATTAGAGTGCAGTGGTATTGTATCACTTATCACTGGAGTGCTGGAGGGCTTTTGTCCCCGGTGATAATCCGCTCGTCTGAATGCCACAAACAGTGGTATAATCTTTCAAAACAATGACGGATTTCCTCTGCTATTGACGACTGAAAAATTGTTGGCAATTCCCAGCAACTCAGTCTTCTGTCCCGAGTACCGTCTTTTGTTACAAGGCCCAGCTCTTTTGTCCAATTTCGGGCGCCCAAGCTATGTGTACAAACCCAAGGTACCCAAAACCGGGCTCCCCGGCAGCAAGTGGTTAAAGCCTAGAAATCCTATCTCCCTCAGTCACTGAAATTGTAATGCCATCAAATCAAACGTTTTGGATTACAGGAATACCAGTACGAAAACGCATCTCTCAAAGCGCAGCTGGCGGAACACACCTCCATCAAGGTTGCGGAAATAGAACAACTGAACAAGAAACTTGGGTAGGCACACTACCGGTGTATTCCAAACATTACATGCACAAGTGTTGCAGGTCACTGTGAGTTGGTTTGCAGATGACATCACCACTCCAGAGTCTGCCATCTTGGTACCGGTAGATAAAGATTGCTATTCAGTCCGTGCACCATTCTGTGTGACATACCGTGAATTATGCATAAGTTGCCAAGTAACATTACTGCTCACCTACATGTAGGTAACGTTTAATATCAAATATATTGTGTTACACATTGATTTTAATTACTATCCAACGAGAATTCTTATCAAGTTACAGCTGTTTCTTTTGAACACTTTATCAGACCATGTGTTTATGTTTGTTGCTGAAGCTAGTTAAGATGTCACAGACCAGCTGTTAGTCAGTGTGAAAGCGTTTCCACGGAGAGCACAAGTGTGGTTATTTCATTCCGCGCAGTTTCCAGGAATGCATTTTTTAACCATTTTGAATGATTTACGGACTCATTTACAGGGAGACTGAGTATGAGCACGAAAAGCTGAAGAAAGCCTTGAAAGAGGCTAACGAGTCAAAGCTCAGGGAATTGAAGGACCTGGAGAAAAAGGTAGGAGCAATTGCAAAGTGTTTTGCAAACTGAATAAGTTTTGATTACCTTGAAAACAATCACCCAGAAAGACAACCATATTTGCTGGGGATAATTTGACAATCAAATTAAATGCCTCACCGATGCTTGTGAATCCCTTTGACGGCCGCTTGCAATTTCTAATTCACCTTGGCCATTACGATCTCTCATCTTTTCCTCGGACATCTTTCCGCGTTGCAGATGAACCAAAAGGAAGAGAGCGGTGAGGAGACCAAAGTCAAGTACAGTCGCATGAAGGAGAAATACGACAAACTCAAGAGACGAGTCAGCAGCCTGGAGAGATACATGGGGGACCTGCCCACAGCCGAGCAGCACCTCAAGAACACAGAAGTCATATCCTTTTGGAGTGGTGTATGAGTGGTTTGCTTAATGTTCCTCAGGATACGTACAAATGTGTCGTGACTTGGCCCAAGAATGATCTTGTACGGGGATGGATGGTGATAAAAGTGCTCCTGTGATCTTAAACTCTTTTCCACGCTTGAGATGACACTTTGCCCTTGTCACTGTACTAGTCACTGTTTAGAAAATCCGTGAAGGGTCAGTCATTGTGTACAATCAGATCGCTCAGGTCTGTCACTACAGAGGAAAGCAAGAGTGTCTTGTCCGTGGTCATTGGCACATTGTGCAGTGATTTTATGCTTCATGCTAAGAATTTTGGGAGGACTAAGCAATAAAGTCAAAGCAACACAAACATATCCCCCTCGGACCAGATGGATTAAATTATTTGCGTAGATTTGTTTTGAGGAATGGAAGTAACACTTGTACTTCTACGAAGCTGAACATTACACACCTTTGTATGTGTCGTCATCGTACCCTATCTTCCCTTAACTGTGCTCTGCACATCAAGAACCTGTGCGAGAAGGAGAAACTGCTCAAGGAGCGCATCTCCCAGCTGGAGACCTCCTTGGCCGAGTCCAGGAACACTGTCCGCAACCGAGACATTACCGTCAGCCAACTGGAAAGCAGGGAGGCAGACCTGAAGATTGAGCTGGAAAGGTATGCCATCGTTTGCTGAGGATGTTTACGCCAACTCAGTGAACTTATAAGCATCTCTCATGGAAACATTCTACCAGATGATGTAGATATCGGGTAACAAAATGAGATCCTTTGTCAGAACAAACTCAAGAAAAGTGCTTGTATATTTTAAATTTACTAACAGTCTGAGAAGTGAAGCCAGTCGTCTGCAGTCTGCCCTTGGGGCCCCCAAGGATACCGACCCCACCAGCCTGAAGCTGTTCAGCCGGACGGCCATGGAGGAACTGGTCCGGGAGCGAGACGAGGCCAGGGCAGAAGCTGAGAAGTTTAGGAAGGCAAGGGTGGCTCAGTCTTGTTAACATTTGAATCCCACCGGGGGTCTGCGGAATTTATGATTCAATTCATACAGAGAGTCAGAGAGGAGCCCACCTGTTGCTCTCCTCACAACTGTTTACAGAGGGTGACCTAATGCAAATATTCACGTGCACTAGTAGGTACCACGTTTCACAGTAAGTGTAAGTGAGAACTGAACTTAAAAACAAGTGGATCTGTTGCTACATGTAGCATCAGTGCAATATCAGAAACTTTCACAGAGTTACTTGTCCTCAGATTAATGAGGACCAGGTCTTCGGTCTGCCTTGAAAGGTGTCTCCACTCTTGTTTTATGAAAGTATTCTCAATTAAAGATTAATATTTATTTTTTTTTAAATCGCTTCAGTCTTACACCAGACGTTTTGTTTCCTGCAGATGGTTGAAAGTAAACACAAACAGCTCAAGATTCAGCAGTCACAACACCAAAAAGACCTGGTTGTGCTGGAGGAGAGACTACAACAAGAAGAGGACACCATCACAGCCCTGAGGGAGACTAACCGATCCAAGGATGCTGACCTCCGAAAGATGAAGGATTCAATGACAGCAGTAAGTCAATGCTACCAAAAGTATCCTTTGCCCAGTGACTCAGCCGAAATTTTATCTGAAACCCTACCCAGCAAAAGTTGCCAACATCCTGTGGAGTTATCTTGTCTGGCTTGGTTTCCATTTCAAAGATAACAATAAGAAACACAACAATGAATAGCCACAACAACATGAGCTGGAAGTGGGGTAGCGTGTTTGGGCAGTCTCAGGTCACCTTCTCAGTTGCCTTTAAAACATTGTTCTCGTGAAGTTTTCTCAACGGAAAGACTCAAATGGCCCGCTTATGTTCTACATTTTGGTCTGCACTAAGGTGTTGTGGTTTGCATACATGCACAGTCAGGATCTGACCCGATTGGAGCCAATGCTTCACTTTATTTGTTGTGAACTAGTCAGAACCCCTTAAGACCATCACAAGACCTCCAGTGGGATTTCAAATGATTTGCAACAAAAAGCATATCTTTCTCATTGTTCACCCCGTTGCTTGTGTCTGGTCTTACGATTGCGTCAGCTTCAAGGCTGTTTTGAACCTACATGGGTATTACGAAACTTATTCCAGTGCAGATGTACCAGTACATGTAGTTTTTGCGAAGTGGCTAAACCTTTACCACTAAATCAAAACGGTGCTCCGTGACTTTATTAAGCCTTCATGGAATTAAACACAAAGCCCCATCCTCAGCGATGAAATCTTCATCTCTGTTTCCGTTCTTCCGTCCCTCTTCCCCCCCTTCCCCCCCCCCCCCAGCTGGCCAAGCAGAGCCAGGAGCTGTACGAGCACAACCTGGACGTCCAGGAGCGCAACCAGGCCCTGGAGCGGATGGCCTCCTCGGATGTGGTGCAGGCCAGCCGCCGCCTGGTGGAGGAGCTGGGAGAGTGCGTGGCCGAGCTGCACGGCCTGATCCAGGTCTGCACCCAGACGGCCGAGGGGCAGGAGCCCAACGTGTCCGTGCTGCTACGCTTTAGGAGTAAGACCACTACCTCATTTTGATTACTTAGCTTCCTTCTACCCAGTGGGCATGTGGCCTCGTCGGTTAGATCTCTCAACTCCCAATCAAAGAGCCTGGGGTTCGAATCCAGCAGTTGGCTACATGTTGTCACTTTGGGCAATTCACTCAACTCCACTTGTCTCTTTCCTCCCGGGAATGTAAATTCTCTCTGCCCAGGGGTGTCGTTGGGTAGCTGTGAGAGAGAGGGGGGGTTTCTCAAGGTCAATAGACCGAGTGTATCTGTACACTCACCAGGAATCTCAAGTCATGCAAGTGGGTTTTGAATATTTTGGGGTCCCGAAAGCACCGAGATTTGAGATTTAACTGAGATTTGTTGTGAAATGAGCATTTTATGCACAGTCCATTGTTAAACTGAACTGTTTCCTGAGTTACAAGAAGAATTTCTGAAAACCAGCAGAATGTAAGACATGCTTACTTCAGTTGCCGCTGAATCCGTATTCAAAGTTAGATGTATGTACAGTTGTATCTCAGACCTGTAGTTTTCCTGATTCAGCTAATTTCTCTGATTTTCACTTCTTGGTCATGCCATTCAGATTTGAAACAGACAGGAAAACATAGCACAGCTTGAAATTTCCTTGTTTGTGATGTTTCTAGTTGCGTATCTTGTAACTTTCGATTTCAGACCCACTTTTTTTTGGTTTCATGCATTGAAATTTACCACTGAAACTGTAAAAACTTGAAGATTGTAGCTGCATTTGATAGACCAATTTATTTTGCCCTTAAAATAGCAAACATATCATTGCAGTTCATTTATTTGATTGATTGGATTTACTGAAGGAGCAATTATGTCTGAAATTCAAAAAGCAGTTTTTCAGATCAAGATTGGTCTAGCATTTTTTGGGCTGCCATGCCTGCGACTATAGACACTGAAATCCAAATCCATTCCTAAAGATTTCCAAATCATTCCCTCTCCTTCCACCAGCTCCCAGTGTAAGCAGCCAAGAGCCCGAAGGTGCCGAAGGCGACCCCCTCGGCTCGGACACGCTGCACGCCAAGCTGAAGCAGGTCAAGGACCTGCGGGCCGAGATCGACCGGCTGCGAAGCTTAGTGTCCAACAAATACGCCGAGGATGTAGGCAACGAGTGCATCACCCAGTAATGAAGACCAAGCCGTCCGGAAGACTTCAAGCCACATTTCAAAAGTTTGCCGTGATAAGTTGTTGTACAGTGTCCCCACCAGATGCTTTTATTTATAATTTCCATTGACTGATTAGCAACACTTCACAGCACCTTGCACATGGTCAATCCACCCGGCTGACTAAAAGAAAGGTTTGCCGTAGCATCCTGCATAAATATCTCTTTTGTAAGTGTGCGTGGTTCTGAAACGATCCGGAACGTACTCAACGTTTCGGATAGCGTGCTCTGTCCGTCGTCAGGACAGCAGACGTTTTTTGAGACAGTATACCGCTGTTTGTGGCATTCAGTGCGAGCGGATTACCACCGGGGACAAAAGCACTCCGCCGCAGCGATGAGCCACAGTATCGCTGCATGCTAATCTGGCCCCTATTGAGAAGAGGTCAGCAACGCACTGTGCCAGATTCCGGAACAAAAGAAAATTACGTAACACTGCACAATCTGGGATCTTTTTACTACGCGGCAGGCCTGGCTGAAATACTCCGGCGTCAGTACATGTTGACTGTCAGATTAGAGTAGAACCAGACAGTCATTCGTGTTGGTGTAAGTGTCCAGTAAATGAAGATATGAGTTTTTAAAGATTTTTGAAAACAGACCAAAATGAAAAATACTCCGGCCCAGCAGAATCAACATTTATAAATGCCCCCGGCCCGAAGTGGTTAAAGACAGACCACACGTACTTGAAGCTGCACTTTGATATATATTGTATCGCATAAGTTCAGTATCCCAGTAGATTGGGGTTGTACAAGGGAAGAGAAGTTGTCAGTTTCTATTTACTTACTTACTTCCATCGAAAACAGTATGGTTGCTCTGGTAACTTCCAACTCAATTCATACACTTAGGCCAAAGAAAAAATATCAAGACAGCCTTGATGTCTTCTAAAGGGAAACTGTCTTGCAAGTATTCTTGGAATATATTTTGAAGGGTTTTTTTCATCCGTCTGCGGCTATTTGACTCACTCTACGGGTAAAGGTTGATAACCTGTAGAGTTCTGCAAAGAACAAAACTGAACACAATGCGAGCCTGAGTTTTCTTTACTCAAAGTGTGCATACCTAATTGATTATGGCTCGTCAGACGTTGCTCTCTCCGGGTGTCTTTGCATGAAATGACAGATTATATTCCACCGTGGGATGAGGTCCACCGTGTTGTATTCTTCAGCAACTGCTGGTGTCTTGGTCACCGCCTCTAAACCACCAATATACCCCTCCACCCTATCACCCCTTACCCTTCCAAGCAAGTACGGATCCAGAACCAAATTTTCAGGGGGAGGGGTGTGTGCAAAAGGTGGGAATTTTTCCATTTAACCTTTCACAGCCTTTCTAAGGGGTAAGGCTATATCTTTTGCAGTTTTCTATACATTTTTGAAGGAAGGGAAATGAATTTTGGCTCCTTTTTGGGGGGGATGGGGCACTTATGCCCCCCCTCCACCCCCTGGTTGGCCCTTTCTTGCAAGTCCCTTATTCCACCTCGAGCTTTTGAGGGATTTTATAGAATGAAGAATAAAAAGGTACCATTTGCAGAAAGGTACAGTCCAACTGTTTTTAAATCACATCGAACTAAATGCCCCTCAAATGTTCAAGTACAAGAAAACATAATTGGTGCCAGTCTACTATCAATTCTATCACATGGGATTTGATTTAAAAGTCATTTCAGGCATGACGTTTATTTATTGTATTGTTGATTGTGCTAATTATTTCCGGCCAGACCAATTGTTTATAGTTGTGTTGTCCATTTTAAAGTGTCTTCCTGTGTACTTGTACATGCAGAAAAACATACAGCTGTAAGATATGAAAGAGTTGTAATATTTATCTGCGCATTTTGTGCCTATTGTCTAAGAAAATTTCCAGTTATTTATTTATTCAAGTAAGTATTAACAGTGGTGTAACATGTAGACTCTGAATGTAGATAATGTTTAATATGTAGAATAAAGTGCCTCTCGTCAAGCCAGTATTTGCCACAGATTTCATACTTGTATTTTAAAAAAAACAACTTGAGTCCATTTACATGTGTATTGTACTTGTCTTTATCTCAAGGGCACAATGAAAAGTAGGATTATAATAGAGTTGGACAATTTGGGTTGTCCTTTATCCACTCTAAGGTCCTAAAGAAGTTGGAAGAGGACCCCCCCCAAAAAAACCCAACAGGTTTTGCTGATGTTTCTGACTGGGGATGTCCCTTCTTATTAATTTATCTCTACAAATCTGTACTTGTATTACTACACTTTTTCTGAAAACAAAAAGAAAACAGCAGTCATCAGTGTGTAAAATAGTCGGGTTTTCCATCCTGAATTGACGGACAAATGTGTGGTGGAATTAGGCATTATATTCAGAATGAACAGCCACAGAAGTGGCACTGTTGTCAAGCTGAAAACTGTCTTGACGGAGTGGAAGGGTGAATTATATCATGACAGCGGTGATAACATTTATAAATTTCTATAGTATTAATACTTACGAGTACTATACAGAATATATCATCTGGTCTGTTTGTTCACTGTGCATTTATCATGTGTTTAAGATAAAATGTGCATTTGTATGCTGTTGACGTCAACTTCAGAACTTTCTGTTCTATTTCAGGAGACACTCGCCCCAAGAAAGTTGCTTTCGATTTGAGCGCTTTATTGGAATACATAGTTGTTGAGGTTATGAAACGAAACACGTACTGAATACCAGACATTATTTGAAAAACTAATATACATGCACCTCTTGTGAATATGCCATGTATTGATCAATTTTCAATATAGTATAAATCTTTATTGTCAATTTAACGTTATGCATTGCAAATCTGTGTATAAAAAAGATGCACATATTTGGAAATATCTCCAGCATATGCAAGTCAAATACTGTACAGTACCATTCCATAAAGGGTTTCTATCTTTGGAACTAGATACACTTTCCATATATTTGTACAGGAAGAAATATAGCTATCGGGTGTATATTTTGTCAAATTTTCCAGTGTACTTTTTCATGAATTGTTGAGGGTAAAGTGGCTTTTTGTAAAAATAAAAAAAGCTTTTTAGGTGAAAGATTTTTTTTGTCATTTGCTTGATTGTCTATATTATTGCCGAATTTTCTGTGTATTATTTATTCCTGGATTTTGGATGGAGAATGCTATCCATAATGTTATATTTCAAAAGGCCTGTACTGTAGCACGTTTTGATATTTTGTTTTTGTTGTGAAAGCCTTGTCATAACATTGATCTTAATAGATGACCTGGTAACATTCAACAGAAAAAAATTCCTGTCAGTCAAACCGTGAACCAGATCAAGTTTAAATAATGTTTAATTTACAGAGATGTTGATTAAATAACCCGTTTTACTTGGTCTTTACGAAAAAGCCGTAATTTAATCATTAATCAACCGCGGTTTGTTTATAAATAACAATGACGTCTTTATGTGAACTTTGAACTCAGCAAGTTGATATCGCTGATCTCTATTCCCCTTTGTCGTGTATCCTTCCGCTACATCAGTTATTAGTGTGCCTTGTATCGGCCGGTTGTTCTTTCACATCCTCTGTGGTTATCAAACCTAATTTTTCTTTCATTTGTACTGAATAATTGACATTTTGTCCAGAACCTGAAGTGAATATCGGACTGTGTTTTGTTGATCAACGCGGAAGTCATGTTTATTAATGACGCACTTTGACTGCGCTTAACGTACATGTGCTCGTCGCGTCTGTTTTCCGTATTATAATGTTGGCCAAGCTTTCTATTGGTGATAAAAAATGTCGTCAAAATGACGGGAATTTATATTTAATTTCTTTATTTGTGTTGGAAGTTATAGAGCAGTGACAAAGATAAGGTGGTCAGATTTTGACTCCGTTGGTTGTTCTGAAAGGTGAAATTTTGTATGACATCCGCGTCTGTCCATGGTCCAGCCCACACAGTCAAGACTATCCACCGGCTGTATACGCAGCTTGGCCAGTACTTTTCAGTCCGTGTGTGCGCCGGGCCTGTCATGTCTGCTACAGTGCTAGCGGGAAGCCTCAAACAAAAAGAACCGTTTTGAATCATGTTTCGAACATGGATAGCCCTTCTTCTGGGATTTTGGTCATCTCTGTATTTGGCGGATACATTCATCAAGGTAATTCACAAATTAAGCATGTTAAGTCGTGAATAAACTTGCAAAGATCAGTAACACCAGGCATAACGTACACGTTATGCCCTGAGCACGCAGGAAGGAAAACTTCACTGGCAGTAGCAGCAAATCAGCATCTGGCCGTGCTGATTAAACCCCTACTGGCCCTAGTTATATTTTTGACTAGAATTTTCATGGTAGGCCCTAAATATCATGAATATAGTTAACATGATAGTTTCAGTTCGTGTTTAAGCCCCAAATTTGTACTGCCACAAGATGAAAATGTTGTAAAAATTAAGTGGAAAAAACATGAAAAACGGACTGCCAAACAGATTGAGAGTGTGGTAACATTAAGACCGGTTCCTACTTGCTGTGTATTTACTGTGTACGCAGTGTGAAGGTCTATTTTGAGGTGTCTGCAGTGCGTGAAGGAAAGCACAGTGCGTAATGAAAATGTGCGCCCTTGTACACAGTTTCTGAAAACAGTAGTGCGTACGCACCAAACCTATGCGTATTCGGACAAATTGAAATTTTGTAACATTTGTCGGATACGTACACACAGCTGAGACATGAGAAAAGATAACAAAGTGTGAACGTAAATGCAGCGTTCACGTTGCACGCTGCCTGTGTGCAAACGCAGCGGGCATGAACCAGCCCTTAGGCCCCTAATGTCCTTTGTTTTTTTTGTTTTTTTGCCAAGCGGGTCCTGCATATATGTTGGGATTCAGCCATGTACATCACCCTTTAGCCTAACAATTTTCAAGTGGACTGATGTTAGTGTGGTGCACTGGACTGGTGGCACAATTGCCAAATACCCTGCCACTTACGCACCCATACATGTACTTGTCATGTTTGTACATGTACATACCTGTGGCTACGGAGTCACATTTGACTAGTTACCACGTTGAACATGTTCTTCTTCAACGTCTTGCATGCATTTGTGCAGAGATTTGCATTGCTCCTTATCCATGCAATCACATGGCTGGCTACAACGGCCTCTGGCTGATCTATTTGCGCTTGTTGAAATAGTTCTATGTGAAGCAGCTTGACACCCTGTGCACAAACCCTTTGTGGTTTACTCAGTGGCCGGTGTACTGTTGCCATACTTTCCATACGGTTGCGTGCTTGGTGTGATGGAATCATTCCAGTTGTGAAGCATTTCAAAACATTGGTGCAGTGCTATAAACACCAGTTATTTACTGGTGTTTGGTTACGTTTGGTTTTTCTTCACCTCCCTGTAGTCCAATAGAAGATGCGGACAGCGATATGCCGAAGCCCAGGAGCGCTACGGCATACAAGTGTCCATTGGCCAGGTGCGATGGTACACCACCTGTTTCAATCGCCTCTTCCTGCGCATCGGTCAGTGGAAGCCCCGCTTCACCCAAGCCTGGTTCCGCATGGGAGCATTCATGGGCATCCTGATGATGTTTGCCTCCGTTGGGCTGCTGGTCTCCACGCTAGTGCAGGCGTCGACGAAAGAGTCGCCAGAACAAGTCTTGACGCCTGTGGTAGGTTGCTGCTGGTAAAGTTGGTAGAGAGACAAGCAACCAGGAGTTTTTCTGTTGGTGTCTTACGAGAATTTTAAGACACAGTTTCATGAGAATTGGACGTACTTGCGAGTTTCCCCAGAAAGGCACCAGCAGGCCAGAACTGTTCACTTTTTGTATCTGCATGGGTTCCATATCTGGGCCAGAATATGAGAATATGAGCTATAGATGACCATTTATAACAGGAAAAACTTTTAACAATTTGATTTGAAACCTCCTACAAAATTTGATACCAGACTAGCGCAGTGTTAGATTGTCATATCACCAAGTTAACCCTATTTTTTAACATGTTCCCCCATGTGCTGAACTACTTATCTTCATTAAAATAAACTTGTTGGGTTGATAGTGAATGTAGTTGCCTGCATATCAACTTTCAATAAGATTGGGCATGGAACAGCAAAGATCTTGGCAGTGAAAAATAAGTTTTATATGGTAAAAAAGTCAAAACATCTGGCATGTATTTGTTCTTGTCTCTGTCCTACAGATGCCCGGTGTAAACCTTCCTCTAAGACAGATCACCTACTTCTTCACCGTGTTATTTGTTAGTGGAGTCTGGCATGAGCTGGGCCACGCCATTGCAGCCGTCAGGTAAGTATCAATCCAGCTGGGGTGAGAGATGTTCATTAGGGTGCCCGTGATCTTGCACTGTTCTACAACCAGATCACTTGCTTCTCGTTGAACTCCTTGAAAGAGGGGAGCCGCTCTGTTTCTTGGCTTGGCTGTGTCTGCAAGAATGATGTACCCGTACGCACACTGTAAATGCACCAGTGAACGACACTAGCTAGTGGCTCACCAGTCAGTTTCCCATTTAAGGCAAGATATGGGACGGAGAGAACCCCCTGCCCTTTTGTGTTAGTTATTGTTTTATTGGAATATCAGGAATTCTTTACAGACATCTAGGGCAGATGTGTTAGGTAACAATAGTGTAGAGTGTCTCTAGGGTTTGGGTAAGGGGGTACCCATATGATTCCAGGTATACAGTTTCTACTTAACGCAAGTAGTGGCAATTATGAAGTAGTTTTAACACAGCCAGACACATGTACAATGTATGACCGCATCCTACAAGGCCCTTTTTCCAGTTATTCTGTTTTTATAGAAAGAGCAGATTGAACTCGCTGTTTTAATGTAGAGCTCAGATCGGCGTGGTGCTGAAAAGGGACATTGTGTGGGTGAAGCATGCAGAAGTGCAAGAATCTTTGAAATTCCCGTAACTCAAAAACTCAAAAAAGTGGCTTAGGTGACTCTGAACTCATTCTGTCTTGTGGGATGTCGCCCGTTGCGTTCCTCTGCAGAGAACAGGTGCGAGTCAATGGCTTTGGCATGTTCGTCATGGCCATGTACCCGGGGGCCTTCGTGGATCTGCACACGGACCACCTGCAGGCCATCTCGGCCGCCCGACAGCTCCGGATCTACTGCGCGGGCATCTGGCACAACCTGGTGCTGGTCCTGCTAGGGATCGTCGTGTTTTACGCCCTGCCTTATCTGCTGAGTCCCCTGTACATGACTGGGACCGGGATTATTGTCACTGATGTTCTAAAGGTTTGTATGAAAAATCCAGTAGATCTGTGTACTGATGGCACGGTCAGACTTCATAAGTACACTTTCCTAAGGAGCTAGCAGGGGCCTACACTCCACTGGGTACCGTAAGAAAGCACACAGGCAAACAGTTCGGTGTCAAATACTACAAGGGTCTATTGTACTTTTGTATTGACGGATGATGAAGTGCAGGCCAACTTCAAGTAGTGTGAATGTGTGGGACACATTAATGATTTAGCCTGATATTAATTTGCACAAATGCATTTTCACTGTCCCTTGTGGACGTCTACGTTGTCCAGTCTGTGGTTTACAGTTGCATCAAAAGTGCCCATTCAGAACAGTGAAATTTGATTTACGGTACCTTGAAGTATATTTTATGGTAATCAGGTTTTTAATTGAAATCAAGTCACTTGATATGCCGATTCAACCCCCACACAGTTCAGCTTGTGTTTCTAGAATGGGGCTCCTCAATTGGATCCTTTGTACAAAATATGGCCTACGTGCAACTCAGACCATCCCAGATCCTTCCAAATCCCATCAGGAAGATTGACAATAATTCAGCCATGCTTCTGTTGCTTTAAGCTTGTCTGAATGGGTATGGAGGCTTTGCGTGGTACCGGTAGCCATCTTGCAGGGCAATTCCTTTGCTCCACAGGGAAACCTCCTTTGTGCATACCCTGTGGAACAAAAGTACTGGCCTACAAGATGGCAGCCATGCAAACCCTCTATAGTCCAAGTAGGATGGGCTGTTGATTTCCCGACTGTGAGAGGATTTGGAAAGATTCCTGCACAGAATGGAAAAAGGAAGTTGGGGTTATACTTCTGAATTTTGCCACTTGGTACAATTTTAGGCACATGTGATGATAAGATCGTGTACTAACGTATAATGAAACGGACCTTTATGTCTGTGCTGTCACTGTAGCACGGTCTTAGAAACAATAAACAAAATTTATTCTATTTCAAGGATGGATTTAAGCCGGGGAGTTGTAAATTAATTTTGGATTTTTTGCCCTGTCCGACATGTATTTTAACACTGTATACTCAGTGTATGCCCCCAAAAGCTTGTGTTTTGGGTTTGTTTTTTTTTTCACTAGTCTTCGGGGGGCATACACCGAGTATACAGTGTTGAAATACACGTCGGGCAGGGTAAGAAATCCAAAATTCAAATTTATTCTGATATCATATTGACGTACTCTGTAACTTGAATTTTTTTTTGCAGAATTCGCCTGTATCAGGCCATAGGGGATTGTCCGTTGGTAGTCATGTGACCAGCATCAACGGCTGTCCGGTTTACAACACTGACGACTGGAGTCGGTGTCTGGCATCAGCGGTGTACTACCCCCAGCCGGGATTCTGCGTTCAACTCAACAAAGTACAGCAGCAAACAAAAGACGTACCATGTGAGAACTTTTCCTCTTTTTCTGGGGGGGGGGGTTCACGTCAATCTATATTATTGCGATAAATGGATCACAGTATTTCTTACATTTATATTGATTAAAATGAAAAAGAAAGTGAAAGAAGGGTTATATACCTGTCGACGGTAAACCAACACATTCAAAAACAAAAACCAGAAAGTGAAAATATGTTGCATCAAAACCAAAAACACGGTCAGGAATGTCGATAGGTGATCGAACTCTTGCAGATACTGAGGAAAAGATGAAGGGATAGTGACATTAAAAATATGAAAATAGAATTCAATACAGTTATACATGTACTGGGGGGCTTTCATTTTAACAAGGATGCTAGGATCCACTGAATTACTTTGTGATTACCGGAATCTTGGCATGAAAGGATTGGAAAAATAAAAAGAAATAAATTCAAGAGAATTTGGCTCCAAGAAATTGGTCTTTACTGTAGTGTACATGTATTCTCTTGTAGTTCACTGAAGCTTCTCTGATTCTTGGAAATTCACTATGGATTTTGGAGGGATTTAGTGGGTTTTGAAAGGTAGGCCCTGACCTCTGGAAGGGAAGGTTTGACAGTTTTGCCCTCCTCGTTTCCTTGGTCTTTGTAGTGTATAAGGGTTATGGCGGCCAGATGGAGTGTTGTCGTAATGACAGTGTCTCGGAGCTGTGCTTTGTCTACGAGATGGGGTCAGAGGTCGGAGCGCCACAGAAGGTTGGATTGACAATGCTTTAGTGAAAGAGACTTTTAAGTTTGGTCACCTTTATCTCAGATGTTGGCCATAAGATTTGATTTTTTCATGTTATACATGTACATGTGTACCCTCGTTTTGCATGTTTTGGCAATCATTCTAAAAGTTGTCTTTTTTGATCAGTGAGCCACATCTTCAAAAAAGGACAGCAAAATATGTTTTTGTTGTTTCATTTCTCTTTCAACATCTGTATTTGGAGATTAGATGCCTTTATGAGAAGATTTTAACAAATAAAGTGACAATCAATTTTTTGGTCAGTTAGCATGGTTAGTAGTACTGCAGATGCCTACCACGGTTGAAGTGCTTTAAAGGTTATTTGTAGCTTTGCTGTCATGTCCACCAAGAAAACTGGTTCACAGTCTGCAGTTAGAGCTTCGGAAGAACATACAGTGTATACACATGTAGCCTGTCTCAATGAAAGTGTACAGCATTCATCATTTGCTTTCGCACGGCGTGTAAACACATTTTGCGATTCGTTGGACTGGAAAGCAGTTGTAAAATGTGCGAATGCCCTGACTTCTTTGCGTAGCATTATGCCTGCCTAGAGGCCCGGCCCCTGACCGACCTGCCACGCTGTTTCAAAAACACGGACTGCGTGCAGACCCGCAAGACGGCCTGCCTGCAGCCCTCCCTGGACAACTCCAGTCGGCTGCTACGCGTCTACCTCACCACGGGAAGACCAGTGCTCTACGTTGGCGATACCTACCTCTTTGGATATTCCTGTAAGTGCTTCAGTGGACGCATAGACTCGCACACCTCTGGACCCCCCCTTTTTGTTGATTATAAGTTGATTATTTCATAGTTTGTGACCCGTTCTGTTCGTAGAAAAGGGGCTATGCAAACCACTTGGCATTGTGATTTAAGAATCTTGCTGAAAATGGTGGCACCTCATGATAGCAACATGAGTAGTGTGTTGCCGATAGTTTGTGATACAGTACTTTCAAAATGAGGGAATTTGAGGTCGAAGCCTTGTGACTGCTCCTGTGACCTTCTTGTGTGGCAAATCAAAAGTTGGGAAATGCCTGATCACTGCTCGTTTAATTTCTGCTTCCAGACCTGAGGTCCCACTCATATCCCACGGTACAAAAGAGATCATCTGTTTCTTCACAGAGTGGTGGATTGTACGTTGTAGGTTCAGAAAAGTTCCCCAGAAAAAAATCCCGTTGAGAGCTAGGGCAAAAGTTGAGACCCACTCTGTGGCCACTTCTTAAAGGAAACCTGGTTTCAATCTTGCCGTGGAATTGGCGTCAGCTGATGCAGATTTGAATAGCTGTCCTATAAAACACCATTCAATTGATGCAGGAATGAGAACAGGTGTCGCAAAAAATTTAACAGATCAGGTCACAGCGTGCAAATTGATGCGTCTCCTGATTGTTAAATATTCTCCTCCGTTGAAGCGAGGTTCAATCAAGGGTTATAGAAGTTGCCCCATTAAAAAAAAAAATCTAAACGGGATAAAAACTATTCCAAGTTAATTATTAACTTTCACTGATTTATTGTCCTCATCCTGAGTTGATTATACGTGTCATTTGAATTGAGCATTCTGTATAAATGTAAGGGCAGTTTATTTATGAACACTGAACTAAAAGAGCCCTTTCATCATTTCCGTGTTATTAAGAAACATTCAAATTGTACCAAAATGCCAACAGAACTCAGTAAGTTAACAATTGAGCTTTGTTCTGCATTGTGGTGGTCACAGTTCCAAGGAATGGTGCCCTCAGTGTTTCAAATACGGAGAGTTGAGAATAGTCCCTTTCTTGTTTATCTTCTTGCACAGTGAGTGTGACAAACTACATTCCCACGTATGCCTTCTTGCCTCTGAGCCTGCCAGACATCATTGAACTCTTCTGCAAGTATCCTTTGTCCAAGACCAGCCCATGAATTCCAGTCATGTATAATATGCAGAATTCTCTCCGCCATGTCTGTGTGTAGGTGGTAATGGCAGTGCATTGTAATGATATTGAAAAATCAGTGGATCTCTGTACTTTTAATTTTAAATTCCGTTTTTTAGCACTACTTTCACTGTGTACTGTCACTAGGCTGTGAATCCGCTCTGAGCGGAACAAAGAGGGCGTGTGTTTTTGGTACTCACCACATAGGCGCGCAATGAGGCATGCAAGTATATGCACGTTTGACGCAGAGCACGCGGAGTACGCGTAACTAATTGATTGCGGCATGTATGGTCTTTGCGTTCATGCAGGAAGCATGTAAGAACCCTCTTGTAACCACCTCTTTCTGTCACCGATTGGGGGTGCACTTCAGCTTGGGGCGGATTGCCGTAGATCTTCTTGTTATTCTACAGTTTACTTTCAAGGAGCCAGATCAGTATTTGAAAAAGCACATGCCCAAATGAAGCGGGTCCTAGTTTGTTTGAGAGCCAAAATGTGCTCGCATGGGAGGTCTGCCCTTTCAGCACGGCCGTATGCCGACTCCCACATGTTTATCGTTCTCGAATGACCCAAATTGGCTCCCTGCTTGAATTCAGGGGCAGTAAAAGTGACACCTCCAAATATTGCTTCAGAGCTGGGAGTTGACCGTCTCTCCCCCACGACAAAATGGAGCTGGGATCACATGCTCTCGTGTACAGTTAGATTTAGCAGTCAACACGAGTAGCGGGGCATATTTCTGTGTTCAATCACGGTGCCGCAAAAATCAGCTGTTGAAATTTTTTGTCACACTGGACAGGGTTCTCCTTTTAGCTGTTCTGGATAGATTTTGGTACCATCTGGCCGGAAGCAAAGAGGAGACTTGATGGGTCGGAGTTAAACCTTCAGAAACTGACGAAAAAAATCCTCTCAAGGACTCTGTCGGACTGATTTCCCTCAGCCAAGGGTACTTGTAGTCATACACCTTTATAACAAGGTTGTCAAGACTTTCCTGATACCTCGTAATGTAGTAGGGATCTTGTATTATCAGTGTTGGAAGACAAAGACCACAGAGTCTTGGGGGGGCACCTTGTTCTGCCATTCTGCTTAACCCTGTGGGCCGCAGATATTTAATCTCCTTCTCCGGCGCTCTGGGCATCCTGAACGCCATCCCCTGTTACGCCTTGGACGGCCAGTACATCCTGCTGGCCTTCCTGGAGCACACGCTGGCCGGCCGCATCACCAGCACCGCCGACCGCAACCTCATCTACAGCCTCATCCTGCTGTTTGGCACGTTGCTCCTGGGGGCCAATTTGGTGCTGGCCCTGTTCGCCCTCATCTTCAGGTAGCACAGGTACAGCAATTGGCGTTTTCCTTTTTGTATATATGGAATAGATTTTTTATACCTGTAGATTGTTTGTACGAGTGTAGAGATGTCGGTTACTTGATAAGGTGCAAATGTGAACCAAAAAAATTGAAATGATATATATTTTCCTTCTGAATCTTGAAGAATTTGTACAGTTTGTTGAAAGTCCCGAGGAGACTTGAATCTTTTTGTGCGAGCTTTAAACTACATGTATCTAGAAACTTCATCGCGGAGTAGCTTTGGTGGTAAGCTAGATTCTTTTACTTGACAGTCTCTCTGTTCCTGGTTTGTAATTTGCAGTTGGACAAGTCTGACTCCATGATTGTCCTGCCCAAAATTTGAGAAAGGATCCCGAGGATTCAATTTGTCCTCCATATTAACAGCAGATTTTCTGCAATCCAAGAAAGTTAAGTTTATTGATGTTGGCACATTTGCAGTTGAAAAATCCTATCTTAACTGCCAGACCTTCTTTATCAGTGTTACTCCTCCGGGGAAACCAAGGGGAATGCGCCCAGCCCTTCGGTTTATGTATACGGGTGACTGGCAGTGTAAAAATTTGTCTGGGAGTCTGCAAGAAGCCAAATGAACTGAACGAAACCAAAGAATGTTGTCAGTATGGTTGGATGGAAAAGATGACCCTGGATTGTCCAAGGTGGGCTTTGACTTGACACGGGAAACGTGGGAGTATTCCGTGCTTCGATGGAAGAGACCTGCACTTGAGGAAAAGTTGATCCAAGATGTTTGGAAATCCCTTTCAGATTGTTTGGTTTTTGTGGTGCACTCCACTGCAGTGTAATGTTTTCATTTGCTTTTTTTTTTCCATTGATTTGGTTTTTTGTTCAGGGTACGCTGAAATTTCTGGAATACGGTCGATTCACAATAGTGCGCCTCCAAGAGTCTGCAACGCCTCGACCAATCACAGTGCGCAAAATCTGTCCACCCTTTCCAAACGCACATTGGGTCGACAGATTTCGCATACTGTGATTGGTGAATGCATTGCAAGCTCTTGGAAGTGCACTATTGTGAGTCGCCCATATTGTCCTGCAATATGTACATGTTTAAATTTGTTAGCAATTGTACTGTGTGTCTTGAATGTAGAATGTGGTTGTTGGATTTCAATAAATTTAATATCCTCACTCTTTGATTATCAAGAAGTCAGCTT
Organism: Acanthaster planci; assembly: GCF_001949145.1. The sequence goes on along the minus strand of NW_019091577.1, from coordinate 143,879 downwards.
CACTTCAAATTCAGGCAAATGGTAAATTTGAATTTACAGAATTATATTTTTTGAGTCTTTGATGTCGGAGTGTACATTTGAAATTACACGTAGTTGTTCAAAGGAAAAAAAAATAATTTGGGGAACTACAGTACATGTACCGTGTCCATGGAACATGGCGGATGTGGTGTTGGACTCAGTAGAGAAATTTTAATTGTATTTTGAACTTTTCAAGCAAGACAGGCATCTACGAGCAGCCCATATAAAGTTTCGAAAAATTGGCCAAAATTTAATTAAAACGGCAAGGGGTTAACCCTGTGTACATTTTAATTACATTTACGTGAATTTTAAATTTCTTAACTTAAATTGAATGTAAATGTCTTGTGTGTTACATTATGTTCCATTGACTAAAAGACTTCTACTCCAGAATGTAATAGAATCTCACTTGAAACATATGTTCCAGAATCAGATAAAATTGCCTTGTATTTTAATTAAATTTGGGGAAATTTTTCACTAGAAGACTGCTGTTCGGTGAGTGTGCAGGAAAATGGGTGTAAATTACCTGTTCCATGGTTCCAGGTCTCAAACACATAATTTAGGTGAATTTTAAGCAGAATCACATTTCAAATTTGTGGGTTGAAATAAAGTGAACTCGCAAGGGGTAAGCCTTGTAGTTAAATTTTGGTTTTGATTTTAAGTTTCCTTCTAAGTGCACGAAATTGAAAGTAAATGTCTGGTGCTATTTTCAAATGACTAAAAGACATCTCTCATTCGAGTGTAATGTAGAATCGCATTTTAAATTAAACAAAATTGCAAGGCGTAAGTCTTGCATTTTAATTAAATTTTGGCCAAATTTTAACTTTCTTAAAAATGTACCAAATATCCAAGTGAATGTAAATGCCCATGCTTTTATCCAATGACTAAAATGTGTCTCTTATGGAGTTTAACGAAGAATGGCATTAAAAATTTCTGTGGTCAAATAAATTAAAATCGCAAGGGGTTAGCCTTGCATTTCAATTAAAATTTGGCCAATTTTTTAGTTTTCTCAAAATTGTATTTAAAAATGAATGTAAAATGTCATGTGCTAAGTTCCAACAGGAATAAACAGGAAAATCAGATTAAAAATTTTTGCATTAAAATTGCATTGTAATTGAATTTGAGCCAAATTTTTACTTTTCACAAAATGGCAGCAAAGTGAATATTTATACAAGTACACCGTTATGAGTTCCAAGATCTGAAAGATGCCTGTCATAAAACTTAAGTTAAATCACATTTTCAGTTTTAAATATCACAAGGGGTAAGCTTTACATTTGATGTCAAATTTTGCCAATTTTTAATTTTTCTCAATATTGCTTGAAAAAGCCTGTTAACATGAAATGCATTCCGAGGATGAAAATATGTCTTTCTGGCAATGGGTTAACCTTTTCACATTTTGGACCCCAAATAAACTGGTAATAGGTTAACCTTGCTTTTTTGTGACAATTGTAATTTTTTTCCCCAAAGAAATGAGCTGATGCTAAATTTCCCTCTAAGTTGAAAAAAAAAAGTTTCTCAAAATGGTTATTCAGTACTACATTTCCTATCGATTCTCAGAGCATAATTTTAAATGTCCAACCTTTAGGGAAAAAAAATCAATTGTTTATGGAAACATTATGGATTTCTTTTATTTCCAAACTATTCCTGTCCAACAAAACTTGTTCTGACATTATATTAATGTACATATAATGGTCCAAGTGAATCTCTAGATTTTCTGCTTTAAAAACAAACGATCAGACATTAAAATTCAAAGCAAGAACCCTGCCTGATCCCTGCGAGTACATGTGGTTGTCAATGCCAAGGCACAAAAAAAAAAGAAGATAGAAATATTAAAAGGTCTACCTGTGTAAAGGCCGGTTCATACTTGGTGCCGATCACAAATGCATATTTATGACGTCAGATCAAATATGCATGATGCAAATTCATAAAAGTTGAACACGTCAACCTGAGCAAAATTTTGCTGCCAATTTTCATGACATGAAATTCGCATTCCATTCGCATATAGGCCTATTTGCATATGAACCGGCCTCAAGAAAGAAATATAATTAAAACCATTAAAAACAATATTAACAACTTTACAGTCTTTAAAAATTCTCCATATTTCTAGCTGTGCATTTTGGTGTTGGCATGACAACTGAAATGCAAATGATTTCAGTCAGTTCAGTTTGAAAAGTTTTTCCCATGTCCAACTTCAATGGAATTCAGTGATTGGGTAAGCAACCTCAAAAATAAATAAACTAAAGGGAATAGAGGAAAGAATTCAGGTAAACGACCCTTTTTCCCCGCAACACTAGAATTATACAACAGTTCATCATTCACAAAGAGAAATACAGAATAAAATTCATAACAATTTCTGAAACACAATTTTTAACATAGGAGCTCAATTACATATCTATGCAACAAAAAGAAACTCTTGAAAAGGTTTGATAGTGGAACTGTCCCCGTCCTTTCAAAAGTCAAACACTTAGACCCTGCATTAAACTACCTACATGTACAATATTTCTTTCCTCAAATGACAAACAACTCGCTTTGACTTTTAAATCAAAATTTGTACACAAGGACGCAGACAGTTTTAGTTCCACAGAAACTAATCATGTACATTACGACTTAAAACCTAATCCATCAAATAAATGCCAAATTACAAATTATAAAAGACCAGAAGATCTAGAAATCATAAAATACATGTAAACTAGCGTCACATACTCCAAACCAAGTTCACAAAATTAGCAAGATAACAAATGCAACCGTGTCATAATTCAAAGGAAAACAAGCACAATAAATACACAATAAGGCGTTGGAATTTTGTTCTTAGTACCTATTTTTAATAATATCAGCAAGTATTCACCGTAGATCAATAACTTAATTTCTAGATTTTCTTCTTTACATGCATTTTACAAGATTATGAATACAACAGCTGAAATTTACTTTTAAAAAACTGCTGTTGCAGTAAGTCACGAAAAACGTTATTAAAGAAAGAACTTGCAGTGTGGAAATAAAGCTTAAATTTTGGTTAACGTTCTTTGGGACAAAATCGTCAAAGTCCCTTCGAATATGGAACTATTAAAATGAAAAACAGCATCAGTGTCAAATCCTGCCGTTTAAACTCTCAGATAAAAACCTAAGTCTTTACAGTACTCGTAGTACAAAATTTGCTATTCTGCAAATCATAGTATGGAAGCTCTGGTAACGAGGTTTCAAGAAGAACTGCACACTGTACATTGTACATTAACCACCATTTGCTGGTTTCGCATCAAAATTCGCGTTGACAAACTTACACGTATCTGACATGGACAGCACTACATATCACAATGTGTTTGACAGCAAAGGATATCCCCCCCGCCTTTTTGCACAGATGGTACTAAGTAACAAAGATGCTACTTTTACCCACCGCTCAGCTGTTTGGCAACATTGAATAAAACTCAAGCAATCAACTTCAAAATTCCCACTTAAAAAAATGTTCTCACAGTGCTTGCACAAGTGCCAATGTATAAATCAGTGCAAAGTTCATTTGGCTGTCTTCGATTACATGTAAAAGGGCAGTCGGCTCCACGCAGTAAAGGGCACATCCTCTTGATCATGATATAAAGATCTTTGAGAGCACCTCTTTAACATGCAAAGAGCTACACACGGCATTTCTCTCTATGGGTAACAGCAGTTGCAGCGTGCCTATTGGGACAACCATACGAGTGACTATTACAAAGCAGCCCACTGTAGCGTTCTAAGCAAAATTCCTCACAGAAGATTGGATTTAGCAACACGCCAGCCAGCGTCTCACCCAAGCTGAACAAGAAGCTTCTAGAGAAACAACTATCGCCTCTCCTACTAAACCCCTCGCAGTGATTTACTTTTCAAATGGGTCACCCTATCGCTGATGCTATTTAAATACGTCCAATATCCCTCCACTCAGTGAGAAGATGCCAAGAGACAAATCAATCACTAATGGTGCCGGTATGGCTTATCAGGAGGACATATCGGGGGGGGGAGGGGATCTTGCCTGTAGTTTGACCACTCAAAAAGCCGAGGGGGGGTTGGCAAGACAGTTACGGATTACACATGAGTAGAAATAGATGCTCTAAGCATTTTTTTTCTTGACGTACTCAGTATCGTTATCTGCAAAGGGGTTTGTGATGTACCTGTACTGTAGGACACTCGGCAGAACAATGTTACTGGGGGCCAGTGACGTCCTTGCTGCTTCAGTTCCCTTCGAGGGGGAAATTAGGTCGCTACATCACTGTCATGCCCTTTCGTTAACAAACTCAGAAGGCCTTATTGAGACAGAGAGTGTTGCACTGAAGGCTAGAAATCTTTTTAATTGAATTAGCAGAGCGAGTTTGCCATATCGAGTAACCATTTTCAAGTTGCTGGGTTTTTTTGGGGGGGGACTATTTGCAATTGCGGGGTGTCACACTGCCCAAAATGGGAGCCTGCGCCCTTCATAAGATGGGAGATGGACCACAGGGTAGCTAATTACACACAATAATCTGGGATCCAACTTCCGCAAAGCCAAGAGCCTTGAGCAATCCCAAACTTGGGCGCTGAAAAAAAACCCCTGCCAATATGCGCCTAGCATTGTTCATTTGCACCCGCATCGGTTTCAAGGGGGGGGGAGCTTATGCACATTCATGACTCGCCCACAAGACCCTCACAACTGAGCAGACGGCTGACCAAATCAATGAGCTCTAGCCCCCCCTTCCCTCTCTTTTCTTGCCTCCAACTTGGACCCCTAAAAAAAACCGAATAAAAAAGACAGGGCGGCAGTGAGCCGAGAGATGAAATTAAGAATGGCCGCCACCGAGGGGGGAAAAAAAACAACTAAAAATGAGAAGAGAGGACAGACAAGTGACGGGGGGGAAACGGGGACGGAATGACCAGAATAAGAATGAGCTCAGAAAACAAATCAAGAGGAACAGAGAGAAGACAGGACGGAGGACGCACAGGAAATGAAGCGAGATTGTGTGAGAGTGGCAAGCGGGGATGACAAGGTGGTTGGGGGGATGGGGAGATGAAAGAAGGGAGAAAGAAGCAACTGATGCAATACACTCTGCATCCAGGCAAGGAGGAATTTTCTTGGGCATTGATGGATCAGCTCGATCGATCAAAGGCAACAGGCAAGCATACTGTTCAATACATACAAAGACTGTCACAGACTTTACACAACTGGGTCAAAATCAACCCTCTTCACCCTGTTGTTTGATCTGAATTCAAGCCAGAACCTATACCCCCTTGGAGAATATAATATCAACTACCCAATGTCACCAATTAGAAAAAAAAACACACACGCTTTTTTCCATGAGCGAGGCACATTTCTTTCTTGAGCGTATGGCTCTCCTCAACCTGCTCGCAGACTGTAAAACACTGCAGAAACTAGAGCTTGGGAGAAAAAGCATAGACAGTGGTCTGGCCGCCTTTCTTTTCTGTCATGTCCAGCAAGTCCCCCGCAAAAACACGTCACGCATGGCGTGAGCAGGGACGACACTGCTCGACGTCGCAGGCCGGGGCCGAAACACACTGCCTGGCCCAATTCCCTGCCATTAATTTTGTGAAATATGCTGACTTTTGTGAGGGTGTGCGTGTGTGTGTATATGTGGGGGAGTCCTTTCTCTGAACTAGAGAACAGGCATGAATGAAATCTTTAATGCAGAACTTTCTGGAATGAGACAAAATGATCTTAAAATGCAGGAATTATTTTAGCAAACGTACTTATTCATCTCCCAAGGAAAAAAAAACACTGACAAAAACGACCCCGTTTAAATTAAATCAAGGAGCCATAAAGTACTGCCTTTATTACATTCCCCAAGGGAAACCCCGACAATGTATAACACATGGAAATACTATTGGCACGTTCAGCTTGCCCCCAAGAACTCTCATGGAAGTAATAAAATACAAAAAAGATTGTGCATTGTAAGCAAACACTCTCGAAGTTCATGACCGAAATATGACACAATCCTCATTTCTTTCCAAGCCTAGAGAATTCCCCAGTTGGATCCCCCCCCCAAACCTATCACTGCCATACAAGCGGCCCCCGACACCGAAGGCTCCTGACTCTTTGGCCCTAGTCATCAATATTTTAGATCAAGTTCTTCTGGGGAGCGGAATTTCTCTAGCTGACAACAAAAGTTTCATCAGAAAAAAATGTGTTGGTGGGGTTTCTCTTTCTGTGAACTGAATACATGAACAAGTGTACATGCACTCCAACATAGGTGTAGGAAAAACCTACATGAACAAAACTTGCAGTGTAAACAATAGAATATTTTGCCCATGGTAAAGTTGAGATTTGATATCAGCTTGATCTGGAAGTCTCAACAACTAAAGTGTCGAAACAGATTGGAAAAATTCTGTATCTAGTTTGAACCAACATGCGTGCAACGCCTGTAGACTTGGGAACATGTACACTATCAAACCTGTTATGTGCACACGCGCACACAAAGGAATTCATCTTGACAAGAGATCTTTTTTTGGCCTGCAGTCAATTTTTCACCCCTTTTGTAAATGCCTTTTTGGAACCATTTTTTCCTGTATAGCCCCATAAAACCACATCCTGTGACAACAACACATTGCTCTCTCTGAAAGTAATGTGTAACTTGCTGCTTTTCTTGAGGACAGCTTATATTCGTCTCAATCTGGTCATTTTTTCCCCGTACTCAATCCTTAAATTGCCATTCATGCATGTCCCCGGCAACTCTGCTGCAAGAGCTGGGAAGACAATGCAAGAATTCCTGACCGTCGGTCGCTTTTCCCTGTGCTGCATTTTGCAAAGGAATCCGGGGGGTCTTTCTAAGAGAGAACCAAACAACTACTGCCAATGCACATATTCATGGATACCACCCCCCCCGCTGCCTTCTTTCACTGTTCGTCTCTCAGTCTCACCGACCCCCTCACCCTCGCTTGGAGAAATTTGGCTTTCTCTCTTTCTAAAGAAAATGGACTCTCATTTACAGCCAACGCGTAGTCTGGAGCCTAGGGGCCCACAGCTGAATTCACGATACGTCTTGTGGGAGACAGGCATCACGGGGAGGGAAGGAAAAACAAGCAAACCCACCCAACAAGACGAGGGGGGGCTCTATGAAGTGCACTCACGGTACAGGGGGCCAAAACGACAGAGAAAAAAAGGGGGAGAGAAGAAAGATGGACTGCATCAGAGGACTGTGTAGATGGGGTAATAGATAGTGACAGAAATAGAGTGAGGTTGGGAAATCAGACAAACAGAAAAGGGTAGGCCGATAATGCCAGCAGGCCACAATGGCAAATATTGAGCCAGTTTGGTAAATTGACACGCACTGTGGGGCCTGGTTTGGCTGGTGGTGAACATCAAACCCCTGGGTGCGATATCGTAGCTATGGTGACTGAGCAAATCTAGCAGCTTAAATATAGAGCTGAAAAAAAAAGCCACAAGCATGTGTTTTTGGTCATTAAAGTATGACCAAATTGTGGACACTGATAATTTTATGAAACTGCTGTTTCAGAAACTTGTTCAATTTAAAACATGCAAGAACACTTAAATTTCCGCTCGATACTGGTCAGGCCACGATGCCCTCAATGGCAACACTCAAATGATGGAAATCCCTTCTTCAAACATCCCCCCACCCCTCTGCCAACTGAGAGATAAAAAAGGGAGATGTTCAAGACTGGCTGTCAACTCGGCAGGAAACAGAAAACTGACATGAGCTCGGTACAGCTGACAGTGTGACAAAAACTGAAGTGTTGGGACAGTGCAATTCAAGCCACATTCCCAACTGGTCTGGGCTAGGCTTACACGTATCGGTTACCATGGCGTGATACGGGCTATTGTCGAAGTTGCACGAGACTGGGAAAAAAAGGGGGGGGGAAACTCAGCAGACTGGCTCGTTGGTAAACACCTGTGGCTCAGTGGTGAAATTGAACATGAACAAACACTGCCACATGATATCTTCATCTTGCAATTTACGTGCTGGTAGCATTTTGCATCAAATACATGTACAAATACCAAACTTTCAGCTCACACCAGAAGGCACTTTGAAATAACATTTTACGCTATTTTTTTATACAACAATTCGTGAGCTTAGTGCTAGAAAGTCATGGCGCCAACACTGTCAAGTCTGAGGCCCTCCTCTCAGCATGAAAGAAACAGTTTACTGAAACAGACTACATTTTCAAATGTTTATTTATGAAGCTGCGTGTCGTTTTTGGCGAGCCACCATGTGTTACAGTCCCAAATCCTCCTGTTTTTGATGTGATTTGACATACACTCTAAGGGGTTAGGGTTAGACTTCAACCAATTTTTCTTGCCCAAATTCATGTTTAAAACAAAATCAATAAGGACCTTTTGGTGCAATCTCTCGATAGCGACCTTTTAGCACTGACACAACAAACTGCAAGGAAGGATTCAATGATCTAAAAGATTCATCACTAAAATACATGTACATAGAACTTTGGCATCTCTTACAATAATTACAGAAGGCAACGACACACTTTTGTTCTTTCTCTCTTCACATTTGCATCTACATGTAAAGCGCATCTCCAAATCTTGCATGCGTTATAGGAACAAATTTGCATAAAGAAATCCTTGCTGGCTACCCCTTGTGTGGAATTAGCATAAGGTATGGACTACGTACACCCACTGGTATAAATTACACACTGCAGGGTAGCTATCTGATCAGGTGCATGTACTCAGAGCATGTACATGTACATTTAAATGGCACTTTGATGGAAAGCCAGAATGAAGGAACAGGCTGATTGCCTCGCAAATTTGCAAGAGCAGGTCCTCAGTCATAAATCCGGTAGTGTCCGTGTACATGTGCATGCAGTTGAATCTATGCAGGAACATGCAAATGGACAATGTGCATTTGACATGTCTGTGCATTCCCATTCATGCATACAGACACAAATGACCAAATATAAACTTGTACACAAACCAAATACATGATTATACATGTAAGTGGCCACATGAGCCCTTTTGCCCAATACGTGTCCAAAATGAGCTGTGTTTCACCTGACTAGGAGAAATTCAAGGCTATGCAACCTTGGCAAGAGTTAGGATGTGGGTGTCTACAATTTGCTTTATAAATCACAAGAATGTTAATCGGGTACTGCAAGTAGAAACGGACCACTGGACTTTTAAGGGGGAGAAACCAAGGAGTTCGGGTTGAAATTGAGAAGTCCTTGATCTTTGAATGGGATAGGGGACAGTCTTAAATGTACAGATGTCCCATGTTCAGAGGCGTGCACTTGGCTTTGATGGTCCAGAGTGCTCTTGTGCATGTACAATAAATGTACTCCCTTGGTCTGACATTTCTGCCTGCAGTGTCGGACGTACAGGACACATTTAATGCCCACACATCTCTGATCTCAAATTTGTGGAGAAAAAGGGAATAAATCAGGTTTAATACTTTAGGAGAACTTTATCATCAAAAGAAGATGGGGCTTTTCATATTCAGAGAAATACAAGAACTCCCAATTCCTGCATTGTTTACGTAACCCGGAATGACATTTCAGCGCGGCACGCGCTGCCGCTAAAATCAATACCGCATTCCCCAAATCCTCAAGTACAGAGCAAGACACAGCCTATGAGGCCCCCGTGAAATTATACAGTGCTACAACGCCGGCAGCTTTAGTTTTCTCTTTCTCTCCCTTTGCTGTGTTGACACAGACTGTACAGCCTTGTTAGTTTTTCACACATCTCTATCCAGTGTACCGCACTGGATACAATGTGCACAGCGAGGACCGGACTGGCTTTCTGCAGAGTAAGCAACTATGCTCTTTTGGGCATGCGCCGGTCCGAATAGCCTTTAGGCCCGAAACATTACCCACGAATGGACTGTCTTGGAAACTGGGTCAATACCAAAGCAAATGAACCCCCAGATCTGACAAGTGGAAAAAGACAAATCAACTCACTGATGCATCAAGTATGCGAACATGCAGCGGCACAGTCAACTCTCGATATAAAGAACGAATTCTGAGAATCTATACTTCTAGAGTTCCTCTGTTTTCTCAATCCCTTCATATTAAAGTCCCGATTACAAACAAGTAATTTCTCTGGTCCCTGTAACTTTATTGTAACGAGTGTTGACTGCACACAGGTTCTGAGACACAGAGCCCCTCAAGTACACGATAAAAAAAAAATCTTTTTAAAAATGACAATCTCAACCCTCTCTCCCGAAAAAGGTACTAAAAAATAACTTGAGCAACAGTGATCTACATGCATCAAAGTCTCTCGCAACCGACACAAAAAAGTAACTATTTGTCTGTCTTGTACTGGTAGGGTCAAGGCTGAGCCATGCCATATGTGTGTTTAGTACACATGTAACACAGTACTGTAAGTGCAAGCAATGTAAGCCTGAAGAGACACAGAACTTGTGTATGCAGTCCATAAAAATGCCAATATTTTGGGTTAAAAACAACAGATAAAATGGTCACCAAGAATGTAGTGTACACTTTCATTGAGGGTACCAGATCTGGCTACTAACAGAGTGAATGACCATTTATGGTGCCCTCAGGAATGTAGAGATTTGTAGATTTTCCAGCTTTAAACTGAATCAAACACCAAGTTTGCAAGATACAGGGAGCACTGCTTGTGCAGTGCCTGCAAGTAGTGAGGGCGCCAAATACATGTATATTTCTCTTTGCTATTAACCAAAACTGGCAGCTGCATGAAAATTTTTATCTGTTTTTCAATTTAAAAACAACAGATGAAGTGAAAGCATTTTCGAAAACCAGAAACCTGCAATATGTGGCTCATTCCCAAGCACTGCTGTCATTTTCGTGCTCCCCTTCAACTGCCGGACTGGCCACTTCCATGCTCTTGAGGGCGGTCTTCATGCTGTCCAGTAAGGAGCCCAGGGCCTTACTACCCCCGGGTGTGGGGCCGGCGCCGGCGGTGGTCAGGCTGGGCAAGGAAGAGGTGCTAAGCTTGCGCTGCAGCTGCTGCATCTCCAGTGCAGCCACCGCCTCCTGGCGTGAGCCCTGCTGGCCGGCCCCACCCCGCCGCCGGATCTCGTCCATCAGGTCCTTGCGGGACAGGATAGAGTCGGAGGCCGACTCTGTCAGGTGAGGCATGAAGCGAGAGGTCAGATCTGGCGGACTCTTGATGCTCTTCGCCTTGTTCGCCTGACTGATTGGAATGTTATCACCCGGGACGACGGATTCTGACCCCGATTTGACAGCATTGACTTTACTTGATGGAATTTCCCCTGGGTCAGATGCAGAAGAATGGTTTAACACAACCCTCTTGTTCGTTTGTTCAGGCAGCAGTCCCAAATTTCTTTGACTGCTTACCTTCCCGTTTTCATTCCCTCCTACCTTCAACGACTGCCGACTTTGGTCATCTTGAGTCAAATCATTCACATTCCCATTGGGAAGACTTTCAACTCGCCCAGTATCCAGGCTCTTGCTAGCATTGGTGTCTGAGGTCATATCTTGCACCTGTTCAAAATCAAATCTGACCCCCTTGTCCTGTTTAGTCAGAGTGCTGTTTGGACTTGCCGTGGGGCTGTTCTTCGGGCTCCTCTGCCTGTTCTGAGCTTGCAGCTCCTCGTAGGGCAGGCCAAGATCTCCTGTCCTGGAGTTGGTCCTGGGGTTAGCCATGGCAGTCCTCAAGTCTTTCATGGTGACGATCTTCCTGTCTTGTACTTTGGTGCCTTCCTCCTGGATGGTGCCTGCCCTGCTGCCAGAGTAGAGCAGCTCTGCTGTGCTCGGTGTCCTCGGTGATTTGGGCTGCACGTTCAGGGCAGAGCATGCTGACTGTCCCCTCCTGGGCCCCGAGTGCTGCTGAAGGAGCATTTTAAAGTCATCCATGGGCGTCTGTGGCTTTCCAGACAGGGGACACACCTTGACCGGGGTACGCTCCACGTCGAGTGTATCGGAGAATGTGATGCTCCGGATGGAGTTCAGGGAGCTGACTGAGTCTGTGGGACTCATCGTGGCCTGTCCATGTCCTCCAGACAGTGTGGACGAGTGATGCTTCATCCCGTTAGATTTGGTCTCGCTTCGGGATGTGTCTCCTTGCTTTCTCACTTTCAGGATGGAGCTCTTTGGTTTCAGGTTGGGGTCATAGACGTAGGAATTGTCCATGTCCATGGAGGGGATATGGCTGAAGGAATTACCGCACATCTCCGAGTCGTAGATGGAGCGATAGGCAATGCTATTTCTGCTGAAAGGTTGGGAATTTGGCAACCAGACATTGTCATCAGGCTCTGAGGGGGAGGACATAACTGGTGCATTCGGGCTTTGCCGCTGAAGCCGCAGCTGTTTTTCCATCTGTTCGGCTGCCCGGATGATTGCTAAGTCCGGATCCAAGTTTTCGGACTCCACGCTGTCGTAGTAAGAGCTCCTGAAGGATGCCTTCTCACTGGTTTCTTCTTCCTGCTGTAATGCCGGCTCCTGCACAGTCACATTCTCGTGAATCTTGCCCAGTTCGTGTCTGGGCGGATCATCCCATTTCTTGAGGCTGGGCTCCGGCAGGGAGGGAGAGTTGACCACTTTGCTGTTCTTGGTTCGGCGCAGCATGTTCAGAATCTCCTCCCTCTGCTCCCTGGTCATGGCCTGAGTGCCATTTCCCGGTGCAGACTCCTTCAGACTGTTGATGGAGTTGTAGTTCTGGGGCGCCTGGCTCTGGACGTTGCTGACATACTCCTGGAAACGCTTGCGCTGGAGGGTATCGAGGCCTTTCTTGGCCTGAGAGGCGACCGTCTTCCCTTCAGGCGCACAAACTTCAGATTGCTCATCAAAGACATCATCAGCAGACACGTCAGACACGACTAGAGAGTTACTGAGGTCTTGAGTTTTTTTTGCTGCAGCTTTCTTTGAGGCATCCGCCTCATGTTTTGGTCTTCGCTTCAAAGTGTTGTACTTCTCAGGGTACACACCAATGGGGGACACTATCTCTTCACTCTCCAGGACTTCATCAGGCAAAGTTTGTTCGTTACCATCTGCAGTTCCATTTGCAGTGTCGCTAGCAACAGCTCCGCTGTTTGTGTTTGTAGTACGGGAAATTCCAAAGAACTTGTCGCGAGCGTTCAGCATCTTCATTTTGCCCTCATGGGTTGGGGAGTTAGGGACAACGGCTGGCTGGGGAAAGACGAGAGGCTGAGCCTGCGACACTCTAGGAAGGACCGAACTGGAGGGCTGGATGAGCTGGGGTCGGAACTTGGCCACAGAAGCTTGTTCCTGAACAGGTGGTGCCAAGACACATGAGCTTGTGGTGGCATTTAAGGTCGGAGTGCCAAACCTGGTAGGTTCCTGTCCAAAATGAAAGCTCTCAGAGACCTCAGCAGTCCAGGCATCTACCCTGGAGGTGGGACCGTTCCCCTGGGAGCCGCTCAACTGACTGTCAAGGCTCTCCAGGGATTTGGAACTCCCACCGAAGCAGAGCTTGTACAGGGCCGGGTCTGTTGGGGTCTGGACCGGGGTCAGCGTGGGGGTGGTGGTGGTGTCACTGCTGATGGTGCTGGCCTCAGAGGCAGTGTCGGTCAGGGAGGACGGTGAGACGCTACGATTATCATCTTGGAAGGATAATGGCGGCAGCAGACTTGAGGATTTGTGACCTAAAGGTAAGATAAAAACTTTGTTGCAATCAATGCAAAACTAATCAATGCAGATCTACCGGTATATGCATAACCCTTTATGCTTTGTAAGTTTTTTCTTGGACCTGATTATTTCTTCTTCAACATTTTACCACGGAAATGGAAATTATTCAAGACTTTATTTATACCTACCCACTTCATTTTGAGTTTGGTCGTTTTGTTGGGTGTTGAGGGACTGACCTGAAGAAACAGAATCCACTCGAATGGGTGGGAGAGGTGGTGCCTTCTTCTGATAGGTCGAAGATGGAACCACAGGTGCAGCAACGACCAATGATATTCTTTTAGGTTTAGGCTGCACTGCTGGAGGTCCAATCCTGAGGTTAACTGGCAGGGGCTCCTTGGAAGGGCTCGATTTGCGCTTCTTGGTGCGACGGTATGGCAGGCCGCAGTCCGAGTGCATGGACGTCCAGTAACCTTCGTGGTCAACGGAATGACCAGAAGTGCTGTCTGAGTCAATGAAATCACTGTTGATGTCGGCCAGGCAGGCATCCAGGTCTATGCTGCCATTGTCTGACAGGGCTGACGAGCTGGCTGGGTTCTCCGATGACGACGAGGAGTCAGAGAGTGCGTCTGAGGTGAAGATGACTTCACACTGCTGGCCCTTGGGTGACTTCCTAGCAGGGGCGACATTGCCAGCCTCCGGGGGCATTCTCCGCTCAGTGGCCGCCCCAACGCTCTGCAGCCAGGAGTCCGTGTCCATTTGTGTGAAACCGCTGCGGCCCACATTGGGGCTGTTGGTCGGGGTAGAGGACTCGCTGCTGGACTCCCCCGCCGAAGTATACAAGTGACCGCTCGGCTGGTCCGACTTCCCTCGGCTGTGCTTTCGGTCCAGACTCTTCAAACCCCCACTGAATTTGGGGAAGGAGATATTCTCACTGGAGAGGGAAACAGCTGAATCAGACGGGGAAGTTGTGGTGGAGCCCAAAAAGTCACAGTTCATTGCACTGCCCAGGTCAGAGTTCATGGATGTCCGTGCACTGTCTGTTCCACTCCAGTTGCCGGAGCTGGATTGTCGCTCTTCTCTCTTCACTGTCGGTTTAGCGGTCCGTAGTCGGACCTTAGTGGAGGGGAGTCCTGTTTGAAGTTCATTTAGAGGGAGGCCATCTTGGCTGTCCCTGCTCCCTGACGACGTTTTGCATGTGCTGATCGTCATGGTAACAGAGCTGGTTGGAATGACGGCGTTGGGCACTGTTCTGTTGGAGGTTACATAGACTTTCTTTCCTGCGAGCTGAGCAGGGGACAGCAGTGCCAATGGGGCTAGGGATTGTGGGATTGAGCTGGGGGGTAAAGCCAATGATTGGGGCCGTCTCTGGCTTGGTCCTGGCCAGGCTTTGTCATCAGAGCAGGATGAATAACCTACAGAAAACAAACATGGAACTTCCTTGAAAGTTGGGTGCTAAAATGCAGGTTAAAATTACTCCACATGAGCAATATGAAATCGGTAAACAGTTCCCATTTGGGCTATTAAGACAGCTGAAAGCTTTAGTGAAGACTACCAGAGAAATTAACCACTTGCTGCCGGGGAACCCCGTTTTGAGCATGATGGGTTTATACGCAGAGCCGGGATGCCCAAAATGGGACAAAAGAGCTGGTCTGTGTAACCAAAGACCCTACTCGGAACAAAAGACCTGCTGCTCGGAATTGCCATCATTTTTCGGCTTGTACTTTTCGAGGGTACTCCGTCTCTGTTTTTTAACAGTATACCACTGTTTTGGGCATTGCGCGTACGGATTAGCACTGTGGACATAAATGCTCCAGGGCCCCATTGATGAGCGGCACAGCACTGCTGGCATGCTAATCCATCGACGTCTGAAAAGACGCCACTCGCATTCACTGGGGACAAAGGAAATTACGCAACACCTCACAATTCTGGGCTCTCTTTACAGGGTGGCAGGCCTGGCTGAAATACTCAGGAGTCAATGAAGGTCACCTGTCAGCTTCGAGTAGCCACCAAACAGTCATTTGTGTGGGTGTAAACATCCATTCAATGAAATGATGAATTTTTGAAGAATTTTGAAAACTGAAATCCTTGAAAATCGCCCGTATGTGTGCACTGCATTTTTAAAAGCACCCAGCAGCATGTGGTTAAGCATTTTTTTTCAGATTCTGTGAGCAGAATTTGGTACATGTACCTTGACTTGGACTTGGAGTGGGGACAGCAGTCTGAGCAGGCAGTGCCACCGAGTGTCTGTCTCTGCTGCCTGCCTTGGCTTCCTGCTTCTTCTCCTGCTTGGCCTGGTGATTCTCCCTCCACTGCTGGAGTCCTGGGAAGATGATGGGTCCCGGCAGACGTAGAGACTTGGGCCTGCGCCGCGTCCGGATTGGGGTGACCACAGCAATGCCCACTGCCGGCGACTCCACAGGCTTGACCTGGCTGAAAGTCCGGCGGTCCAGGCTCATGGTCTTGAGACTCTGCATATCCTCATTCTCCCGGTCCGTGGACCGGCCATCGTCCGCCTCCCCGGCAGACTCTGTCTGGAGCTCTGCCCGGACGTTATCAGGGATGCCAGAGATGGTTCGCCGCCAACGCTTTTTCTTGGCCTTCTCCAGCTTCCGGCCCATGGCGGTGAGTGACCGGCGAAACATCTGCATCCGCTCAAAGCCTGTCCCGGACGTGTCCACATCCACCACCGTGGACAGGGTGACATTCCGACGCATGAGCTCCTCAGGGGTGGGGAGGGTACCACGGTTTGGTGGGACATAGTCATCAAGGAGATCTCCCTCGGACAGCGGCCTTGCCGGCAGTTTGGAGTAAGGGAGGAGTGGTTTCCGTCTTCTCTGCTCATTTGAATCAGACAGAGTACACACAGGCTGGAGGAAATAACAATAAAAAACACTTTATTACACTCTCACACATCACGGTGAGCTTCAACTTCTAACACCAATCACAAACATGCAATATCAAATTATTTCACCAATCTAACAAGACATTTAAGAGGGTTGCACATTACATGAGCTTGGAATGTGTACAGTCTGGACAAAGAACATTTTGATTATTTCAGTTCCATCCATGGAAGGAAAACTCTGAACAGTGGGAAAAACAGCACCTTAGCACAGAATAGATTTCCCACTTTCTTGCAGGGTAATTTTACAGAGGACAAATCAGTGAGTGGAAACATCAGCGAGGGGCAACGCTTGACAAGTAAATCAGCTGACAGCCCTGTGCTGCAGAATTTAAAAAAACTCTCTGTCAGAGGTCATTTACATTTCATTTGGAGAGAAGCCTTTAATTTCGCCTTCATCACCTTGAGACACAAAAGCAACAAGAAGGTAAAGTTGGACGTGCAGAAAAACTTGAAGTGGAAAAATATGTGTATATAAATTTCACACTATACATGTACCGGTATATACACAAACACTACATTTGTAAATTACCGTTAAAAGACACTGGGTGATGTCAGTTATGTTATAAGCAGAAGGTGAGAGAAAAGAGAAATGCCACAAATGGACACAATTGTGTGATAAGCCGATGTTTTGGCTCTGCAAGCTACCGGTAACAAAATGTAAACCCTGCTTTGAAAATGAACAAGCCCGAAAACCAAACAACAGACAGTGATTTTCCGCTAACGTCCTTTAAAAATTCAGTACCTCCCAGTAAACCAAACAGCCTTAGGCCACACAAACTATGGCGTTCCCATTTTCCAGCAAATTACGGTAATTTTCAGGGAATTTAGTCGGTGCCCCAAAACCTTCACGTGTGGGAATTGGAAGAGGGGGAAGGAGGTTGGCAATGCAGGGGAAAACAACCTGTAACCTCCGGCAACCAGCCCGGCAACAAAATCGACATCACCCAGGTTCTGATAACCACAGGTTGCACGTTGGTGGCCTGTCAACCGCCAGGTAAATGCAGGGTCAGCGACATGCCCCAGTGGTCTCTATTTCACGGTTTTGCTTTTACACAGAGACAGGGTGCTGCCATGGGGTGAGCCGCTGGAGATGGGGGGGGGGAGAAGGGAGTTTGGGTAGGGTAATCAGTGGCACTTGTTTTGTGCCCAATTTGGCTCTCTTGCAGAGTGACTGGAGAAACTGCTGTGCCATTTCTGAGCAGGATATTGTTTCTGGACTGCCCTGCGACAACTGGTGATATGCCAACACTACTTGGTACTGTATCTGTATTAAACTGCTCCTACACATTCATGTTACTGTAGGGTACAGTGTGGTATTGATGTCAGTTGAGGTGCATTCCTTACGTTGTGCACTTCCCCGTTTTCCCCTCTAGCAAGCACCTTGGCAATATTTGTGTGAAATCAAATAATCCCTGTTACAACAAAATCTTGACAAAGTCGAGTTTTACTGACAAAAAGTCAGGCAACACTCAGACACTGACATGAAAAAAAAAAGGTTGAAGTGCACCAAATCAGGGGATTTCCCTACACCAGGAAAGGGGTGCAAGAACGCCAAAAGTGTTAATTTGACACTTTTTTGCATGACAGCCAGACCTGTTTGAGTTTGTATTAGCATTAACAACTGGAGGCCGGCCCTGGCTACATTATTGACATTCAGCAAGCGCTGTCCAAAACAACTACCCACACAGTTTGAATAAAACACCATACATACCATCCAAAGCAACCAACAAGTGTTGTGTGCGATGAACAGACAGGCATGATGAAACATCGCCATGGAAACATGCGAGTTTGAGGAGGGAAGAAAAAGATGAAATACAAATTTGGGGTTAGCCACATGCACGCTGTCAGTCCTTTTAAACAAAAGAAGGTAGGGGAGGACGGGTAGTCAGAATCACAAATTTTGTAAACAAGAAGAGCTAAAAACATTAAAACAACACAAGGACATCTCACAGATTGGGGAAATGAATTAAAGAATTAGTGACATTTCAATAAATAGTTGAAGAGAGAGGGTTCCTTCCATTTGTGTAATTATGCAGGGAAAAAAAATCCACTTTCCGGGCTAACACGTGTAATATACAGAACAAAAAACGTTTGAGATGCTGGAAAAGACTTGTTTATACCAGCATGCACGTATCGGTAAATATACATGTATACTGGTACATGTACGTATTTTCAGAGCTGCAATTTTTTATGAACGAAATTTGTTGTGCAAATTATAAACAGACAGACAAAAAACTTTCACCCTCATCTGAGATATGAAGCGACTGTCCAGCTTCACTGCTGACCAGGATGGGCACACAGGCCAAAATAAACCTATCACCTTTGATTTGGGCATGTCTTTCAACCAGCCCCCATATTACCCCTGCCAGGACTCTCATGTCAACACAGCAGGCACTACTTAAGTAATTGAACCCCCAGCGTGGGGCGATGGAAGGTAATTTTTTGCTCCAATGGAAGCCACACTCGCCACAGCTTTAACACATCATGACTCTTACTTTGTCACAACTGGGACAAACCTGCGAAGATTTACAACTTTTCTGATGAACGCACTGAGATTTACGAGGCTTTTAGCTGCAAGCTCGCAGGATCTAGTGAATCACCTAAACCAACACTCTGTGATACACTTGCAGAAACAGTGCCCATGAGAGGCAGAAAACCATCCGCATCCACAGAATAACATGCTTGTGATTCATTCCACTCAACAGTCTGTGCAGACCTGAAACTTCAGCATCTGCACAAACACATACATGTACACCAACTAATAAAGCAATAGTCAATGTTAAAAAACATGCCGGTAGGCCCGGTCCCCGTACCTGTATAGCTAGCGGAAGCCGCAAAGAATTTAAATATCAACATGGGGCACACATGTACATGTACATGTACTAAGTACACTGTCCTACATGTGCCTGTACTGTACCTGTATCAAAATATACGGCACATGTACATGTACCAGTGCCATGTACATGTACATGTACCGTAACTTTGCATGTGAACTACATGTACGGTACATGTCGATTACAATGCTGTGTACATGTGCGACACATGTACACACTTGTTTCGTACAGTAGTTGTCGGACAAACACTTGCGATTTCACCTACTTTGCCCGCACGAACAAAAAATAGCATGGGGAAAGAGAAATGCTCCAAATGCAGGTAAGTAGAAATTGTCTCGCTTCACACCATGAAAGCCTCGTTCCCTGTCCCCCACACACACACGTTCAACACGAGCAGCGGTACTACACAAACTCAGCACAAAACAAAAACATCATAATGCCAATTTCATTTTTAGAGCATCTGAACCTAATAAACCTAAGGTACACTACCAGTACATGCTGTTTGTGCAACAAACATTTTACACACTGCGTACGTGCACATGTACATGTACTAGTAGGCCTACATGTACCGGTAGGCTTACATGTACATGTACATGTACAATGTACAACATGCACCTGCACTTGAAGGCCTACATTTTCTTTCATCTTGGTACTGGTATATTTCCAACTACAGGTACCGGTCCATGTACGGAATACCAAGTACATGTACATTGTACCTTATCGTTTGGAGATTGTTTTTGATCCAACTGTTTATACATTTTTTTGTGGACAGTGGACAGACAATGTTGTGTCTTCAGGCCTGGTACCGACAACTTTGCCACAACCAATACATGTATTTCTACAGTACATTTTGGAAAACCACTAATTTGCAGCTGTCACAATGCAAGTATACATGTATGTACCAGTGGGATGCAGGGGTAAGATGCAGTAACTCCATTTACCTTATCTCCTGGGTCCAGACTACAGTAGCAGGCATTGTTAATGATCCAACGGATCAGATTTAGCTGTACATGTACAAAATGTACATGTGAGTGACATTTCCTTAGGTTTATACATGTAATTTATACATGTACATGTATGCACCGCATCCATCTGCACCTGTTGGGCTAGAACTGAAATGTGATATGAATGTAAACCACACCCAGAATCTCCAAATATAAGTGGATCTGAATTTCACTGTCTAGACTGGGCCTTAAAAAGAGATCTGGAGAAGGCAGGCTACACTTATAAAACTCACACTGGGGAAGTGCCTGCCCAATTGGGTGCTGAAAGGGACAAGAACCAAAGGTTAATCCCCGTCTTAAAGGATATCATTCAAGATACAGATCATTATATCCTCTACGATTCTGAAAGGCTAAGGTGGCACAAGTACCGTAGGCCTGGATGTCAAGCAGGGAAAAGATAAATGCAAAGGAGCAAGGGACAACGTGCGGTGTGCCCCCCTCAAAAAAATATTGAAAAAGGGGAGAAGGCAACAGAAATGACAAAAAAAAAGGACTGAAAATCACCATTTTGCTTGGGGAAAAAAAATGAAAAGTGTTTCCCTCCCACTATCATCTCTTTATCAGTCTTTAGCTGATGAGTTCTTTGCCGCACGCACCCTCCAGGCTCCACTTGAAATGTAGTCCTGGCAACACCCATGAATGTACATGTATATGTACCGGTAAATGTACATCTACAAGTAAGGTGGAGAGTGAAGTGGGACAGGAAGACATTTTTGCTCCACTCACCCCCCCCCACAAAAAAAAAATTCACATGGCTCTGAGACCACTGAACTTTGTGTTTTTAACGTGTATCAGATTAAGTTTTGAAATTCAGAGGGCCCAACCATTAGATTCTTGCAGCTTGAATCTTTCCAAACAGCCAAATTTACTCACACCTTTGAGAGAGAGACATAAATGTACATGTATCATCAAACAGGCCCAAGCTTGGAACATTCATTTTAAAGCTCACCCCTTTCAGTGAGCAGAGTGCAGCAGTTGCTCTAGTTTTGATTGCTTAATTGTGTTTCTACTTTGTCTTGAATTTCAGGCTTTGTAAGGGATGGGACAACAGGAGAGCAATTCAGCACAGGCCCAAACTCACCTAACACTGTCTGAGCAAGCAAACATTTTTATTTGTTGGTCACAAGTCAATTTCCTGGACAATTCCCAACAGAAATGTACTTTTTAAAGAAAAGCAAGCCTATCAAATCTCTCTTCTTACACGTCCCTCACCTCCCCCGGGAAAAAACACTACACAGGCATGTACAGTACATGTGAGAATACATGAATAAATACATGTACATGTAACTTACATAAACCACTCATGAGACAATGAAAAAATATTGGATTTTGCAAATCCTTATTGTTTACATGTATGGTTCTGAAGAAAAAAAAGAGAAACTTGTCGTTTCCTCTGACAAATACACAAACGCAAATCTCATAACCGCAATCATGGAATGTATACGGGTCTAGAGCAATGTCTCCACATGTAGCTAGAATAACAAGGGATTATGGACTGCCACACCAAATACTTCAGATATTTCCAGTCTGATGTCACTCATGTTTTGGTTTTGGGTCCCAGGGTAAACGGCCTCGTCAGCTACAACAAACAGTGGTTCAGCCCCTAGGGTCACACACACACAGTCTCTGCAGCGTCAGCCTACCTGTAGAATTCCTATCACAACCCACCATTTCATAATTTGAAGTGACAACCCTCCAGATCTCTTTACAACCCTGAGGCTCCCTGGTACAAATGGTTTTTATTTTTGTAGGGCCTGGCAGATGCAGTTTTGAGTACAAAACCCCTTGTTAGTCACTGGCAGGTTGTGAATGTTTTTTTAAACAGAGACCAAGTTACAGGAACCAGGGAGGTACATGTAGGAAAACTACCTCCATGCATGAACAGATATCTCACAAACATCAACATATTTACTGTCCCTGTTCCTTTGGCCAACAATCCTTTTCCTTCTCAGAACAGTTTTAATCATTACACTGACCTTGTAAACAAGGGCAGATTGGCACAGAACAAATCAATTCATGTATTATGATCTCTTATAACTGTATTCATTGCTATTGAGTTTGTGTTGACAAGAGAGAAATAAAAGGTGTCTCTGGAAAAAAAATCAATTCATGTAAGCCGTGGATTGTAACAGATACATTTTGTTGAGTTTCTACTAGTACTAAAACCTGTGGAATCATATGGGCCTACACGTACATACATGTACATGTACTGGTATCCCATTCCCCAAAACTGCATTCCTACATGTAAGGTGTACACATGTATATCAATTTTTCCACATGCGGGTTTGCAATACACCAAAGCAATAACATGTGTGGCCAGGATGGATGGGTTTTCTACTAAGGACTAACCTTGGGGAAACAAGCAGGGTGATGAGTTTTCAAGATGATAATCTCGGTTCTTTATTAAAAAGTCAGTTCTGGTCAATGGTGTCAGGATGAGAAGGCAATGGTAACACGGGAGATTAAACATGTCAAAATTCAGGACGGAACTATTTTCTTTTTTAAAAAGCTGCTTTGTACATAAATGTACTACCAGTCGTTCATGTACAAAATGTGAAACTGTACTACACTGTAAGTTTACATGTACAATGCATTTAACTGCAATCTGCCCTGAGCTGAAGTGCACCCCCAGATCAGTGAAAAGAAAGACAGGTGGTTACAAGTGGGTTCTTGCTAGGCGTTCTGCGGGTACGCAAAGACCATACATGCCGGAATAAATTAGTTACGGTACGTGTACTCAGCGTGCTCCGCGTCAAACACACATACATGTATACATGTACTTCATGGCACACCTATGCTGAGAGTAAAAAAAAAATGCCCTCTTTTGTTCCCCTCGGAGCAGATAGGCTCGAGATTTTGTGTGAGATACATAATTCAAACTTACATGTACATGTTATATTCAACACAGTTTAAATTCTTTTCTTTTTTATTTTTTGGTATGCATACATGTACATGTATACATTTGGATGACCCCCAATTTAACTACTGCACTTTGAAATTTTTGGGTTAGACCATTTTGCCTGTTTGGAAAATGCCCCATGAACTTGACCTTCCACCCTCTATGTTTGCTTCACATTCTGTAGTCTATTCTCCATGAGCCAAGGCGGATCTGAGTGGCACTGATGTGTGGGCTGGCCACAATCATTTCCTCCTCCATCGAACAAGCGATGGCGTCACCGGTTGCCGGATTCCCAGTATCGAAACAGAACCGGCATGCACAGGTTGCTTTCTTCTGGGGCTTTGCATAACCCATATTGCCAAAGACCGATTGGTTAAACATTAACGCTGTGCAAACACTGGCAAAGATTCCTGGCTCAACCTACCCCACTAAGCAATTTATCAGTACTGTCAGTCCCTCCTCGGCATGGAATCTGTGGGTCATTATGCTGTGGAGGTAAAGTTCAACACTTTCTGTTGGCACATTCTGAAATAGTTCTGCAGGTTTTTTTTCCCCCAACACTGCAGGTTGTGGGGATTGGCGCCTCAAGTTTCTATACTGTGCCCATCAATTATGTATTACATGTTAACTGTGCATGTTTGTACTAGAGCTTTGACACAGTGTTTTTGGTGGAACGATTCGATCTGAAGAATGAGTCTTTAATCGAACTTGGGAAATGAATTTTCTACAGAGTGCATCTGGCATTTTTGGGTTATGTACTGTGCTCAGCTATCAGTACCATATAATACATCATGTACCGGTATGCAGAAATCCCGAAGCTTTCCTAGCACTGTTAGCAGCTTTAAGGTGCCTTTCCATAAATGTGCGCTGACACTGGCGCCAAGCGTTGCGTATCTGTCAGAATCGTTCCCAGGGTGATTTTGATGACCGAACGCAATGCACACGTGTGTTACGTGCATTAACAACGGAATCAATTTTTATGTCTGTGAAAGTGAAACGCACGAATGCATCGTGTATGCAACATACCCCAAAAATGAACATATGGGAAGGCGCCTTTACATGTTCATGTAGTATGGCTTTGTGGTACGAGCACAATGTACATGTCCAATGGATGTACCCGGTATATGTACATACATTGGACATATACCAATGCATGTACATTCACATGCACATGCAAGGTATGTTCATTAATGCCATAATCTACCGGTACAGTAGCACACGCAGATGTAAAAACCTGCATTTCATGGCGGGAAAATTCTTCGGATGTGCAAAATTGTTTATGGAATGTAAGAGTGATGATAAACAAAGCTGTGAACGGACAAAGGCAGATGCAACATAAACGACTCCTAACTGTCACTGCAGAGACTGTAGCGAACTGTGTGGAGATGTTGCCGCAATGCATTGAGATGTCCTATCTGAGGCATTCTGAGCATGCGATACAAAAAAATAAACATTCTCTGCCACATCCTTGGTATGGGAAATGAACCAGTGGGGGAAAAAATGGCTTTTAATAAGCCTCAAACCGGCCTTGAAATATTTGGATATAATTGCTGTCCAGTGCGTTTGACCTGAGAAGGTTGGCTGAGTGAGCTACTTTCATTTGGGCCAGATTTGTTTATCGGTTCACCTGGATTTTGATTTCGATTGTTTTTTCCCCCATTAAAATAGGTTCCCTGTACCGGTTCTTTCTTTCACTGATGTAACTTATTACAGATTTGACTCGATCTGAAATGATACCATCTTGCTTACATAATTTCTAAGTGGTTTTCTCCAATGCTGCTTAAAAAAATGAAAATCCCGCAAATTGGTATATTTTCTTTGGAGGCTAATACATGTCGTGTGCCAGTACATGCCCTAACCATTTGAACTGAGAATGCAAGCAGTGGAAAAGTGCACACATTGCTTTTAATGGTGTTTGATTTGCGGATCATAAACCACAAACAATTTTTTCAAAGTATGCGGGCGTTTCACTAAGTACATGTACTTGAAGCTATCCTGGAGACACCTATTAAAGTACAGCACCATGTAAACAGAGTTTGCATTTCTCTATTATTCCAAAATTCTCAGCTGACTATCTTTAGTATAATACGACTAACAGACACAACAGTGGATCCAAACGCCGGAATATGCAGGAAACTTTCACATTGTATCTTTAAGAAATCTACTACTACAGAAGATATACATGTGCGTTAGTTAACCTTTCACCCACAAAAGACACAAACGGATGGGACCTGGTACATGCGTCTGTCTGTGTGTAACTAGTCGGGGGGGGGGTTGTTTTGTTTAGGTGAAGAGACACATTGTTTGTGTTAAGCGGTCTTAAAAAATGAACCCCAAAAGAAGAGTTTGGGTGTCCATCCGAATAACAGTCATAAAGATTCATCCAAAGTTATTAGTGCAGCCCACAACCAGGAAATGACCCCTTGAGGCAAAAGTTGGTGGTCGGTGCAAACGGATACTGGTGCACAGGTACTCACTCTGGGAAACTCAATGTCGTACTCAGATGAGTCTGTGTCGCAGTTGAGCCTAGAGAGGGAGATACTCTGGCAAAGGTTGGATACCGTGACCGTGTCTTCATGGTATTCCTTCAACTTCTCAAAGATGTCCTGGGGAAAGAGGGACAGCGGGCAAGAAAAGGCAGTGACATACCAAAATACAAAAAGATGATAATGCCCCATAAAATGTGCTGTTTAGACTACAGGATGAAGAACAGAGTTGATGTACCCGGTACATAAATGTTACGTTTTTTGTGATGCTCGTACTTCACTTAAAAACTGAGGGGGGGCACTCAATATCAACCTTTGACTACCCACAATTCTGTCGTGATATAACGATTCAATGGACCTTTGAACCATTAAAATTGCAACACACTGCCTCAAAGGAGTCAGTAGGCATTCCAAACAATACTGCGGTTGGACATATACATGGTCCATCTGGCTTCCCTCAACTGCTGTTCAGGACGAGTCCCCCCCAAATCCATCACCAGCCAGTCACAAGTCTCCCCATCAGAGGGGAAATCTCAAGCGATTCAAGCACAAGAGCCAAGTGACGTGTAACACCGGCTTCCCTTTCTCTCTGTTCATCCCCAGTTACCTGTGGAATGACTTGTGATTTGACTTGTGATGGACTTTTGATCTGGTCCGAGATGAAACCTTGCAGTAGACCTGCGGTAGGCTCCACTGCCAGTATGACTCGGCCTTTGTGCCTACCTTGAGGTCTGTGCTGGCTTTACGGTACTGCAGCTCAATGCACTGCGGTCGGGAGGCCTGGGTGATGAGGTTTTCCTGGACTGAGGAACGGTAGCGATAGTGGTCTGTCAAGCTCTTGAAGTCGCTCAGGGTGGACACAGCTAGAAAAGAGGAACAGAAACAGTGTTCAGACTTGAGACAAGGGTTCTAGAGATGGAAAACAATGAGTCACCTTATATCAGCAGGTGTGTCCAAATCTGAGTGGAGAGTCTGTCCATTAGAGGTTTAAAAGCTGCCTACATTGTAGAGTCTCCTGTGCTGGCTCTACCCATCCAAACTCTCCTGGTGTCCATTTCTGGGAGGTGATGTGGGTGAGGACTAAAGTGCTTGCCCGAGGACCCTGTAGGCCTACAATGTACTGTACAGTACATTTACGTACATGTAGCAAAGCCAGACACTGGTAACATACAAACCCCTTGCCACTTGGTGACTAATCAGTAATGCGAACCAACCCCTTCAAAATAAATTCAGATCATGGTGGAAATACGAAAAACAGCAAGTTGATTAAAATACCCAGCAGCATGAACGTCAATGTGAATACACGTGCATGAAAGTAGTCCCAGTGGCTTAGACCTTTGTCAGGCAATTACTGAAACAATTTTTCTGGAATAAAAGGGCCAACTCCCACATGCTTTAATTTTTTTTTTCCCCCAAGTACACTCCTCTGTTAAACCTGCAGAAATACTTCAGTCCTATGTATGCTCTATGCTTTCAACCAGACGACAGGTCATCTGAAGGTAGAGTCTACAAACAGCTTTGTAGCCAGGGGGCAGCACAGAGCAGGGCTGTCAAATTGCCCCCAAAAAGTCACCTCTAAATTGGCTGGACTCACCAGAGAGTCATGGGCAGGGGACAGGCGGACATAATTTTTTTTTCTTTCTTCACTCTTCTCCCCTCTCCCAAATTACAGATTATTACATAAAATGTCTGTGGGTGCGCGTCCGTAACAGGCATTATCGTTTCTTGATGTACCAGGGGGTATATCTCCAGTTCCGCACTGCTTTTTTTTTTCCTTTTTGGTAAAACACATGTTCAGGGTTACCGCACAGTGGCCAACTCTTGTTTCTTGCCGATCGGTAATTGCTCAGTGAGCCTGACTAATGCAGGACACATTGAGATGGGAATTCATTGGCCTACTTTTATCAATGTCGGTTGTCTGTTGAGGGCGGGTACAAGCTTGGGACACATGTCCAGTGATTTACTTGCACATGACTTGCTTGAGGCGCGCATCATTCTGATTTTGTACTGGTAAATGTACGAGTACATGGTACACTTCAAACCCTCACACTAGTCAATGGTATCAATGAAAATTAAGGGGCCGTGTAGCAGAATTATTTTACCAAACACCCTTGAAACTCCACCTTTCACTTCAGCTTACATGCATGTTAGGGTTTTGCTTTGCTACGGTTTTTTAAAATCTGTATTTTGGACTTGGAGCCTTTTTGTGCATGAGTAAAACTCTGACGTAATCTGTGCAGGCACTAAGTTTAAGCAGTTTATTTTTTTAAGCGACTGTGAGAAAAATTCATTGTGTAGGTCCTTTAACAAATGTCAAATGTGACTCTTTGAAAATTTGACTTTATTATTTTACAACATCCGATTCGACTATGTATGGTTTGTATAGTACAGGTGTGTGACCCAATACACTATCCACATTGTAAAATTGTATTTGAAGTACCATAGCACAACTCAAGCGTGCCCCACAACAAAGTGGGTATTAAAGTGAACTTATTCCAATTTTGAAATCTACCAACACCAGAGTCTGCAAACACAGATACTAATGTTTGACTTCAGATAAGCAATGTCCTGAGTTTATTTGAACAAAACTTGTAAGTCTGCCATAAAACATAGACCAGAGGACATCACTTGTACTGGTACACCTGTGAGTTACGGTATATGTACACAGTATGTACTACATACATGTACATAAATGTGATTAATATGTAGATGTACATGTATATTACAGTATGATACTGGTCTCTGTTCAAGATGCAAGTAAACCAGCCATAAAAATTGTAAGCACCCCAGCAGTGCATCATCACTGACGCCTTGAGATGAGACCACCTTTCTCCTCTCTATACAATGCCAGTACTTGGTACAGGTTTGAGTGGCAAAAATGACCTACAGGTATATAAAGTACATGAAGTGCAGGGTGTATTAAAGGGGATGTTTTGGATGGTGTATAGAGGCCAATGGCCTTGTTCAAACAGTATCAAAATATAACTGGACACTTAACAAGATGGTTTCCTGACCACAAGATCCATATGCCACACTAACAATAGCCTCAGAGTTCACTCACTGGCTGCAATTAAACATTACAGTGTCTCAAATTAAACAAGGTTGGCTTGAATTAAGCTAGAATACAAAGCTGGTTAGCGGATAGGCAGCCTACCCTACCTGGGTATACAGATAAAACTCAAATACAGTATGTGCCAAATTTTAATTACGAGAAAAGTTCCATCACTAGTGGTTGGTTCGTGACATACTGGTAAATGTACCTAGCACACGTTCAGTGACGTTGTCAGGTCATTAGGCCAAAGGGGAGAAAAGGTGGCCCCAGGAAGGGCAAAATAGCAAAAACACAAGTGAAAATGGTCATTTACTAGCGGCATACTGTTTTTCCAGCATTTTTATAACTGGTCCTCCCTGCACTCTGCCATTACAAACGGTTTATGGCAACCAACGACACGACCAACCTCGGTAGGCTGGTCGCGAACAGCTGACTAGACTAGTCCAACTATCATTGACTAACATGAGTTCGATGAGAGACAGTCGTACTACATGTACGGTTAACTATAGTCCTTGATCAAAGTTGCCCATGGGTGCTGCCCTTATACCTACATTTGTGTGCCATCACCCCCCCCCATGGACACTGTACGTGTTGTATACATGTACATGTATCACTCCTTGCAGCATACCGGCATGTTGTATTGTTTATGCTTTACACCGTGCATAACTGATACCTGTGCATACATGTACAAGTACATGTATGATGAAAGTGTAATGAATGTGCATGTACAGTACGTATACGTGTCATTGTCATTTCTCCAAGGGTTGACGTCTTTCACGAATGAGATGAGAAACTGTTCATGTAAATTTCCTTCTCTCTGTTGTGGAGCATCAATCTCAACCAATATGCAGCTTATAAAAATGACAAGAATTGGACTACAGTGTAGCTAATAGGTGTTTTTTTTAATTGAAATGCCCTGGTTTAGAGAAACCTCTCACAACATGAAACGAGTCACCTGATGCATCGTCATTGGGATAGTAAACTCTTCAGCAAACACAAGTACAGTGACTGAGATCATACATGTACTCGAGTGATCTGTTCACATCCTGTGCAGCTGATCACATTTGGCAAACACCCCCCACCACTGTGACCAAACTAAGGTAAAGTTGTATTTGGACATAAAATGTAGGGCTACATAAAGGTACAATCAGTATGCATCCAGCAAAGTGTTGAGTCATCTTTACAATAACCAACTTTCACACACACACAAGAAAAAAACCCTCCAAAGGGCTGCACCACAGAGCAAACAATTGATATGGTGAGAAATCAAACAAAGCGGAACAGCGACAACAGTGTTGTTTGGGCCTTGCCGGAGGCACCAGAAGTGGTGGGAAGTGGCCATATCCCACTGTTACCGAAGGCAAAACTCCAGAGCTGACAGATATTCCATAGTCATACTGAGAAAAGCGCGACCTTCCTGTCTATCCTGCCATCAAATCTCTCAAGATTAATTGCACTTCGGCAGAGCTCACTTCAGTACACACCTTCAGGTTTTCATGATTGACAAGCGATGAAAAGACACGGCAAAATCAAATCACTTTGAAGCGACTGTAAAAATTTCATGGAACACGATTAAACCGCCTTGCTCTCAATAGTCCTTGGATGGTGTATCACAATAGCACTAAGTAACGGCAAAAACTTTACACACTGAACATGTCTACGTACGGTACAGTGTGGATCTTATACAAGTACATGTACGATACATGTAGACATACAGTCCAAAAGCTCTGTGCTAAAGTCTCATCGCACTCTGTGAAAGAGTTTGTTTCTCGCAAAGCACACCAGCCAAAAATCTAGCATACAGTACATTTGGGGTTCATACATTTGATACCCCTCCACGCTTCTCCACCATACCAGTACTAGTGTATAGGCACATGTACCAGTGCCGGTATGCCAGTCTACATGTACCGCGTACATGTACGGTAGAGCTACCAGTATATACGAGTACCAAAGAAAGTTGAAGTTCTAAAGATGTACATACTGTACAGTGTACCTGGTATCCATGTATATCAAAAGCACAAAAATTAAAAGATTACGGTAAATCTACCAAAAAAAACCCCAGTGATTAGTATGACACGCTTTGAAGACCTGTGTTTGATCCAATATGCATTTGATCCAATCTGTATTCTGACCTGGGTGAAACGGTGGCTGTACATGTAGGTGGCTTTAATCACTAGGGTCCGTGCTAATAATGTACATGTACCGGTACATGCACTACTTACATGTACATGTATGCATGTACTGTACATGTACAGCTATAGGTCAGGCAATCCAGTGTGAACTTGCTGAAAGATGCAGGTACCCGGTAAAGTACCATGCAATGCATTGTGTCCCAGTATGTAAACGATTGTAAAGTACATGTACACGTACACATACATGTACATGTACATACATGTACCCGGTACATGTACTTGTACACATCTATAGCCCATTGAAAATAATATTGATTTATGCCTCATGTACATATACACTGTACATGCAGGCCTACCGGTACCGCTACAGTACAGAGATCATAGATGTACAGTACAGTGTACATGTGAATTGGAAAAAACGCATTTCCAATCAGACTGTCTGGAAGCATTTCTTGGCTAGCAATGGCTTGTAGGGAACTTCCACTCTTGTTAAGGCAAGTTGGTGGACACAATCCTTTCCCAAACACTCCTTGCAAATACTGCAACTGTATTATAAGTTTACACTGTCAGTGGCTACACTGGGAGAACTGAACACCCCAATAGTGTCTGCCGTCAACACAGCATTCCCACAAGGCTGGTAATAGTACTTTTGCAAGTCCACAGATGCTAGTTCTTGCCCTATAAACTACTATACAGGAATGCCTTCCCACTGAGAAAGAAAAAAGTAAACATCCACTGCAGGGCTTGTCCCCCAAGTCATATTGTTGATGGGCGATTTAAATATCAAGCCATCCCTGGCCTCCTTTGTTGGAGCCAACCGTTTACATGTACATCGTTTTTTCCATGCTGGGGGTTTCCATTCACTACCCTTGCGTTCGTGGGAAAGGCGAGGGTCTGAACTGACTAAATGACCCAGGTGGGTTGGGTTTCTGAAAATTCTGTTTGTCCAGATCTGTTCTTTGCTCTATAGTCCCAATATCCATCCCTAGAACTATTTAGTCTGGTTTCGGGCATTTTCAGTTCAAAAATGAAGGAAAGGATTTAAAGCCTTTGTGTGCTGGTATACATGTATGTGCATGCACGGTGACACCATCCTGCCAGCAACTGACATCAACTTGACTCAATGGTTTGTATCCGACTACATGTATGTGTAACAGGGCCCTGAAATTATGTTTTGAAGCAAAGAATACTACAACCTCAGCTCTTTGACAACACAGACAGTCATCACACAAACGTGATACAATGTGACAATATGAGCTGTCCACCACCAGGCTTTCCCACCATAAAAAGATAATCAAGCCGGCAAATCCACTTATGCCTTACGCCGCAAACGACAGCAACTGCTGATGCAACGCCGCTTTAAAATCTCTGGCTAATATTGCAGGCAAAGATACAGAGTGTCACAGCTGAAAATGATATCGGGGGCAGATCAGGCAGTCCTGTTCCCCCAAGAATTTCTTTTTTGTGTTGGGGGCACCGGATGAAGTGTGCAATACCTGTAATCGTCACGCCTCCCAGGGGTCTGCCCTCTAAATTGAGGACAGGGGCCTCGTGAACCATCCCCGGTATTAAAGGTTTAGCATGGCTGTATGAATGGTCCTACCTAAACAAGCATGTACGAGTACCTGAAGTGGGCTGCAATATACCAAAATGGACAATGACTGTGTTGAAGTGCAATCCACAGTGGCCTGGTGAGGCTAGCAATCAATGCAAATTGCGGCTTGATTAAAAAAAAACCAGACAGCGCTTTCGGAAGGGTCGAAACTTGTGACGGAATTCGCTGGCGGGCAAGTGCCGGTTCCCCTTTTTCATTTGCTCAAATTGGGACGAAGCCAGGGTAATGGTTGCTCTTTAAACAAAGGACGCCGCTTTATGTATACATTCACTATAATGAACAGATATATTGTAGAGGGCCTGCAGGTTTTTTAACCATCGCAAATTGGACAAGGGAGTAAAAACAAATGAGATTCAGCTCAGATCTGGCATTAACAGGCTGATGAAGTGGGAGGGACAGCTGAATCCGGAGAACGGGATAAATTGACATTTTCAAAGAGTTCGTGAGGCACAATCTTTGTTAAGCCTTCACCATGCACAATTTTAAGCAATCAATTTTTAGGCAATGATACAAAAAAAACTTCATCAGATATTCAGCGTTTTCTTTTTTGTTTCCAGTTTTTGGGTTTGTACTTTTCGTGCTTGTTTTCTAAACAAGAAAGCAACTGATTATGGGACGCACACACACGTACCGGTACATGTATCGATAATTACTACTACATAACTGATAGGCAATTTCATTAAGGGGTTGGATGTCTCCAACATCTACTGGTACGACAGTCAATTATGACTGACAAAATGTTCAAGGTGTAGAGCATACCGGTTGGTGCATGTACTGCACATGTCCTGTAAAAACTTTTCATCATAAATGTACATGTTAACATGTCACGTACATGTACCTGTAGAAAACCGATCTCCTGCACACTGCATATGCGCAGTACCGGTATGTGGGCGTAGAATGTGGAAGTCTCTTACAAGTTCATACATGTACAAGTTGGAAAATCCAGACAAAATATAAAAGCCTGTGTCTGGGTGGGTTTTGTCCTTGTATTTGTGTTTTTCCCACAAGAAGATATATGTACATGTACCTGTAAATTAGAGGGAAACAAATTTCCCTGAGGGGAAAAAAAAAGCTACAAATACCGGAAGTGTACAGACATGAATGTACTGGTGGTACATGTACGTGTAGGCTTTCCATGCACTACACATGTACAGTACCGGTACATGTGCATGTATACATGTACATGTGCACCTGTAGTGTACACAGGAATATTACAGTAGGTGCAAGAATGGGACACAAGATGGAGAGGATTCTCTGACCTTCAGGTCTTTACATAAGCTATTAGAGTCCGACTTTTCAATTCACAAACACCATTTACCACACACACACACAATGATGTCCATTACCACTTCAAAATGCTTTATGCCCTCACTTTGTTGCCAAGACGAACTGATGCGGATCCTGTCACGATTCAGGGACTCTGTTTCGGTCCTTGCCGCTCCTGTCGCCCCAAACAAAATCACAAATGCGCCTGAACAAGGGAGCTCGGTGGTGTGCGGCCACACAACATAATCGTCCCATTCTCATTACTTCTCGGGTCTCTGGTTTGGAACGAAAACCCTGGGAAACGCTACGGCAGGTGGTTTGCCTCTTCAGAAAAGCATAAGATACACATGGACAGTACACAAGCACCTGACTCCAGAGCACGACTTTTTGATTGGTACCCGGTACATGTACCTTATTAACCCAACCTACAGGTCTACGTACGTGTACATGATTAACTTGAACATGTGTAGTCTATTATACATGTTCATGTATGGCATGTGCACGTACATGTTATTTTAACCCTAATAACATGTATGTGAAAATCAGACTTCTTAACATGATATGTTGAAGTACATGCAGAGATGGCTAGATACTTTTACCTTCCCCCCCTCCCCGACTCCTTTCTGGAGATTGAGCAGGGCAGATTCCACTGAATTTGTACACATCTATACATGTACATCATGTACATGTATACTGTACCGGTGGTAGGACCAAAGTCAGCCAAAGACTTCAATTTTGTTTTTAATTATACCTGTACGGGCATTAATTAGACCCTACCGGTACATTGTACAATGTCACTTTTAAAAAAACTGCCAAATGATATCACATGCACATTTGAAAACTGTGTACGTGTGTTAATGTATGCTGTACCACATGTTCATGTACTTGTAGAGGTAGGCCTACAATACCATGTCCTGTGTGTGTACATGTACATGTACGTACAAAACTGTACATGTTTTGTACCAGCGACATGAAATGTGTAATTTGTGTAGATACAAAGTTCAAGTATTGTACACTAGTGTGTACTGAAGTTTGTACTGGCATGCTATTGTACCAGTACATGCCTACATGTAAGTCTCAATATCAGGACGGTTGGCTATTTACCCATTAATCATTAATTTGCTACCGTACGGCATCTGAGCCCTTGTCCATCATCACAAACGTGAAGTGGTCTCCTTTGTAATAACGTACATAAATGGTGATGAAAAATAGATCAATACAGCTTGATAATTAACACACGCATTACGTGTACATGTACCCACACACACACACACGGTCTGTGTGCCGCGCAGGGGTGGATGGCCCATTGTTTCTTTGTACGGCAGGTCAAACAGATATCGCGAGGCTGACACCGGACGAGAAGAAATGATCCAACGGCTGTGCACCCTAGCCACAGTGGCTACAGCCTACATGTATCTATTCTGCATTTATATGGGGGGGGGGTTCATTTAATCAGTGGATTGATACTCATGCTTAATACCGGGTATGTCCATGCCCATGTACATGAATGTACTGTTAGGGGTTCCTTCATCATTCACACTCTGTTTAATGAGTAATGTTTCCGGTACAAATAATTGATTGACACAACACAGTGGTGAATTTTTGTAAAGGTAAATGTCGGTGGGTTTTTTGTGTACTGGTACAGCATATAAACTTACATGTATCTAAAAGTGGACTATGTATGTATATGTAATTATACACGGTACATCAATCACACGGGTACTGTGCCGCGACATGCCATAGAATGGCCCTTCATGTTTGTCATCAAATGCACATACAGTTATTCTTGTATAGTACATGTATACATGTAGTGCAATACTGGTACATGTACATGAATATGGTACATTCATGTACATGTACCATACTTGGCCCCCTGAATTCTCTAGACTTCTGCTTTGATAATTGGGATTGTTGCTGTTTAGTTTGCTTGAATGTGCCATACCGTACCCTCAAAACATCATGTACTGGTACAAGTACATGATGTACATGTGTTCACGCGTACTTTGGGTCATTCTGCAAAACCAAATAATAAAGACCGAAGTGTCCAGCACACGTGCATGTTCATAACAAAAAGGTGTCAGGATGACATACATGTACTAAGCTCAGTCAACTTCAGAGTCCAGAGGAAATATCTGATTTCCCTGCTGTAGAAATTCCAACCATTCATGTTCATAACACCCTAAATCCAAGGGGTATTAACAGTGCCGTCTATAGGCAGCTGCGAGTAAGACTGACAGACAACTGTCCCCAGAAGTCCAGAAGTTCCCAGCATGGGACAAATTCCCAGAGTTCCCTGCCATACAGAGTAGCCCACTTCAACCTACGGTGACCCCCGCTACAGCAGGGTGCCAAGCCAGCCAGCCACTGGAGAGAGACACGATCATGTGCAGGACAGATTTTTGCGGCTTTGTTGACCAGATCCTAGGGGGAAGAAAGTCCCTTGGACTTGCATACCGGTAGGGGCATACTACGAGTACATGTACCCGTATGATGTACATGTACATGTATAGGGCACCTGAGCAACTGCAGCAAGCTGGAGTGTGCCAGGGGCGTGATCTCGGCAGGGTTCAGCGATTACAAACGTAACTTACACAAACACGCCCAAAGTGGATGCAGAGAACCTTCAATCAATACCCAGTCTGCTGTCGGGATTCTCTCTCTCTCTCTCTCTTGCCAGGTTACAACAATATCCCAGGGAGGATTGCTGTAATGGTACTGTATGTCTCCCAAGCCCAGTTTATGGAGAGGGAGGAAGAATTCACAAGGGTTAAATGGGACGCTTGGTGACAGAATCTTTGCACTTCTTGTACATTCCAATGGGCAACCCTTGAATTCTGACCACAAAGCTACCTACCAGTACATGTACATGTAAGGTACTCGTATAATAGACATACCGGTACATGTACATGTACATCACAGTTCTGAGTTTTTGATTAACCCTTGACTACACAAGGTACATGTGCCTACCCTGTACACATGTACATCATACACGATCCACGGCTAGACGGTACCGGTCCATAAATGTAACAACACACGTATACTGAAACGGTATCACCTTCACGTAGGGTGCATACGACCCCAGTGACAGAAACAACAATTCCAGGAAGGCATTACAGTCCAAACTCTCACCTGTTGTCAAGCTGCCTTGGGTTTGGTACACGTACATGTACTGTGCATATATGCTACAAAAATTACAGTTACCATATTCTGTCAGGCTTTAAACTGACAACACCTTCTTCTACAGGCCAAACCTACATCTAAGCACAGGTGTGGGATATTGATAACGACAACAAAAAAATTTTGTTGCGAGATTCCCCTTTCATTGTCTGGAGTTTGAAGAGAAGATCCAAAGGTTCCACACCGCACAATAACTACATGTACTGTAGCAAACTGTACGACATACATGTACCGGTACAGCTGTACCCTCCTGAAGTACCGGTACATGTACATGTAGAAGGAGCAGTTAGGGAACAAATTTTGTTTACATAAAGTCTGTGCGGTGACATGTCAAAGTATGCCAAACTCTAATGCATTGCCCCTCAGGGCATGCCTTGAACTTGCCCTCAGATTGCATGTGAACTGGTGATCAGTACATTTGCCAGCCCGCTCCTTCTATTTTGGTTTTGTACTGGTACCCTGCTTGCAGCAGTCAGATTTAACCATGAACTACAAATACAATGGACATGTATTTCAGGGGTGCGAGTGGCCTGTTAAAATCAAAGCAGAAAACAGCTAGCAAAAAGCTGAAATGTAAACAGTTCCAATACTTTTGTACAGAGGTGTACAAAGAAGCTAAAATTCAGGGTCAACATCTAAACAAAAAAAGCTGGAATCAGCTACATGTACATGTAAAAAGCTGAATTCTCACACCCCTGATATTTAAAGAACCTGTTGACAACAATTTTGGATGTCCCTGCTTGTGCTCTTAAGAAGCAGTGTACCTACATGTAAACCAGACTGGCCTTGACAGCCGGATTTACAACTGTGCTGGCAGGCGCACTTAACAGGGTTTTCTGGCAGGTTTTTTGTGCACGGTCCGCTTAGCTTGTCTTTACAGTTGGGTGAAGGCTCAGGTTGTTTACAACTTGAAGTGTAGGTTTAAAAGGGACCTGTCTTGACTTGGGTGCCTCTCTCTCCATTTCTATGCTCTCAGATTGGTACTTGAAAAGGTCTTGAAGGCATTTAAATTAAGAAAAAAAAAGAATATGGGTTTTCTTCTTCTGTGTAAATGACATCCAAAATTGACTCAACAAAACATTCAGAAGGAAATTTACCAGAGTTGGAATGCTAAGTTTTGGGTATTGGAAGATAAATAACTTAGCAAGCAGGACTTCAGGTATCTGCATTTATGTGTTTGCTTCTGCATCGACTATTAACCGGTTCCTTACATTATGTACTGAACAGGTATGCCCCAATGTGTTGGCGGCAATCAGGTTGGAAATGTACCAGCACAATGAACATTTTCTTACCTCATGGCAATTTTAATCTCCAGGTAAGTCCTGCATAATTTACATACATGTACTTAGTTTTATTTACTCAAACAATTGTGCAGTGAATCATGATAAGCTGTTATATACACTGTACATGTAAATTAGATTCCGTACAGAGGGTTTTAACTGTTCTCGAGGAATGCCCCTCCTACACAGGTTGCTGTCCGTTCCTTTTGGGGTTTTTTTTGAAAGGGTGTGGGAGTGAGTGGGGAGGGGGCAATTGTGGTGAACTTCTGCAACTCTACAAACATGTACACAATCTGTGACAACCCCCACAAACGACGTGCTCCCAGGTCACAGCTCTGGCGACAGAATCATTAGGACAACATGAAGCATCAGCCACTGCCAACTGCCTCGCTCGACCCTCCCCCCCACTGCCCGAGCTTTTAAGAGTCAAGTTTGTCATCCATGATTTATTGAACCTCCGTCTGGAGGGTTTTTCTACTTTTTCAGACAATCCCCGCTGGACTGCGCATTCAGCTAAGTAACATCTGCTGTGTCAGCTCCGATTTTCCCAGCCCCCCCCCTTCCACAAAACAGTCACTCCAAAAACCCTGGCACATTGGAAACCTGATCATGAAGAGCGTGCTTAAGTGCCGCACTGCGACCGCGGCGCTACAGCGGCCCTCACGACTTACGGGGCTCACTGTTGTTGTGTTCCATCGGTCGGACACCCCCGGGCCATATGTAAATTGTGCATTTTAATCTGTTTCGGGTTATTAGCCCAACGGCGTTCTGGGTATATTGCTACTGTGCCGGCGCGTTGAGCGTACTGGCCCTCTGCACTGGATGGCCACACCTGAAATACACTTAGCACACTCATGCATTGATTGGGATTAGTGAATGCACACAGGCACACACCAAGAGCCTGGCATTATTCACTGTAATGAATTAACGAATTACACAAGTCAGCATGCAAAATGCACACCTTCAGAGGTGTACATGTACAGTGATGTACATCTACATGTCCCTGTAAGCCCATGTATACACTTTGCAATTTTGCAAGTGTATGCCCCAGGCATGCAAATGGCATTACTCCATCATTCGTTGCACAATCTCTTCCGCATCACATGTTGAAAAATCATCTCTAGAGGGGTGGGGAGAAAATTGGATCCATTGCACACACTCATTGCACTGGACCTTTAAGTTTTTTAATTAAGAAAAAATTACATGTGCATACTGTACATGTACTCTACAAACATGTATATCTGCACTCTGCAGCATTGGGTCTTGTGATACTGTACATGTACATTGTACTTTGGCTTTAACATTGTGTATAAATTGAAATACATGTACATGTACATGTACAGTACATGTAAGTCTTGCCAGTTGGCTGTCCCAGCTTTGCAATACCCAAATACTGTAGTTTTCCTCGTCTCATTGAAATCACATCTAAATTCTGTTGACTGTAGTGACCCGTGTAGGTGCTGTAAATAAAGCCCACAGCATTGTGGATATGTATACCAGTATTTCTGATTGAATTTATTTTATAAGTTTACAGTCTGTTGTTTGCTGACAGCTTCACAATGCCTTATTTCACTTTATTTTCTAGTTACACCAGCCTTAGTCTACATCTGAACATGTAGGCCTATACATGTACATGTGCGTAACAACTTGTTCATGTAAACTTGTACAGAAGACATGTACATGTATGTGCATGTACATGTAAAAGTAGCTCTATGCAAAAAATTATGTACATGTACATGACCATTTACATGTACCGGTACAGTACATGAAGTACACATGTACATGTACATGTACATGTACCCATGTAAGCATACATGTAGTGCAGACAGCCCACAACACACAGCGTACACATACATGTACATGAACAGTACACATGTATGCACTGCACACTGTGTACACTACCGGTATGTACAGTACATGCCTATGGCACATGTATATGCACAGGTACTCTGCAAACGCCTCATTTTACTGTAATTGCCTCCCTCATCTTGCTAACTCTTAAACAGCTTCAATTAAGAGCTACAATTTCCAAAACGCAAATGACCCAGGAAACGATACTGCACCTGCCAATGCACGAACCCACACTGCAATAAACACCCCAAACCCCTCCAACGACATCCTGTGATTAAAGGCAGAGGAAACCACAGAGGAAAAGGCACGGCACTCAATTACTTCCCTCTTCTTTACTGCTGTCTAGATGCGAGTCCAGAGGGTGCGCCCAGCTCCCCCCTGCCACACTGCCAAAGCCCCTATTGGACAGGGTTGGGGAAGAGAGGCACAGATTTGCAGGAGGGCCCAAGGGGTTGGCTGAGCAGACAGCGCTTTTGTCAGAAAGCAAGATTGCCCAGTGGATTAGCTGCCTGGTGAAAGGTTTGATGGCAATCACTCTCATTTTCAACCAATACTGCTCAGGTTGATGTGCAGCGCATAGCCACTGTAAATGTACAGGGTACACGCATGTACATGTACTGTGTACACGTACAGGCATACCCCTACTTAGTACACTACCCATGTATTTTATATAAATTTACACTACTCAAAGTACATGATGTACAAGTTTTGTACTGATGAATCTAACAATGTGAGCATTTTAATCCTGAGCTGTAATCCAATGTACAGTGTCTGATTAACGAGGGGGAGGGGTTAACTACACAGCTTCCTGGCATCCTGCAGTGTTCACAGGTTGAGGAAAGCATGGAGAGAGGAGATAAACTAACATTTTGTTAAACAGAATGTCCTGTGTACTGGTGTACATCCAAGTATGTGTAAATTTGTTTTAACATGTGAAGTGTGCCAGTAACTCTCATCATGATCAGTGTAAAATTTAAGGATTAAAATCCACATTTAACTTTTGGTTAGTGTGTAGAGAAACTTTCACGCAACCCGTAAAGCATTTACGCTGAGAACATCCGAGAGTCAATAGGTTGCAAATGAGACAAGAGCCGCACAAGGCAGCGAACAAGTAAACCTACATGTACACGGAGTCATGAACCGGTACCAGTACATGCGTTGAAACATCAAACAGAACAAACAGTGTCAAACGAGGTTCAAGCATGCAGCTGTCAATCATTGAATGATGTCTCAATTAAATTTCCTGAAATGCGAACAACAAGATGCACTTACAATGTCGCAAAGAGGCCATCCATTTTTTGGTCATCAATTTTCAAGAGCACACAAATTGTATACAAGCTGGGGATGTGAGGTCCATTAACGCTTTTTAAATATGCATTAGAAATGACAATGCCAGTCCAGTTCCCAAATATCATTCCCTTTTCCTTTTTCAGCTTGCACTGTCTAGGAAAGAAGAGAATACATGTACATTAGGTTTAGAGAAAAAAAGTAACCCCTCCGGAAAAAAATACTGAACAAAAATTGATGGCCCCAATGGTGCTACTGATGCTTTCTACATGTACATGTATTATAAAACAGTTTAACCATTACTGATGTATGGTGAAATAAAACTGTACAGCAGATGCTGTACTGATCATTTATAAACAACAAAACCAATTATCCTAGATCTATCACAGTGGAGAAGTACATGCACATGTACATGTACAAACACTGAGCGCACCAATCTTGTCGGCTGATGGTGGGCATTCCATGCGATTCACCCATCATCATTTGTGCTACCCGACAACGACGGAAGCAGGTAACGCAACGGCCCCAAGGGTCACATTCTCCAGCTAATAACAATCTTATTAGACCATTCCTGGATGTCTCGTCCCCCGTCTTGTGTTACCTCCGCCCGCAAAAGAGGCGGCAATAATAATAATACCTCGGGTCTCCCTGCACTCAGGCTAAGCAAAAGGCCTCCGCTCTTATCTGCTGATTCAATTAGAGCTGGTGGTGGATCGATAGCCGCTGACAATATTGGGAAGCAAATTAATTGATGGGTGTCACGATCTTGACCTTGGCTTGGATTCCCAACAGTTATTGAGTTATAGGGTGACGGAGGTAAACCCCCTGGGATATACATGTACATGTATGTACTGGTATACGAGTACTGGTACTCTTTACATGTACATGTACAGTGAACCTGGTTATAGGCTATTATACATGTACATTAGCTTGTTTGCCGATGTTAATTCTTGCAAATTCAAGCTTGGTCCCTGACCATTTTTTTGCACTTTGGGGAAAAGAAAACAAGCCAAATCAAAATTACTTACTAAGACAACGTTAAAAGTAAAACAGATATTATCCACAAGCTGCTCATGTGTTGAAATGTTCACTAGGACTAGGAGTGTCTTGCATTAATTAAACTTATCCAACACAGATGTTACACATGTACCGGTAGCAGGTGTAAAATATTCAATTACGAGTACAAATCACTCAACAAATATGGGTGCATTACATGTAGTTCCTCCTCTCAAACAAGTTAAAATAACTGTCACTCAATTGCATAGTAGGCCTACTCTCTTAATAATAGTGTGACAGATGATCCCGTTTGTTATCATTTTTCATTGCAGAGTTCCTGGACAGGAATTGGAACCTTGTAAAAATAAACCCTCTCCGCACACAATATATACATGTACACAGAGAGGGGGCTTAAATGTGACTGCCCTGAAAGTGCACTGACAACGCAAACCCAGTACAGCGCCAGCATTCAATACAAATTATCTTCAATTCTGTGTCAGGCAGTTGCATCAATTTTTCACAACTAATCACACCCACGCAAAAAAAAAATCCTTCAAAATAAAATTGGACACAGCGCCCACTTGAAAATGTCTCCCAACAAAGCAGCTGGGAGCATTGGGGGGCAGGGGGGGCCTGTGCAGAACTGCCCATATTTAGCCATTAATCAACCTTCATGTTGTGGCGCTGGCAACACAGGCCACACTGTGAGCATTTCCTGCACACCTGCCTGACCTATGACTTTGGTGATTGTTCGGGCAACATGCTGGCCACAGGTTTGGATGCCCATGGAGCTATTAAACACATGGGCTGCCACATTTTGTGTTTGCATGTCGGCATGTGTGCACTGTGTAAACCGCACGAACCAACAATGTGCTGAAAACCACCTATTTTTCCACTCACCATATATCGCTTTGTTCCGTCTAAATCTTATTACAGTTGAAACAATCGTGCAATCAATCTTCTGATTCCCTTCCCCGTACCTTTGATGTTGGATTTTGTGGTGAATGACTAAGGCTTACATGTGTGTTAGGCCAAAAAAAACAAAAACAAACAAAGCAGGTAGAGTACAGTTCCGCTTCCTATTACATGTGTACATGTAAATACATGTACCGGTGTGGCATTTGAAAACAGCCCTAGTACAGTACATGTACCAGTACATAAAGGTACAGCATGCATGTGCATATTCATGTACCGGTAAGGTACACGTACATGGTAGGTACTGTATATGTAGGAAGTTTTTTTGCACCTTTTCTCTACTGA
The DNA here is from genome assembly GCF_001949145.1 of Acanthaster planci. The sequence goes on along the minus strand of NW_019091577.1, from coordinate 100,323 downwards.
TTCATTGTGCAGCTACATGTACATACATTTGTACCACCAAGTGTTAAATGGTTAAAATTACCAATGGCAAAAGAAGTCAGGTGGCATTTGTTTCAAAGGAAATGAACAACACTTTAAAGGTGCTACATGTCCATGTCTATACACAGCAAAGTGGTTGCAGCATAAAGCTTTGACTTGGCACCATTAAAAAAGCAACAACAACCAACTACTGGTACGAACAAGAATTTCCAAAAATACGGTACACACATCATTGGAAATGGCCTTCTTTCACTGCTTTCTTCAAAACGACAGCTTGCTTGAAAGAATTACTCCACAGGAAGCTTGCTCCCACAACTGCAAGTACATGGACACACTACGCTTTTCAATGATCCGTTACTTTATAGACAGCTTCAAAAGTGGGACTGAGCTCTGTCGATTATAGATAATTGCCAATACCGATGTACATGTACGTACATGAATAGCGGTCCGATATCAATAATACGAAATTTCTTCCAAGAATGTTTTCAAGCTCAAAACCAGTGGCATAATGCTGAACATCTTTTGCCATTAGGCAGCTTACCAACTAGTCCTAACCGCGCAGCATGAGTTAAGTCTGCTGGAATTTGTGAGCTTTTTTAATCTTCCCCAAACAAAAGACCACCTGACAACATCAACACCCTGCAGTCAAAACGATACATTCAAATGCAAAGACACGCTAACTCCGGCCAGTCTGCGATCTGAGTGGCCGGCTTCATTGACGATGTGCCTCATTTATCAATAAATATCAATTTTCCTGGACTTCAACCAATCACCAATGATGAAATTGCTACTCCACAATACGACATGAACATCAGCCCCAACTATTGCATGAATGCAGACAGTGCGCAGGAATCTGATGCATCATTCATACAAGGTCGGGCAACGGCTACATGTATTTCTTAACCACTCGAAGATTCGGGCTGGTGTCATGTACATGTATGTGAAAAGTACACACACAAGTACCAGGCAAAATTCAGAAAGGTGCCTTGCTAATTGTACAGCGTGCTCAGTATATGCAAGTTTGTATCGGTGCATGTACGATGCAAAAAAATCACTGTACACTACGTACTGTACACTGCAGCTGTGTACGTTTTACCACTTTTTATAAGCTTTTATGACGAAGAAAAAAACAAATCAGAGGCAAATTTGCTGACTGCTATATGTATTCTTGACCACGAAAAATGGGCACTTCTCTATCATAGGACTGGACATCTACGGTATAACAACAGCTGTGTACTTTATCATAATTTATAACTTCATTTTTTTCATTATCGGCGCTTTCAATACATGTATATTGATTTCAATGTTGAAGTGTTATCATTCATATCGATATCAAAGTTTAATATATATCGAATAATATCAATATATTGATGGACCTTACCAGTACCGGAACTTGTAAGCGGCACTGTATCGGTACCTTTAAAACTAAGCAGACTACCGATTACACATTCTCTCATTTTTCCCTGTCCTATTTTTCTTTACCTGTCCCACTGCTCACATTCTGCACATGTATATGATACAATAAGCACGGATAATCCTGGATTACTGATCTTCTTCATCCAGGATGACTGAGATTACAGCAAGCAAAGAGCTGTGGCATCTTACTGTACATTGTACGTGCTTTATGTACCGGCACATATGTACCGGTACACTGCACATATATACTGCAAGCCGGGCCAGAGAGGTGCACATTAGACAGTCAAACTTATCTCCAGGGCACATGTACATGTAAGTCCAAGAAAAAGAAAGCTGGATTATCGCCGAGGCATTTTTCTTTAAGTGCACTGAAGAGGTCTTAGTGGAGAGGGAATATCAGAAGAGCAACTTAAAGAAGCCATCTCTGTTATCTCCGAGTGATCCATGTTCAGGATGGAACTGTTCTGTTGGACATGTGAAAGAAGGGTCTTAAAAGCTTTTCTGATAGAAAAAGAACATGCGTATAGGCTATCGTTTATGAACACACAAGTCACCTAAAACTAGACGTACCAGTACATGTACATACAATTGCCAGTATTTAACACATACCCGGTACATGTACACATACCGTAGTTCCAGAAAACTATACTAATCTGTAAGATAAGTTCATTTTTCAGGCTAACTTTAGCATAGAAATGGAAGTCAACTTTAGAAGCTCAAGCTAGAAACTACATGTACATGTACATACATGTACACATGCATTAAGGTGGTCCTGCCCCAACATGCTTCAGACTCCATCAGGACTGGCAAGCATTAAAATACACCTGCACTGGTTACATCAGCCTAGGTCCCAGAATATCCTTTCTGTCCGTTAAGTACTGTACTTGCTCAATGCCTCGAGGCACAGGTCCGTGCACTGTTCTAATGCATATGTGTTTTACATGCATGCTGAATTGGCAAGTTGGTGTCAAGTCCCAAGCCAGAGCTAGAGATGTGCATTGGAAGCAGCTGACATTTGTGGTTGAAATTTCAAGTAAAATGTACAGTATGCATGTATGTATAATATCATAATATTTATTATATTACCCGGCATTTTCATTATTCTTTTATTTGGCATTGCAATAAGCAATGCATAACAATACAAAAATACAAACGGCAGTTCAACAGTACAAACTGTACTGGCATATGCCAGAAGTACAGGTAAAGATAAGTTTAATTAAAAACTACATACCGGTACTATGACTCCAAGGCCTTTTACTCCAATGCCAGATGTGCTACATGTATGTATGGGAAAATTCATGCACTTACACATGACCAGTACATGTACATAGTATGTACATGTACCGGTACATGCCTAGCCCAGGTTGGATGCTGTCTTCATTTATACTACGAATGACGTTCAAGGTATAAAGTCCTCCTACCCGTACATTGTACAATACAAAACGTTTTTTCTCACATTTTTACCTGGCGAAGAGAGCTCAAATGTCACTCACAGATGCCTTGTAACCCAAATTCGATAAATGCTCTGTTGAAATTATAATAAATATGCCAGCGGTATTTTGCAGGAAATTTTGCGAAACTCCGCTTTCCGTCACGATTTGTTACTTTACTTTCGTCTGGTACGCGTACTTGCACATGCCCGAAATGCATAGTAACTGACTGCCCCTTGACCAAGCACAGAAGAGCTGTGAGCGTGAAGATGTTGCAGATAAGGCCGTGTCCGAGACGGATTTCCAAAGCTACGGCTAGGTCTGTAGCTTGCGTGTCTCCACACATTTTCAATGGAGTGAAGACCTAGACCTAGCTCTAGACAACAAAACTGACAGAATGGGGGCCGAGCTTGGAGGCCGTTTCACGCATGCACAAATGCGTACTACTAGACGAACGTAAGTCGATCGCGATGGAAAGCGTGGAGTTTGGCGCACAATTTCCTGCAAAATACATTGTCTGCGGGCGTAATTTATAATTTCAACACAGCCTTTATGAAATTCAGTATACATGGCACTTGTGAACAATCATTTGAGCTGTCTTCGCCAGGTAAAAAGTCAGAAAAACTGTTGAAAAAAATTTGCATTGTGGGAGGACATTTATACCCTGGACGTTTGTCGCAATGCAATGTAGACATCGTCCAACCTCGGCTAGTACATGCCAACATGTTACCCAACATTTGAAAGAAGGCCTAGGCCTACATGTAGAACCAAAATATATATATTTTAGGAGGCCTTTCATGTCAAGCTATGGTAAATCAAAAAGCTAGGTTTTCATTACCTCATTTAACCGACAATTACCGGGTACCAGATCATTGCCACCCAACATGATTTATATCTGTGGTCACTATTTCCCAGTTTTTCTTGGCTATCTATTTCAGGGAAAACCAAATCACAGCCAAGTACAACTGCCGGTACAGTGCGTGTATGTAAAAATAGAAAGGTAGTGAGTAACGCTTTGGGTTTTTTTTAATTAATTAACCCATTTCCCTGTTTACACCACTCCTAGTTTGCACTTTCTGCTAAATTTCAACTCAGTAAACCGGGTAAATGTGCTTTTTTCAGACGAAAAATTTGTACCAGAAGTTACCATAGTCAGACACTTCTGAGCTTTTATCAATGTACATATACGTGTACATACATGTACATTCACCAGACAGGAAGCAAAAGTTTACCGAAGAACAGCTGAGCAAAGAGCAGGGCAAGACAAGTGAGTAAATAAGTGGCAGTGTGAAACCTTTATCAAAAGGATCTTTGGTAGGAGTGACAAACTGACTTTTCTTTTACACAAGCAGAACTTTTCTGGCCTTTTTTTTTTCCTCCTTCGATCTGTACAGAACAATCTAAAAATCCATTTCTAGAAAAAGCTGAAATTTTGTATCTGAGTAGTGTGAACTGAATTTTATTTACGATAATCAAAATACCGAATCAGTCTACATTAATTTATGTAATTGGTCGAATTTTTTTCATGACCTCAGCCAATGTGTTCAATGTGGCATGTTATTGTGACATTTAAGTTACAAATGGAAAGTAAAAATATTTAAAGAATATGAATAAGAAGCAATGGTGTAAATTGTTAATGGAGAAAAGATGCATACATACTGTGACCATCAATGTGACACATTACATGTAATTGAGGTGTGTCTAGTTTTAAGGTAGCTAAGAGGTATTCAAATGTATATTTTTGTAATGTAATTCTCGGATAGTAGTACTAGGCTAGGCCTACCGGTACATAGGCCTAGTTACTTTTATGAAATTATTCATAGGCCTATTTGAACATTAATCTTAATTACTGTTGAATGCAAAACATTATTAAACATGAAATTCAAGTGTTCCAATACCACATATTGCATGTAATCATTCGCATGATTCATGCAATTTGTACCCAAACAAACTGGATTAATCATTCACCGTATCAACATCAAAAGCCACACCAGACATGCCAGACAAATGCTGAAGCATCTTGGTTATGTCAACAGTCATTGTCAATATAATCAAGTTGACTCACGCTAACCTCTGCCCCTAAAGTATTACTGAGCAGGGTTGGGTACATGCATTTTGTCTTTCGTACTTTCTCCAAACAATACCTCAAAAACCGCAAGGCTGTTCGAAATCTTCCCCGAAAACTAGACAGCCAACAACCTGTTCAATGAATGAACCTTTTGTTTAACACCACTCCCCCACTACAACGCACGCCAAAGGTTGAAGGAAGAGAACCAAAAAATCAATTGAAACCACAACAGAATTCGACAATACTTACGAACTTCCACGGCCCTAGCATCCAGAGTCTGCAAATATTCCGACAAGCTGTCCGTGCGGGTTCTGAGGCGACACGAACGATCGTGAATGTCCCGGGCCTCGGCGCATATCCCGTCGAAGATGCTGGTGGCATGGCCGGCGATGTCGGCCAACTGCCGGACCAAGTTGGCCAGCGAATTGTTGGCTACGTTCTCGAGCTCCGTACTGCATCCGCTCGGCAGGGCTTTGTTGCTCAGGTAAAGGGGCTCCACGCGTCGGTTGACGAAGGGCATCTTTAAGGAAGATGCAGTTTATCCTACAGGATAAATAAATCCGAACTAAAAACACAGGGTTTACATTTTCAATTTCGCCTTTTCGGTTTCATTTTGTTGACGGCCGGCTGGCAACCCCATGCTTTTCTTTGCCTTCTGCATGCACGTCGCGCTAGTTTTTCATTGTACATGACACGCGAAGCTATAGCGCTTTGCACGCAACAAAGTGTACATCACGTCATGCACTTGAATCACCCAGTTCAAATATTGAGCGCTTGTGCTAGATGTGACACCAACTACACTATATTAAGCAAACGTGCAACTCGATTTGTTTGCTGAGAATCTAGTCTCTGCTGTTAAACTGTTTAGGTTGGGGGCGCGTGACATCAATACTAACGAACAACCTTTGATTTAAAAGTACAGCCTTTTGTTCGTATTTATACGAGTATTTTGATTTGTAACGATTGTATGGTGACATTAATGTCTATGATAATTATGATTCATTCATTTTCATTTCTACGGACTAAAGGGGTTTCTTCGGCCATACTATACAACAGGATTACTCAACTGACCAATGAGAGCGCGGGCATAATATCGATTGGGTAAGCAGCAATACAAAAGTAGGCCTATATGAACACTCATTAACAACAAAGAAAGCGCGTGATAGACCGTTTGCTGCCAGTCAGTTTGACATACCAGGCAAGATATGGGACGGAGGGGTACCCCTCTTACCTTTCCAATCCCTATGCACACTGTAGACTATTGTTACCTAACACATCCCCCCTACAAGTCTGTAAAGAATTCCTGAGATTCCGACCAACACAAAGGCGGGGGGGTTTTCTCCGTCCCATATCTCGCTTCAAATGCAGTTTGACGGTTAAACTAATGAAAGTGTTCCACCTTGACTATGGAACGCACTTTCAATGATATTTAATCTGTTTTTTTCAGCCAGCTCAGCACCAGCCGACCCTAGGAGAAAAATTGGGCAATTATTGCAACCCCCCCCCGCCAACGGAGCCGAAAGAAAAACACAGAGAAATGTATACATTCATCAATGTTTGCTTCCTCGCTTACGACAGTAATGTTCCGGGTTGTAACTGGATACCGGCCGAGACTTTTATGATCTGTTATTTTCTATTTCATCATGATTACCAGTATGTGGTAATCATACACTCTAGCTTTCAGACAAAAGAAAACAAATACAGGCAGATTTGCAACACCCGCAATCCGCGAATTTCACGGTCGTGAAGATAATCTCGGGGTGGTGAAACAAACAAGTCTTTATTTAATGGCGTGAAATGTACTGAGATCGTAGATTGTCGAGCATTGACCCCCCAGCTGCACAAAGGCAACGAGGCTGAACTGAGACGGACGAGGAAGAAGTAATGCTGGCGCCTATAGGCGAGAGGGCTCATGGTTGTCTTGGGTATAAATAGACAGCCTCTCACTTGAAGACCAGATCAAATATCATTTCTTCGTGACAACGGTACAAATTAGTACATCCGAAGCATAATGTGTCCGTCGCATTGAGTACTTCGTGTTCAGTATTTATCCTTAAATCGTCGTATTCCCTTGCGTTTTGTTCCTGGCTGACCCAAATTCTTTATATTAATCTGAATTTTGGTCACTGTTTGTCGATTGTGTTATTGTTAGTTTTCTTATAAGTGATTTCAAGTCATTGTTTTTATCATTCATCTGGTTTTTTTTTCAACCGATTTCGAATATAAAGCCCGCGTTTTCCTTGAATCTTACCTTAACTTAGCCTCTTTGAAGAGTGTTCTTTAAGTCTTACTTCTGATGTTACCGGTAAAATGCGGGTTATTTCAATGGCTCGAATTATTTAAGGCTGAGACCCCGACTGGGACGCAATTGACTCAATCAGGCAAGTCTGCTGGGTGTATCAAAACAGGAAACCTAACTTTAAATGGTTACTGTGACAAAGCTACACACTTTCTATCATCTCAAAGTAGAGAACAAATACTTAACACGATGTCTCAGTCAGGATTTTACCGTTAGGCATCACTTAGCACCAATGTGTTGAAATTTAGGTGCATAATTGGGGATGGCTCACTTTCCGGGTCAATGAAATCAACATTGCCTCTGTCATAATTGATTTGGGTGTGAGTGGAAATGCCTTTGCTGAATTCCTCCATGGCTGAATATGCAATCGCTCTAAGATAAAAAGCTGAGTGCTTTGACAGGTCTGCAGACAGTGTGTGTGAATCTCACTATGATGCAGCTGGCGACACAACAGCGAATCGTTGTCTTGAAGACTTCACGAACGCTGAAGTTTTTGGCCAGACAAACGAGCCGTGAACAACATGACACGTCGATGCCCACTGTGTTTGGAGAGGGGGTCACGTGGGGGCACTGGACAATGAAAAGTCTTTGAAAATGTCTTGACTGGATTAAAGGCAAAGAAAATTCTGAGGGAAAAAACATGATTCAGTGTTAATTCTGTCCCACGTCAAAGTGAGCCATCTCCAATTATGCGCCTAAATTTCAACACATTGGTGCTCAGTGATGCGTGACGGTAAAATCCTGAATGAGGCATTTTTGGAAAGCATTTGTTCTCCACTTTGAGATAATATTGTTTTCTGCGAGAAAGTGTTCAGCTTTGCCACAGTAACCATTGGAAGTTGGGTTACCTTTTTTTTTTTTGATACACCTTGTGTCTTGATGATGATCGAACAGACTTCCAAGCTTGTCAAATCACTCACACTTACCTTACATATCTAGTGCGGACATTCCTTTCTTTTCGTGCAGATAAGAGAACTCAGTGAAAATACATGCACTCGTTTTTCTTGAACTAGGAACACGATTTTCAGCTGGCCTTTTGAACAAGGTTTCCTTGACCATTCCTCTTCCTTTCAACAAATTACCCCTACCCCAAAATGCCTTTAAACTTCTTTTTCAGAGAAGGGGAAACGTCCTGTGGACATGTGTAAGTACACAGAACGTCTTCCTTTCCTGCATCGTGTGGACATTCTTTTGTTCACAAGTCCACACTAGGTATGCAGGGTTAGCGCAGATTCGTGTTGAATTCACTAGAAACTGACAGGCTTGTTTTGATGAATGCTTCAGGCAGTGGAAAAATTAGTTTGTGATCCTATTAAATAAAAAAACTCATCAGCATCGGCACCGTTTAATTCATTTTTTACTTACCAACAATGGAGCAAACTAACATGGAGCAGTGAAGCAGGCGCACGTCTCTGGAAAATTTGTCAATACAAATGACATTGACGAGGAAAAGCATGCTATTTCACACTCCAAACACACTCGTGATTGTGTCACAAACTTATTTATAAAAAGGGGAAATTCCTAATGGCTTTCACAGCAGTTTCAACATATGTTTAACTTCCTATTGTGTTAACGCCCGCTTAATTGTACAAGTAGAGAGCATCTCTTCCTGGGCACAACGAGATCGCTTGATCATGGGGAAACCGTGAAATTATACGCGTGTAGATCAAGTTAACTTTTCCGCTGACCAAAATGGGAATGACGGAAGAAAACCGTAAGTGGATTGATGACGCAACAGTTTTTCTGGGGCAACAAGTTTCGTAAGCTGCCGTCATGTCTAGTTGCTTTCCGGAAAGTGAAAGTGTTGGAATCAAACATCGAATGACGCCTTTCAGGACAGTGAAAGAGAGATTTTCCGGAGGGACTGGAAAAGCGCGTACAGTCTTTAGGCTTTTGACAAGATTTTGTTTTTAAAAACGGATTTTTTTTCAAGCTGTCCCGTTCACTAAACTTACAAAATTAAGCCATCATAAAGACAGTCGTAAGATACTGGTGGGTTATATTAATAAGAATAATACTCTGGTCATTTTACCGAGTTCCTGAATTTGCATTCAATATTTTTTTTTTCACGGTCCCGAAGTTGCATTGTCGCGCGACTTAGCTTCCCCCATTTTGCTCATAGCATTCTCTAACCATTTGCATTCTCTCATAGCACACCCCCTTTGATGGCTATACAATGCTGCAAGGGTGGGTACAGACCCATCCAAATCAAAATAATTACATGTATATTGAACTTTCCAACGTTCTTAATTATACCAGTCCCCTTCCAAATACAGACTAGTGGTCATGGCGCAAAATTGGGACCGAGGTGAATTCCCATATACCAGCATAATGCCATTTTTCATCAATGTAAGGTCGACAATGCCAACAGTAATAACAATTCGAAATAACGCAGACGTACAATATCTCATCCCAATTTCCCAAAGGAAGCACTCAGTATTATCAACTGAATATTGAAGTAAGATTTGTATTACTCAGAATACCCCTGGACTAAAATAAGCCAGGTTATCGAAAAGAGGGCGCTGTTGTACTGTTGGACCAAAGCGTCTCCTCCCTGCTTCAGTTGAGTCACACGGCTTGATCTTCCATCTGACGATTATTTACGTCTTACAGACAAAACACACTTGACAGATTACCAGCCTTTCAAACAGGACAAGAAAAATCGAACGCAAGAAAATCTGAGGAAAACAATCAGAATATTTCAAAGCAGCATTTGTTATCTACGAGTAGGCCAAGTCAGATGCCACGCGGCATGTACAAAATAAGACGTGATCGGAAACAATACGCCGTTTCGTATCGCATTGCAATGTCGCAAAGAGCCCCAGTCATTATTCACAAAATCACGGCGTCATGATCTGCGATTCCATCGGAAGAATGTGTCAGTCTCTATTACTGTTACTACCTCATAAAAAAATAATTATCCAATTGTCCATAAGACCTTTGGCAACAATCTCTTGCAACATTTCCAAGAGACTTGCGCCCTCAGGCATCTATGTCTCCATGGGCACACTAATACTACTACTTTCCATAAGTCAAGCCCGTTTATATCTTCCAGAACCCTCACAAAATAAAACATTGGCAGGGGAGGGGGTGAGTGACTCCACAAATGCATGGCTCTCAAAATTATGTTTAAAAAACCCCCCCCCAAAAAAAACAAGAAAACCCATTTCATAATCAGAACAGAAACTTATACAAAAACTTTACATTGAGAGACACTGTAAAGCCTGCTTGGGCACTGCCTCAGAATTAGAAATAACCTTCCTCGAAAGATGTGTCCCTTGCTAGCTGCGGGATATTAACAGAACAGAACCCTTGGCTACTTCTGAGCCCTGCAATCACACCTGTTGGCAAAACTGATTGCCCACAAATTCACGATCCCAAGTTGTTTTGGTGTATTTTAGAAAGAGTTTGATAGACCTTGATTCCGTATCGCCATTTTGTTAAGTTATGTTTACATTTAGCAACTGTTCAGTGGAAAATATGTACAACTTGTAAAACAATTACACGCATGTATCTCTACAAATAAAAATGAGTTCAGGCAGGTACCAGTGTGTATACAAGAGGCACTTTCCCCCAAGCGTAACAGCAACACAAAAAACAACAACAATGACGAGGTTAGAAATGCTACATGTACTCTCAAATCAAAAAAAAAAAGGAAAAAAAAAGGGGGGGGGAAATCAGAATCATTCATCAAATTAAAAACCTGTAGAATCAAAAGAAACTGAACAGATGTTGCTTGAAATTTATCTGAAATCTGGAGTTTGCTAGGTATCGGGTAAAGCTGTAAGTTGCCATGGTAACAGTTTGAAACCTCTGGAACCTCCCTCTTTTGGATACATGGTGGAATTAGAAACTGAAGGTGGCAAATTCAAAGCGATCACTGACGAAATATGCTGTAAAGATAGGAACTAACTATCTGTTAATTACTCTCCAACATCACTTTTTAAAAATTCTATATCGCATCGAAAAATCCCTGTGTATCAAAGTTTCCATACAGAAACCAGAGTTACAACGAGTCACTCATTTTTGTGACTTGAATAGTTACCCATCGGGACTCAAGTTGAGTCACCAAAGATTATGACTCGAATTGAGTCACTGGCTTGAGTCAATGATAGTAACAGTTCACAAAATCTCAATAAGCACCCTTGTATGCACTGGCAAAACTGCATTGAAAAAAGCCAAAAATATGACCATGAAAACTGGAAATTATTGCCGAGTAAGAAAAAAACTACAATTCCCTTCAACCTCTTCCCCATTTCTCCTGTAATAAGTATGAAGGCCAAATAAACTGTTTCATCATATTTTGGACAAATTCTCATGTCTACAATAGCCATGGGTCTGGTTGATCAAAATAACTGTCTATGGCCTGGCAAGTCCCAACAGAAATTTGAAAACCAAATTTCATGACTCTACGGGAACTAAAATTTGACAATTGCCATGACATTCCATGCTATTTTGCAGAGAAAATTGACTGGTACGTGTATTGTGAAATAGCAGACTGCCATAGACACTACAAAGCTATAGGACTGACAAGAAGATAGCCTGTGAATTTATCATTGTTCCGCTATCACATCAATAGCGACCTGCAGCCAACCAAAAATAACCCTTGCACGATCTTGATTTCAATGACTTTTCTTTGACTTTTCTTCTGAGAACAGGATTTCAGGACACCCTTTTCTTCCCAGAATTTCTGTGACTTTTCCCATGACTTTTCAGGACCACATCGTTCCCTAAGAGCTCCAGGATTTTCCATGACTACACTAACTCAGATGATAACCTCCTTCAACCACAGGACTTTAGACAGAGTTCCACTACCCATACGGTGTCTGAACTGTGTGTGTATACATGTTCATGTAGCATGTGACAGAGGATGCCACATCCTTTCAATCTCGTACCTGACAGAATAACCGGCTTAACACACTGAGGCACTTAAACACACTTCCTGAGCACAGTAGCATGCTTCACCTTTTGAATATTCGCCAATCTTACCACACAATTGTAGACTACTTTTTTGTGACCATGTATTCCGGTGTGCAACTTGGACTTTGACAAATAACAAGGAAGTTCCAATCTTCACAAGACTTTGTACGGTGTTTTTCAATTTTCAGTGTCATGAGTGTGAAGTGAAAACGAGGAAATCAAGCTGATCCGAGGAAAAGTTGCCAGCCTGTGTATTTGAATCCTACCACCTCAAGGATGTGTGTCAGTGATTCATATGAAATCTTTCCAGATTGCACAAAAACATCACGTTCAACATGAAAGAAGTCAACAATTGTCAAATGCCTAAGGTCTAATTTGGGGAATATAAAATGTGCAAATGTGTGTAGTATCCATGTGTCCATCCCTGAATCGGTGCCCCAATGTGAAACAGTCCTCAGCACTGTTGACCGCTTTCATCAAGGCCAGGAAATCCTCTTGATTTTCTGCTTGGGTGAATGGTCATCTTCGGATGAAGAGGTCTTTGTCGTTGTATCCGATGATCTAGGGTTGGTCTGGAAAGAAGAGACATTGAATTCTTGGAAGTTCATTCTCATCTCTTTTGCATGACTCCTTCAGCAATCGTTTCTCACATGAATCAAATTATGTGCTTTTGGAAATCGACAAGTATCCCGTGACTGTTAATCATATGCCATTACTGTGGCATGCTAAATGAAGGGTGCACACGTGCTGGAATGTCTTTTTTTTGGCTGATAGGGTAATGCGACCTGCCAACATGTATGTGCGTTGTCTCACCCCTGAACTGGTGGCCACTCAGATAAGTCCGCACATTGCAGTTAACCAGTTAATATCGGATTTTCTTACCCGAAAAAGCTGCAGGGGGCAAATTTTTTTTCATGCAAATTCTTCAACCTTGCGCTTGTGCTTTGACCCAACCAAGCACAACGCGTTAATACGTTAACCGCAGACATGCCAAAAAGAATTCTTAACTGAGTGTGCACGTCCTCTGTGGAATAATAAGGGAAATGATGTGTGTTTATACGTCATCCGGTGTCAAGTTGTAAAATAACAATTAAATAATACACTGAATTTAGGTCACTCAGCTCTGACAATAAAGCTCAATAGGGATTGTCATAATTACCTTTCCATTGATATCCAATGGTACTGGCCTCTTCAGGGCTATTTTGGTGGAATCAGAGCCCAACGGCTTCACAGACATCTTCCGCATTTTATCTGAAACTGGTGCAACTGCTGGGCTTATGCTGGTCTTGAGCTTGATTTGGGGCAGGGAGTCTGGTGTGACAGCTGAGGTAGTAGGACTGGTCACTCGGCTGTCCCGTTTTGATTGCACAGTCGATTTGTTGGTCACGATCTTCTTAGGCTCCAAGTCGACCTGGCTGTTTGTGGCCGGACTCGTGCTGTCTTTGGCAGCTTTGATCGTGGTGCTGGAAGAACCAGAAGGCCATGATGATGTTTTCGACGAAGGCAGCTTGAGCGTCCGTTGCTTGCTGGTGACAACGGGGGGTGGCTTTAGCCTGCTTGTGCCCGGACTTGAGGAAGAACTTGATGAGCTATTCAGGCCTGGCGATTGCTGGTTTCTTTGGCTGTGAAAGTAACCAGAGCACAACGTTTCAGTTCACTGGTTGCACTAACAGATGCTGCAGCTTCCCCTATGGTCCTTGCACAAGTCACTCCGTGGCCAACATGAACGTCCCATAAAGGTGTGAGACAACATGGTGAAAACACCAAGTATCAATGGCCAGACAAAATAATCTGACAAAACAAAGTGGTTTTAAAGTGAAACTGGATAAGTAAGTAAAGACCATGGGCATTGCATACAAAAAGTCTGGACTCTCAATGCCCTCATTCAGCCCACAGAGGTCATTGAAGCCACCAGGAGCCATATTGCAGTGCTAAATACAAGGGTAATACAGAGGCTTACTTGCCATTGTGGCATGGGAGCCAATGATCACCTTTTCTATTTGGGAGGCAAGATGGCCGCCTGTGGCCTCAGTTGACAGAAAAGCACTGCAAGTGTGGCCCCTTTTTCAATGTCATCTGTGGTAAAAACTGGGGGAAATGGTATCTATAACGAAGTCAAAATAAAAAAAAAATTGGAGAGGGGGGGATCTATTCGCCGCGCTTTCCACAAGGTGTTCCAACTATTTTGTCTAGGATTGTCTGAGTTTCTTAGTGGAAAGCGGGTATCATGAGTGTGGGTCTGTGTTACCTGGGAGGGCCGGGGGGTTTGCCGCGTTGCTGTTTTGGGCACTGCCGTGTGAAACTGTAAGCATTAGATGGTTATGGAATGGAATACTTAATGACTGTTATAAGCAAGGTGTGGTAGTACGCCCTGTCAAGAGCATAATAACCCCCCCCAAAAAAAGAAAGTACATGTATACATGTATGTAAACACATAGTTATTTAATATTTAGTGATACAACAGCTATGGGTTATGATCGATTCAGGATTTTTGCAGTGGAAGGGTTCATACATGTAGTAAATTTGCGTGAATGGGATTGCTGCTTGCAGGTATCATCAACAAGAGTTAAGTTGGCAATTGAAAAGGGGATAAATTGGGTGCATTGAGAACGGTGCACCATACAATTTCAGCACAGATCTCTCTCAAATGAAGTTTCGGTCTGAAGGGGTATATGGTTACATGAGGAGTACAAAATTCTGTCTGAGCTCTTTTCACTTTCTGGTTGGGTTTCAGATGAAACGCTGCAACGGTGAACCATGAAAAACAAAAAGAAAAAGGATGTGAGTGACTCTCCTTTTTTTCAGTTGAGCTGGTGTACCGTTGTGGTTGTTATCGCGTGCGCGCCTGCAGCATCTTTTAAGAGCGGGATGTACGTGCTCCCTATTAGGATTAGGCAGACTTTTTGGAGACAATCCTGGACAAATCTCATTGGAACATGCCTCTCCCCTCGCGCCCCGTCAATGTTGTTTCTCATTGGGTAAGCTGGGCCTAATCTTGGTCCAATAAATGACCACAACAGGAAACAGGACTTGAATTTTCTTTAACAGTTACATACATGTACATAAATTCCACTTCACCAATCCGTGCACAATATAATATGCCTGTCACTTAATCTCCTGATATTACACAGGGCTAGATGAAAGTGTTACCTCTGGTTCGAGGCCAGACTGTTAAACTGTGCATAAAGCAGCATCAACATACACAATAACTGAGTCTGAAGTCAGGAGCAACAACAAACCTTTTTGAGAATCCAACAGTCATCGTGACCTTCGATCCCTGATCACTATTGGCTTGCAGCCGTCGCTTGGCTTGCAGCAGCTTCCTGTGGACTTGGGCAGTGGTGCGCCCTCGCCTGTTGGCCCTGGGTGCACGCTGAGGCAGGGGTGTGATGGTTCTGTGGAAGATCTCGAGAAGGTCCTCCTTTGTTGCATTGGGACGATCTAATTTGATGTGTCTCTGTTGCCATGACGGGAAAAAACACAAGAACCCCACTTGGTCATAATTCCTACAAATGCAATGCGAAGTAATTATTTTTGTGACTACTGACAAAGTTTCCTTTAAAAATGTTTTTCAAACCTCCTTTTTCCTTATAGTTATACTAGTATGTGTTATAACACAGAGGTATAATTATCAGATTACATCATTTACAAGTATTACATTATCATATTTGCAATATTTTGAGTGACAGATATACACATTTGAAATGTAGATGTTTTGTGAGGTGGACTCTGGAGTGACATGAGTGAAGGGCAAAATTCTACAAGTGGTTCTGACAAGGTGACAAGTACCGGGTACTGGTATATCATTGAAAATGAGAAGTTGAGAGTATTCCATTGGGTCATCTTATAGTGTTACTGTATGATCCCCACCAAATGAGCCCTGCTCATAATATTCTTATGGTCGGAGGTTGTTCCACTCATGTCTGGGCAAAGGGGCAACTTTCCATTTACATGTACTTGTACAGGATTGCATGTTTTCCTTGTTGTTTGCTGCAACATGATAGAAATAACTGACACCTTTTCGGTACAGTGTGGGAGATAAATAGTGAAATTTCAGGCACATTTGATGTAAAGTTATTTCCCCAAAGACCTAAACACTATTTTTGCCCTTTGAGTTTTGAGTGTGAAATATGGAATAGCCTGCAACTGAGCAATCCGAGAGAAGAATCAAGACTCAGTGATGTCATCCCGAGTGCGAGAATTGGTCCTTTTATTTTAGTATAATTATTTTCAAATCTCTCATCAGTAATCTCAGAAAGGTTCATAGTCTTACGAGGCCTACCAACAGTAACCAACTACATACATATGTACAGTGGCTTATTATTGAATAAGTATATAAGTAGGCCTACTTATTAATTTGAGATTTGTCAGACGTAGTGTCCTTCTTTCTAGTTGTGACATTATTTGGGAAAAAAGCCTGCTCTGCAACTGTACATGTACATTGTACAAGGAGGCCTAGACCTACACTAACAAATTTAGCATGGCAAAAAAGGCACGTGTACATTGTAATTCGCACAACTCGCAATGCATTGCCACCCTCGGCCCTCAACGTCAAACCTACATGTACACTGTACATGGGTTGATTTGCGAGGGAATGATGAAATTTTACCATGCAAATTGTCAAAGTTATATTTTGATATCCTGATTTTGCAAAGAAGCAGACTATCAAATGTGTTTCACCTGGGACAGTAGATCAGCTAGGTCCTCTCTGCTCAGTATTTCTGGATGTAAAATATCAACAACGACTGCCTCCGGTTCATCGTCCTGCTCCATTTTGTCGTGTTTGGGTCACGGGTCGTGTCAAAGGTCATTAAATGGCGGCGTCCATGGATTCTGCAGCTGCCCCGCATTTCACAACACATCGCAACTAAACTCAGCATCTACATGCGCATTTCTGCAGATTATACGCAGTTTTACCACAATCGGATATTGGATTAGACTTAAAATAACGCGTTTCAACGTAATGATAGGGCCTAGTCTGAAGGTAAAAAAATTAAAAGGTAGGCCGTAGAACATTTTCTTGTCTTCATAGGCCTAAGTACATGAACATGGACATGAAGTAATGTCAGCTTGCGTTCTGCAGTGCTGGCGTGTGTCATGGCCGCTGTCACTCAGTGGCTGATAATTTCAGGGGGCAGGTCTAAGACCATGGGCGAATGCGCAAACGGGCGCGTAAAATGAAACCCTCAATAATTTATGGCTGTGTTTTAGGTCAGCAAAACAAAAGCCATCATTATCAAATAAAACCTGAACGCAGTGTAAATTTTCAGTCTTTAGGCCTGTACTGTATTAATTATACATGTTGGCATAAGTAAAAGTCTATAGGCTAATGCGTCTAGGTCCGTAGCCTAGTTTTGATTTGAAACTCATTCATGATTTCAACTTCATAATGAATTGTATAAAATGGTTAAAGAGATTCTCAAATGTTAGGTTGTGATAATATGAGTGATTTTCTCATCCTTTTAGCTTTGGATTCAACAGAAGTTTCACTGGAGATGTAGGTTTCTTTTAGCAGGCAAAGACAACCACTTGTCAATGCCATGGCTGAGGCAAGGATAATGGAAGGAAGCTACATGTATGTGGTCATTGGTGGTGGCATTGCGGGGGTTACGTGTGCCGAGCAGCTGTCTGCATTGTGTCCTGAAGAACAGATCCTACTGGTCACAAGCTCACCCCTCATCAAGGCAGTCACAAACTTCACAAAGGTACCGTCCAAGCAACAAACACGTACTTTTGGGGCTGAAAAATTTACCAACAGCTTTGATACTTTTTGTGGAGACAACAAAGGAAAGTTGCATTCAAAGTAGATGGATCGAGAAATAATTCTTTTTTAGTTTTCAGTTCAAGATTGCATAATTCAGCCTTAGATGGATATTATTTATGTCGTTTTTGGACCAGATCTCCAGAGCCTTGGAAGAATTTGATGTGGAGGAACGCCCTGCTAGCAGTATGCAGACGCAGTGTACAAATGTCCAAGTCTTGCAATGCACTGTTGACAGCCTAGATGCTGCAGACCACAGGCTCACCACACGTGAGGGCTCCACGGTAGCATACCGTAAACTGTGCATTTGCACGGGGGGACAGCCCAAAGTGATTGCTCGAGACAACCCGTATGTTTTGGGCATCCGGGACACGGAGAGCGTAGTCACGTTTCAGAAGCGGATGTCGGGAGCCAAGCGTGTGGTCGTCGTCGGCAACGGCGGCATCGCGACTGAGCTTGTCTATGAGATTGAAGGATGCCAGGTGGTGTGGGCTATCAAGGATGATGCTATCAGCAGCACCTTCGTGGACGCTGGTGCGGCAGAGTTCTTCCTGCCGCAATTGAGCGCCGAGAAGGAGACGGCAAAGGGGCCCCTCAAGAGACACAAGTACACTGGTGCGTAGCAGTGTCATACTCAAAGTCCAGTCCATTACAAGTCCCTACAAGTCCATCAGAGGCGTCCTGGTCACAAGTCAAATCAGAGGCTATTCAAATGAACCGTGACAAAAATATTCCTTTGTCACTCTGAATCGAGCCATAAATAAAAAAAAACTGCTGTTCAGACTGAGTGATGCTCCAGTTGGAGCTGATTAATTCCAGATCCTCTTCCTTGTCGCTGGTCTCATGAAAGGACTCATGAAGGGACTTGCGATGAACTCTACCACAATGCTTGCATACAGGCAGTCAGCTATTGGATTGTTGCTTTCTTTCAGTGAGAAACCTGTAACACATCCGCAGAGCTATATATAAGAACTAGAGTACTGACTCATGTACAAAGTGATGCCTGTTGGGCGCATCCATGTTTGTGCACAAACCTATGGAAAACTCAAAATGTTGTATGTCTTGTACGGCTATTTGCCTATCTCATCTGTGTCTATGATAAAACAACACTTCAACAGAGCCGATATGCAAAAAACTAACACACAATCAGTAATTGAGCGTTTCATCTTGCTCTGCGTAAATAACGCAAATGCGTGTGCGTATACACTGCAGATGGTTTGCCATGGCTTTTTTAATCAGATTTTAGCGGTACATGATGCGCATTGCATTTAGAGTATATAATTCAATTTTCATTCTGCCTGATTTGAATGTTCTACAAGCACGCACACGGATTCAAAATGTCTGCGCCCAGGAGAGCGTCAAATTTTCTCCGTGTGGAGAATGAGAAGTTAGCACTTTTTAAATTTAATATAGCTCTACGAATACATCCCATAACTGGATGTACTGTACTCCAAGACCTCCAGCTTCCTTAGGGAGTAATTTAAGAACCGGGTGAGGGAGGAAAACCCAGGAATTGGGAAGTGCTATAAAACAATGGGTTCTTTGTCACAACGTTTGGAGAGAACCTTCTTAAATCTCATCCATTACCTTAAATGTTCACCTACCTCTGGTCCCTTCAATTAAACTTTACATACATGCACCTGTATTGTTGTCGGGTCCATCAAAAGTCAAGTCACAGATTCTTACGTTAGCAAGAGGGTAACTATAACAAAGGAATGCCCTCATCAAAGTTACTTTTATAGCTTGTGATTTGGTTTGAGACTGCATGACTTGTGACAAACTTACAGGGACTTATGATGGACTCAACGATACACAGTCTACTTCAATGTAAATTTTTTTGGAAGCAAACGTGAAACCATTGGGCTTTCTCTTTCTTTGGAGTCCAACCCATCATTTCAAACCTGTTTCCTTTTAGAAAATTAATCATCACAGATCAATTCCTGTTTCTAATTTACAGTCAGTAGTGGCACAGGTGGGGGTTCTGACACCCAAGGGGGTGCCCTGGGCCCTGACTGGAGCACAGGGTTGATGATGAAGGGCCAAGCCGAAGGCTCGCACAACATCCGTGTGGAGTACAAGTGTGAGGTACGTGATTTGTTTTTGGGTATGGAGTTCTGACAGTTATCCTGTATGCTTTTTGGACCCTGGCAGATTTCTGACATTGAAATCCATTACAAGGTGAGGTCGTCCTTCCGAGTGTGCAGAGTTCCGGATTCATCACAAATGGGTGCATTATTTTGATTTTCACTAAACTGCAAAGAATTCGTCTGACATTTGTGAAATTATTTTAAGCACAGTGGGCTTTTAGACATAATTTTGTTAGGGGGTGAAAACTTTGGCTAGATTATGATTTGTAACTAATGTTAATAGTTCAAGAATGGTTACCTGTGTCTGTTCTGTCCTTCTTGTGTCATGTTACAAATTCTGAAATGACATGCCGAGTCCTCATTGCCTACATTTTCTTGTCTACATTTCATAACATAACTTATTCAGGTTGATGGTATACTTACACCTGAACAAGTGGCCACATCAGGACGGACTCCTGACGCCTTTTTGGAAACCCAAGAATTCAAGGAAACTGTTTCTTGGCCTGTGTATGTTTCTCTCACCAATGGCAAGCTCTACGGCTGTGACTTTGTCATTAGTGCAACTGGCGTTACACCCAACGCCGGTGCATTTCTGAAGACGACGAGCTTCAACGTAGCTGAGGACGGCGGTTTGAAGGTGGATGATCACATGAGGACCAACGTCCCCGACATCTACGCAGCGGGCGACGTGTGCACAGCGTCGTGGGACCCAGCTCCCCACTGGCTCCAGATGCGTCTCTGGTCCCAGGCGCGCCAGATGGGGGCCTACGCCGCCAAGTGCATGGTGGCCAACGTCCGCCAGGAGCCCATCTCCCAGGACTTCTGCTTTGAGCTCTTTGCCCACGCCACCAGGTTCTTCGGCTACAAAGTGGTGCTTCTGGGCAAGTTCAACGCCCAGGGGCTGGGCTCCGACTACGAGATGCTCCTTCGAATGACCAAGGGGGAGGAGTACGTGAAGGCGGTGCTGAAAGATGGGCGGATGCAAGGAGCCGTGCTGATTGGAGAAACGGACTTGGAGGAAACCTTTGAGAACTTGATTCTCAATAAGATAGACCTAAGTGCTTATGGGGAGAACCTTCTAGATCCGAACATAGACATTGAAGACTATTTTGACTGAACAAAAATGTAGCAATATCAAGCAACTTACAAATCTGTTACTGTACAAATTTATTTGAAATTTACATCATGGACAAAGTGAATAGTTCCAGTCACATGGCCAGTGAATCTCACAAAGAAACTTTCATAATTTTTAAGCAGTAATGGTCAACAGTAATGTTTATACCTGATTACTAACGCTCCAGTAGGCACCGCCTTGTGCACTGATTTTGTAAACACTGGTCGGCGTCAATCAAATCTGCACCTACTGTATGTTCCATGCAAAACAATACCTCATTATTTTGTGCCTTACATGTTTCATGGGCTTTTTGTGCAATGTCTGATGAAAATGCATTTTTTGGGAGGGGCTCACTGAGTACAACATATATCACCAAGCACAACGTATATCCCATTAACCACCTGCTACTGGGGAACCCGGTTTTGAGTACCTTGGGTTTGTATGCATAGCCGGGGTGCTTGAAATAGGACAAAAGAGCTGGACCTTGTAACAGAAGACCCTACTTGGAACAAAAGCCCAAGCTGCTGGGAATTGCCAACATTCATTCTGTTGTCAATGGCGGAGGAAATCCGTTGCTGTTTTGAAAGATTATACCACTGTTTGAGGCATTCAGTGCGAGCGGATTACCGCTGGGAATAAAAGTGCTCCAGCACTCCAGTGATGAGCGATACAATGCCGCTGCATGCTAATCTGGCCGCATTTGAAAAGACATTAGCAATTCAGAAATTATTCATCAGCATCAGAAATTTGTAACACCGGACAATCTGGGCTCATTTTACAAGGCGGCAGGGCCTGTCAGATTAGAGTAGCCACCAGACAGTCCCTTGATAAGGTTGAAGCGTGCAGGAAAAGATATGAATTTATGAAAACCAACGATATTGAAAATCGCCCGGTTTTAGACACTGCATTTTCAAAGGTACCTGGCAGTAAGTGGTTAATCCAATTTCAAAATGGGTTGTGAACCTAAATTGGTTGAAGTAAAAATTTAAAAGGCAGATTGATCGCAACATTTGTATAGGATTGACATGTGACATTTTCTTCGAATTTTTAGAGCAACTTGGATAACTTTAGGCAAAGTGCAAGTCAGATTATTGTTTATGCTTGACAAAAGTCTGTATTATAAACTATATTTTTAACTGAACAAGGGTCATCTATCTCACTGTTTACTTTCTCCAAATCCCATCAAGAAGAACAAGTTAAGGAGTTGTCAGTCTTCAGTCAAAAAATGGTCACCATTGCTTTGTGAAGGAAACATTCATGAAACAGTTGCATGAAATTATATACATATATTAAGAAAAGAGGGCGCTTTGCAACCAGGCAACAATGTCCCACAGGGCTTATTGCCAACACACTTTTCTAGAGTACCACAGCATGTCATGTTTAATGCCTATGAATAGAATAAGCACAGGTGATGCTTTAAAGGGCCTGTTCATGTGCTAATGCTTTTTCCACATATTTGTGTGTGTGTGCAGTCTATGCACTTTGGAACTCTATACCGTTGACAAGAAGTAAAATTCTTCCACTATCCAGAGATGTTTCACTGGACATTCTCGGTGGCCCCAGTTAATGGTTGGAAGCACTGTGATGGGCCAAGGTTGAAGAACGACTATCATGGAACACGACCGGCATGGAACAGTGCCCTCTGACGAGTTACTGTGTACCATACTACTTTCGGCCACTGGCAGGTGCTACTGTAAATAGCCAGTGACGGCATTATAAAGGTCAAGGGATTCATCTATAGACTGACCGCTGAGAACTGGGGGACATCTTGTATTCTCTTTGTGTTCTGTCTTCTATAGCAAAGTGAAATATGCATAATTGTTGGTGTGTGCGTGGTGCTGTGCAACCTTGATGTGAATGGGTACAAATCTTAAGGGTTCTTACTTGGGTACCAGACGAATCATGGCAATGGAATCTAGGTACCAGCCTGTCTCCCTCTTTGTAACAAGCGAGGGAGCACTTGCACACACTGCACTAAGCCCATTGGAAACTCTCACTTTCAATTCATAATAAAAAATGCATTGCTCTCTGCTTTCTTACGATGTGAAAACACACTGCACTCAGCCCATTGGAAACTCTCACTTTCAATTCATAATAAAAATTTCCAATGCATAATAGACAAAATTAAAAAAAAAAACAATACATGAAAAAATCTTGGTCATGATTTCAACTGTTTGCCCTTTTCTCGGGACACAAGCTCAAACTGAGCAAACACCTTTGTGGTCACCGTGAATGTGGCACTGGCCATTCGTTGCTGGAACGTCAACGCTCCGTCGTGCCCGTTCGAGGCGTCCCGCGAGGACCCCTCCACCTCCGATGTCTCCTCCTCGCGAATGGTCAGCGGGCGGCCGAGGGCCTGTCGCAGCAAACGGGCGACCTCCAGTGCCTTCTGTCGGGCGTTCTGCACGGCGTTCAGACATGCTTGCCTCCTATTGGATGAAGGGAGGGGGGAGGAAGAGGGAAAAATCACAACAAAATTTGCATACGTGTACGTCTTATTTGACAGGAACGCAATAAGGAATCAGAGAAAAAGAGGTTAAGGATATTCCACAAATGCTCCCTATTTTGCATCTTGTTTCCAATTAATGGCGTGGTGGGTCGGGATAAGCAAATCAGCTAGTTGGAGGAGAGTTACTTGTACACATATCTGATTGTTATAGCTTTGTTCGAGCATGCTAAGCCTGGTTTCCGAATGGTCGTTTGTAACGCAGACAGAATGCCAGTCATGAAGATGCAGACAAGAATGGAAGAGACTGTGCAAGACATTATTCCGCCCCAAAATTTGAACAACATGGCATCTGAAACTCCATGATTGTTTGCAGAAAATGTGCTTTTAGATTGACTGTGCCACCTCATGAT
Source organism: Acanthaster planci (assembly GCF_001949145.1). The sequence continues at coordinate 76,351 of NW_019091577.1, read as the reverse complement.
GCCAAACCTCTGCTCCAGTTTCAAGCATGTCACTGACGGTCAGCTATTTCATTGATCACCGGGGTGTAATATTTTAGCATTAAGGAGAAAATGGGCAAACTTCGTGGACCTAAGCCAGAGGGACATAGTTGCACACTGGTCATGCCAGCTTGTGTGTTTGTATGGGGAAACCACAGCTACTCGACGCAGAAGGTCGGCAAAGTTGAACCTTGCTCAACTTTGCAGATTTATTTTTGGACTGATAAATGCACACACCTTGAAAGAAGTTAAAATAAAAAATACACACATGTAGTAAGTGCAACCAAAATGGAGGGGTGTCACAAGAGTAAGGACTGCCGTTATCTGAACAGGATCTGCACTGGCTTCCACCTCACCTGACGGCCTCCAAATTGTGAGCGCTGTGGTAGAAGTGTGGGGGGTACACTCTGACAGACTCGTCCAGCTTCTCGGTGAGGAAGTTACAGACCGACTGGCACTTGGTGAAGTCCACAAAGACAATGGTGACCTCGGCCTCCATGGAGTACACGCCCTCCACTCGCTGGATGAACTTGCTGATTGTCACGTCGCCTTCCTGCAAGAAGCAGTGCAGGATGGAATTTTACAAAAATCGTAGCTTCCAAAATACCTATGTTTAGTACTTCAAGTATCAGTTGTTGGCACAAAGAAGCCAGGAAGTGCGCTCGTGGCACACCGTTATGTGAAGTCAAGTCAGGTCATGACTGCTATTATGAGCAAGGTAACGCCAACAGCAACATAATGCAAGCCCTCACAATTTCACCCTAACTCAGGCTAACTGCCCAAGGGTTGCTGGACCTAACCTTCCCCATTCACACAAAAGTTAAACACCCACATGGGACTTTGTGCACAGCGGCTGTTGGACTTAGTTTTTCTGAGGTATGCCAAACCCAATGCAAAAGCCACCTGTCTGGGCCCACCAGACCTATCCCCACAGAATTAAACACTTTACTACGGTTTAATTCTGTGTGATTGGGGAAGGTTAGGGTTAACAGCAAACTGCACTTGTCATGCACATCACACATAAATCTGTCATCCGCGAACTCTACTCGCACCTCAGGTGGCACGTCCATTATTTTGTGGCTGTTTTGGGGTGAAATCTGTCCCCCAACTTATCTTATGTAAAGGACCAATATTCAGAAAAGCTCTTTTGATGCAATCTTTTTTTCCACCCTTTAGGGTCTACGCGTATGTCCCATTGTAATCCTAGAAGTAAACGGTGGAAACCAGCCTAGGATGTTTTCTGCTACTAAATCCAATTAGGCTATCAGAGTGTGAAATTACGGTCGGATATCGGACATTTTCTGAGCACTTATTGAGCTTGTCTGAACAAAATCAAAGATGCTTGGGCAAATTGTCCGACCCACATATGAATAACAGCTCTTAAAATATCAACACATTATGTGGGATTATTAGTTTTGTGTTAGAATTACATTAATCATGCCCAAGGCATTCATCAGGGCTGATCACTCGTCACCGGCCCATGTCACCCAGCGCCATGCGTGTATGAACACATATATGCGTATACTTTACCAGCACAGACATGAAATTGCCCCATAATTCTTTGTGCATTGTAAAATGTAGGTCATGCTGTCAACCAATGTTCAATTTTCCATTGTGGCCCATGCATGACACATAACCTGGGTACCAGGCAATATGGACCAATAGTGGTTGGCTGTGTTCTGTGTTTATAGTTTCACTGAAGCCTTACTGGGATTCATTACCTTTAGCATCCTGTTCCTCTTATGAGGGAACAAATTCCACTTTTTTGAAATAACTTGTCTAAACAAGTTGTCGGTGATGTCCTCTTTCATATTTGAAAGAAAAGAGAACAGGGTTTTTGAGTGAGATTTTTGGGTAAAATGGCAGCGTACATGACCGCCCCAAAGAGAGCTGTGAACGACACATAAGCGAATGTAGTCTGATTCCTTGACCTGGATGGCGATTTGTTTTGATGAATCCAAAATGCAAAAGCCTGAGTTGGGTAACCAGATGAAAAACAAAATGGCGTCATTCGACTGAGTGGTTGTCTTTTTGCCACACTCGGGTTAGAAATCTGAAGTTTTCTTGCTTAAATATTGTCAGCATTTACCTAAACTAGGCCTAATCAGGATTGAGTAATGGTTCCTTAAGGTCAAAATGTTAGGCCTAGTTTGAGAAAGCGGACTTTGTTTCCGTATTATAGGAACAGGGTGCTAATGGTAATGAACCCCGCCTTACTTACCTTAACACTGTGAGTATGAAGTGTCTGTATAATGTAATCAAGCCGTCTGGTTGTGCTGGTCTTGGCATCAACTATCGCTTCCTTAGTGCTGTTGACAACCACACGAACTGTGGCCCGGTCTGGGGCGCGAGTGGCCTCGCCCGTCGAAGAAACTTGGATTTCACGGAGAAGTTTCTGGCCTTTGCTTGCACCGCCAAGGGTATGCTTTACCTCATTTGCCTGTGGGGAGAAAGACGCGAATACCTGGGACGGCTGGAATGCCATTTCTGTTATTTTCTTATGAAAATTTCGATTTACATCCCTCTGTACAAGGATACCATGACTTCACCGTTTGTTTCGTTCAGAATGCATGGAATGGAACACAAAAATGGCGCGCCACCGGATTTTCCCAATAAAACTAATGAGGGCGTTCTGACCATGATTTTTTAACGCCGCCAAATGAGGGCGCTCTAACAATTATACGGTTACAAGCTTGCACTGGTTCGCTGTAGAGCGGTTGCACTACGTCAAAACACGCGCCCATAGAAAACAGCGCAAAAAACGGACCGAAATAGCGCCGCCTGTTGACTCTCATGAAGAGGTTGGCCTCTGTTTTTTCACTGGAAATTCAAGATTATGGCCAGAAGATCACGTTTCATTTCAATTTCATGGGAGTTAGCCACGAAAATGTCTTTCTGTTCGCCTTTCAAGGAAGATACTCCAAAAATTGCAGTAAAACTAAGCGCTTATTTCTGAATGTAGCCGCCCGCCCCTATCCAAAGTAGGCCCGCAATTTGGGGCATCTTGTGAAAGAAATACCCCCAACTGGAAACCATCAGGCCCAAAGTCAGGATTTACAGAAATATTTCTATGATCCCTCCTGATTATGGTCCGTCTTATTGGAAAAATCATGTGGGATCACAAAATATCAATGAGCTCGCAGGCAGAAATACAACCATTTGGTGGAATGTACCCTGCACACCTTTTTCTTCAATTGGCATGAAAAGCCGGAAAGTGCAATTTTATTGAAATTCAAACACAACAAGCAACACAATGAACGCATACAATACTCAATGTTGAAGTTAAGGAAGAACGTCCAAACGTTTTTATTCCAACTGAAAATAAATAAAAATCATAATTGTAATATGGCAATATTACAGAAAAAAAGATGTTTTTGTCACTACCTTGTACATCTTTTTGGTCTTGGTGAATGGTACATTCTACCCTCAAAACACCCCAACTAAACAGGATTTCCAAATCTCTCCCCTCTAAGTTGCAAGATACCTATTCAATCTAAGATGAAGACAGCCATCCCAGTGCTCATAACTAAGGTATAAACAGAAAAGTTTGTGAAGCTGGTATTTTGTCAATTATCTGTTTCGGCGATTTTACACTTTGACAAAGATAAACAAAGCTATATCTTACATTGCCAAAAATTCAACCAAACCTGATGTCAGTTCACATTTTATTTATGTTCACAGTTTTTTTAAGATTTATAAAAATTATGCACGAATAAAGATAACATGATAGATGTAAAAAATTGAAGTTATTTTTTTTCTTTCCCTCTAGATTCCTAGATTCCTTGGCATGAAACATCATTTGGCCTTTTTCGCATCCCATGTTGCCATTAACTGCCTCGAGTAAAACAACATTTGACAGTAAAGAAATGTCTTGATTATAAACACTATGTACCAGGTTACAGCCAGAAACACAGGATAAAGCAGTACGGAGTTGTACTCCCCATCCAAGATGATGAGTCTAACTGACGAGAAGTAGGAGTAGAACCCGTGTGCCACGCCCCCAAGGCCACACCCAAGAGTACCCAGGTCAGCCAGCCGCAGCCAGAGTTTCCGATTCCGGGGCAGAGAGGCCAGGTAGAGCGCCGAAGGGAGGCAGGTCGCCAGGAGGAGGTAGTGGCAAAGGCGGGGCCCCGCCTCCTCGGGCAAGGACAGAAAGTGGAGCCGGGAGTTGACGAGGAAGAGAGCCTGGGGCAGGCAGAGGAACAGGTTGACGTAGGCGCAGATCTTGAGTTTGGATTTCAGAGCGGTGCTGTGAAGTAAGGCCAACAGAGGTGCGTTTTTGGTGAAAATACAAAGCAAAGGGGAAGTCAAGGAGATACTGCCTACAATAAGACATGCTTAACAAGAGATTCTTTTCCCAGTGTCACCCTAGGTCAACACACCCATGCATACAGGTATGTACATTGATACATGCTGTATTGACTACATGTAATGTGTTCTGATTGTGATCCACACCAGACTTCCGACGAATGAAGCGCTGCCTTCGTTTTTCAAAATGGCACCACCCGTGGCCAGCATGTGATACTACAGGCGGGTTTTTCAAGGCGCCATACATCGGAAAATTTACTATTTTGGAAAACTTTAGGGTGCTTGTATGAAAGTCCAAACTCTAAGGAATACGCCAGTGTAAGTAAAATTATCGAGGCATTCTCATTTCGGAAGATATTAGGATTCAAAGTTTGTGACAATCCTGCAGTTTGGATTTCAGGCATTTAAGACATGCCTTGAAGTAGGGCTGTGATGGTGACAGATAAGAGACAGATTGTAAAAGACAGCCACTACAGCCCTATTTGTGGGGCTAGCACAAACCCAACAACACAACACCTCATGTAAAATAGACGAAATGGGATGTGTAGTCAGGAAAATCAACACTAATCAGCACGGGAAACGTTCCTGAAAGTGGAATTGTTTACGCAGCGGTAATGGACAGATGTTTGTCGGAAACAGGTGCGTTTCCGTAACAATATGTGGCCGAACAATTTCCTTACCTTGCTTGATACCGGCTGGCAATTTGCTCTCTGTGGGTAAAATCGCTACCATCTGATCCCACTGCTCTTGGCCCTCCATGAGACGCCATGGCCACTTCGTCTTCTCAAACTGATCGGAAACTGCCGCTGATTTTGCCTATTATCCCCAGACATGAAATGCGAGTTGCCAGTACAGTACAGTACAGTAGCCATGTGCTGCCGCCTCGGGTTTTTTTGCTCCAGATGTAAAATTTATGAGAGCGCCCTCACAAGGTGCATTTAATGGCTATACATGTACTGTTATACGCACCGTCAACACTTGGGCCAACGTACGTTGCGCTGTCGGCCCTTTCGATAATTTCTGTACTAATCATTAGCATGAAAATAGGTACCCCAGAAAAGGAGATTGTTTGCCCTGAAAATGGTAGAAAAAAGGTCAAGCTGTATTATTTTAAATGCTTAGCAGAATTTGCCAAATTAACGTGGGATATTATGGTGCCTTGTAAGCCTCTTAGTCTTTGTTTACGGGGCAACAAGCTGTGCTGTGAGAACTAAAGATATTTTTTCTTTAAAATGCAGGGCTAAAAGCAACTTTCGTGCAGTCACCAAGGGGTCAGGCTCGCTGCCCTCAGATACGTGGACGGTGGTTTTGTAGTCAGTCAGCAGCTCGTACCAACAGTACCTCAGCCAAACAGGCTGAGCTCTGCTGCTGGTACTGCCTGCGAAGACCAGGTGAAGTGAGCGCTTTAGTGGCATATAATAATTATCGGATTCGAGACTCGGAGGCCAAACTTGTCTTGTTTCCTCCCCTTTTTTCACTGCTGCTCTATCGACCCTTTTCGGTTTAGATGGATGGACGTGGAGGATGTGTGGTGGGCCGAAAACCCAGAATTAAGTGGCCCGCATGCAAGCCGGTACCTGCCATTCATTGCGATGCTTAGGAGTCCGTGCGCCTGAATGCTTGGCCAACACCGCACAAGTTTTCAAATTCTCCCTCATTTCTTTTTGTTTCCAGTGCGCAGAGCCTTCAGCTCAAAAATGCTATTTTTTGTAAGGTTTGAATATACTGTGTTAACGAACTGCATGATTTTTTTTTTCATTTATTATTTGCAATCGTAACCCTAAAAGTCCTGAATCCTCCAATTTTAATATGAGTTTGCACACACCCTAGGGGGTTAGGGTTAATAATCTTAATTAATTCGAATTAAATCAAACGGATCCCAAAGTCCATTTCCTGAATCGGTGGGCCAAAACATCACAGCATTAGCGCATCTAGTGAATGCTCCATATTAAAATTACTATTACATTATTAGCGGATCCAGGGGCGGACCCGCCTCCTCCAACAGCGACCCCACTTGCAAACTACATTAATCTGAAGAAAAAACAAACTTAAACCAATCAATCATGCATGGCAACTATGTTTATTTTCAATGTGTAACCTTAGTATCTTGGTTAAAACAGCTATTTCCATGATTTGAAATATTTACTAGTTTCCGATTACTTAGACTGGCTTTTTTTAATCATGCTGCCTTGCAGACAAAATCTCATATACAAGACCTGCATTTGCAAAAAAAATCATTCAAATGGGTATAATGGCATTAAACTGATGTTATTTAAGTTTGTAAAAACATGCTGAGTAATCATTTAATGAGACAATGTCATGAAGGCCCAGTGACAGAAATACCAATAAAATTCCAGGTGGTCTTAAACTATTGCAAATGACTGTACTCAATCAATATTTAGAGTCGGTTATTATGGGCGGACTTCAACCCCTCCCCTCCCATCCGCTGTTGAATCTCTCGCTTCTGGAAGCTGGACTCGGCCTTGATTTTTTTTGTTCTTACTTGTTTAGATACTGTGATCAAGTGGTCTTGGCATGCACTTTTCCAAAGAGGGCGTTTTCTACCGAACAATTGTCAGAATCATAAGAGTCTTTCTCTAATATGTAGGGAAGGAGTCTGCACAAAAAGAAGACAATAGACTTGATGTGTGGCGCGAAAACATAAAAGTCAACGTGTGCCTAGACATTCCTTAAATTACATATCTACGCAATTAAAAAACTACCACAGGAGAATTTTTCTTTACATCGCTGATTAAACTATTAAGTCCGTGCCCCATTTTTTTTCACCACTGGAAAGGTGAAACTCCCTTTAATAATTAAAAGGATGTGAACAAATAAATCTGTTGTAATGACAATTATACATGTTCAAAAAAGAATGAAATAATTAATTGCTTTTGTAATAACTATTAATAGAAACTGGAAACAGACAAGTCTACGGCAACGATAAGGGCACACACACCATGCACCCAATCTGTAACCGGCGACGTTTCCAAAAACAAGTCCCTTCAAATTTTGGATCGTGATGTGAAAAGGTGTATGTTTCATTTTCGAAACGCCACTATCGAACTTTCACTCTGTTGCAAGTTGCTCTTGTCCAAATGGTGCTAATGACGATTTAAACAAGTATGACTTCAGAAATAGAAGGAAAATCATTGAAGTTGAAGAAGCGGGACAGTGAATGCCTGAACAGTGCATGTACAAGAACAACACACAAGACAACACACCGCAACGGAAGAGGACGAACTTCAGGTTGCTAAATATGATGACCTGTTTCCTTTCTCTCATCTAAAGTTTCTCTCATCATTCTCTTAATCATTTCTGTCAGCCCCTCCATGATTTTGATTCTGAATATAGAGCGTATCCACACAAAAAACGCAGCAAAGGTTATTTTTAATTTTGTGAAGGTTGTGTTAGTTTTACACCAAATTGACTAGTAGCACCTTAAGCTGCAGATCCCCTCTTTCCAATGATATGTTATTTATCCACACACGGTCATTGGTGGCTGAACAATCATTATTTTTGGACAATGGGACAAAGTGGGCTTTGGACCAAGTTTATTGCAATAATCAGGGCATCTTACACTACTGCAAGTTAGAAAAAAATTGAGTGAACTTGATAATAACAACTTACTTTTGTAGCAGGTCTCTATGCAAACATTGTAACCATTAGGCCTAAGATATGTTATGATTCACCTGCTCCATTACGACCACATCTGGCCTATTCATTAGTAATAACATTTCATAGCAGAGAGGAAGAATTGAATAGGATTTATGCTGGCATTTCAAACTGAAACTTGGTCCAAGCCAAGCCACAAAATTCAAAATAAATTTGGTTGCTTTTTGATACGCTCTGTATAATAGTTGGGTATAATTAAATAGTACGAGTTGACTAAAGGCGGAAGGATATGTGAATCTTTGCACATACAGATTTTGAGTAGTGGCGTATCCAGAGGGCGTGAGTTGCCCCCCCCCCCACGAGTTGCCTCTAATTTAGCAGCAACATCCTTGAAACAATACTACAATCTCCTTTGTGATGAAGAGTCTGTGACAAATGGAAAAATGGACAGCGCCCCCGTACCCGACACTTGGAGACGCCACTGATTCTTAGCAGTTTACACTGTTTGCTGTAATATCTGTCAGGAATAAAACACCACTGTCATAAACATTCTTTGAATATATTAATAAGCCGAAATTACCGAATGAACAACAAAATCACAAATTCTGGTGGGAAAACTGAAGTATACCAGGGGTGGATCCAGGATTTTCCAAAAGGAAGAGGCGTGAACTAAAGCAGCAATGGTATAATGCCCGCAAGCGCCTGGCATAGCGAGAAGCCCTTATGGCAGTTGGGAAGCAGAACTTGGTTTTTTATGCCTTTGTCACATTGATGGGGCTGGGCACCTTTTTCTTCCCCCCTTCGTTTTCTTCTCTTTTTATTTATGTATTTATTTTGGGGGGTAAAGGGGGGGGGCATGCGCCCGCACGCCCCTGGATCTGCCCCTGTATACATTTATAAGGCACTTGTGATATAGAAAGAACTTCCCGAGTATAACATTTTATTTGCTTATGTACAGTCAAAATAGTTTTATGATATTCTACATACTTTTTCAAAACTTGACAATTCGTGCAATCCAATATTTTAAAGCGACAGTTTTTCCTCAACTTTTTACATTTGTAAATATTTTTTCTGAATAATTAGCTTGTTGACATGCTTTAATGCCTGCACGTCCTGATTCTATATGAGTCAAATACTTCGCTTCAGTTAAGCTACAACATGTAAAATTGGCAAGCAGGATGATAAGATTACATGTAGTTAACCGTCAATCAAAGACGAAGAAGAACTACATGAATTATCTCTTGATTATTAGAAAAGTACGCAAAAATTAAAACCACCATAATATCACGATCTTTTTGTTGTATATCTATTTTCAAAACGGATCGAGTCTTGGCTTTTCTTTGCCTTTCTTTTTCTTCTTTGAGGTCACCAAACTTTCATTGACGAAAGCTTGCTCCCTGATCAGCGCTTCGTCAGACGAATCCATGTACAGGATATTGTCCACAAAATAAGGCACAACTTCCTCACCTTTACTTATTTCTCCCGTGATCTTGCCCATATCCAGACATTCCAATTCGGGCGAGTCTGATTTGAAGTCCTGCCCAACTTCAGCGTATTCGCCAAATGGGTATGACGCTCCCCCACTCTGAATCTCTTCACCTGTGAGCGCATAAAAAGGAATGTAAGGAAACAAGCGGTAAGTAATACTGGTAAAGATACGAACAATTAGCATTACTGAAAGAGGGAAATTAGGGTATAGTTTAACCTGGCTTAATACTGAATATTCATGCAGCTCTTACAAGAGGGAATTAATAATGGTTTTATTATTCACGGAAGACTTCGTATCTGTCAAGAAATCTTGGCATCGTATTCACTTGGCGACTGTACCTTATTGGACCAGTCGCCCTTAGGCGTAGCGTGATCGCCGGCGGAAATTCCACTTACAGCCCCTCTAGGAACCTCTTCACCTGGACTTCAATCTTCAACTTGATTGATAAGTGATACCTATCGATTTCGGTGCCCCTTTTTGCATTAATTTGTAGAGGCGCACGTGTATAGGGGTCATATTTGCTTGCATAATGGCCTCAACAATGGCAACAAATACAGTAAACCTCGCACGAAAAATATTTGACCCCTCAGAAAAAAATTCTGATAATTCCGTATGTCCGTGTAATCCTGGACGGATAGTAATAACTGTACAAGCATGACTGTGACTGGTTTTAGCGTCCTGGGGTGGATTTTGAGTGGTTGGTCTATTGCAATCAATCCCACAGGTCGTGGGAAAAATGAATATTCAAGTTTAAAGAGATTGAAAAGAAAAAAGGCCCACTTAAAGTCAAACAGTGATTCAGGCTTCACTGTCATGAAAAAGAATTCCTAACCGGAAAAAAGTTTGATGGCAGAAATATCAACACGTATACATTCGAAGTGTTGTAGCACCTGCAAGGATTGCTGAAGAAATGTACTCGATGTTTGAGCTTTTTCTGCCAAGCTGAAATAATTTGCAGGAATAAATAAAATATTTCATATGCACAAATGTAAATTTGGCAAACCTTTGCCATCAAGTGGTCTTTCACCTGACCATTCTTGTTCGGCTTTTTCCTCTCCGTCAGGCGAAGCTCTGCATTTTTCCTCCTGCACGGCGGCATATGAGTATCCATCATCTTCCATCTTCAGTGGTGGATTGTCTGGGTCGAGCATGGCGTACTCTGGGGGTGGCTGACGCCGCTGACTGCGCGGTGTAACCTCGGCATACTCAGGTGGAAGCATGCCTGCCTGTGATGGTGGATTGTCCGGATTGGCTACGGAGTAGTCATGTTGTGGCTGTTGCCGATGAATGCGTGGAGTAACCTCAGCGTACTCGGGTGGAGGCACGTCTTCCTGTGATGGCAGATTGTCTTGATTGGGTACAGTGTACTCAAAAGATGGCTTTCTGTGGCTGCGGGGAGTAGCCTGGGCGTACTCTGACGGTAACCCACCTGCTCCTGATGGTGGAACGTGGTGGTGGTGAGGTGTGGCTGCCGGACCGCTGTGCACGATGGTCTCCAGCGGGACGTTGACGTAGCGGTCCCCCGCATGGTTCAAGGGATGGTCGGTGGCAGCTATTGGGCTCTCGTAGATGAGTTCCGACTCCTCCCTGTGTCCGCGCCTCTCCGTTTTTCGTCTTGATGCGACAAGACACGCTATGATGATGAAAAGAATCAGGATGATGACACCAACAGCGCCTCCCACGGCAACAATAACTGTGACACTGAGTGATAAAGCCGGCATGGAGATAGTAGTACCTGGGGATGATGTAATGAAACGTGGTGAGGGAGTGGTGTCATAGGTCGAACCTGGCTGTGCATGATCGTTGGTGGAAAGAGTTGAAACTACGGACGGTGTCAGAGAATTTTCACCTTGACCCGATGTGGCCGTCGAGTCCTGGGTTTGGCCAAGAGGAGCTGTTGTGTGATTCCCGCCTTGCCCAGGTATCCCGGAATCGGGGGCACTGGTAGTACTGGTTAATGAAGCGCATTCTGTGCTAATGGTCATATCTTGCAATCTACTGACAACCCCAGGCGAAGTGGATATGA
>NW_019091577.1:35998-56348 GCF_001949145.1 Acanthaster planci | reverse complement strand
TATATAATGACATGTTTTCTCAAACCCACCTATTGAAAAACAACAGAAATCACAATTTCTGGTTGTAAAAGGAGATGATATATATAATATAATAAAGTAATATTTCGTTTACGTAACCGTTTTTGAATATATTAAAAATACTATTGAAATATTTCATTTCTCCGAGAATCTACAATCCGAATACGATCTGTACACTTTAGTAACACGGTAGCTTATGTACGTTTCGTATAATATAAAAATTTGCTAGCTGATTTTAACGATACAAGCACTTCCTAATTACATTCAGATCAAAGGTTTTGTTTCAAAGGTATAAATAGAAAAAGTTGAAAGCAGGATGATATAATTATCACGTAATTAAACGTTTCGTAGAGAGGAAGAACGGCAAGACAAGTTTTTTTATCATTAAAAACGCGCAAAAATGGAAACCAAGAGTTAAGCCACAATTGGTTTTTGTTTCGCTTGTTTGCTCTTAAGGTGTTTCTGTTAAAAACAGTTGAGTTTCCGCCCTTCTTTGCTTTTTCTTCCTTTGCATATTCCATCAGGTTTTTGAATGTTCATAGGCCTCTGTTTTTCTCTCTGATCAGTGCTTCGTTAACGAAGCCATGTACTGGATATTTTCAACAAATGCAGCTTCAACGTTGCTTGTTTCCCTCTTATCCTTGTCCGAATCCAGACATCCCAATTTGGGCGAATCGGATTTGAAGTCCTGCACAGTTGCGCCACAGTCGCCAAACTTGAATGGGGAGGGTGTTCCGACACTGTCCACAAATTCACGATCTGGTCCAATGTCTTTAATGTTGCGTGTTTCTCCGACGTCGTTGCTGGCATCCAGACTCTCCACGTTGGGCGAGTCGGATTTGAAGTCCGGCCCAACTTCGGCGTATTCACCAAAAGGGGACGACTCTCCCCAGCTCTGAATCTCTTGACCTATGAGAAAATTAAAGGGAAATAAATAAACAAGCGATGAGTAATGCTATGATATGACTAAATACGAGCAACTGCCTTTGTTGAAAGAAGCAAATAAAGGTGGGCAGTTTTACGGTGGTTCAATACTGAATATTCATACCGCTCTTTTAATTAAGCATTCACGGAAGACTTCCTCACCGTTCGTCGATGCTTCAGCTTTCCCTGCCAATCTGAAATATGTTGCGTGTTTATATGTTTTACAAGCACAAAATGAAACGAAACCGTCAACAAACCTTTACCATCGGATGGTCTTTCACCTAGCCAATTTTGTTCGACCTTTTCGTTTCCATCCAGCGAAGCTCTGTCTTCTCTCTTCTGCACGGCGGCGTACGAGTATCCATCATCTGCAATCTTCAGTGGCAGATTGTCTGGGCCGAGCACGGCGTACTCTGGGGGTGACTGGCGCCGCTAACTGAGCGGTGTAACCTCGGTATTCTCTGGTGGAAGCACTGCATACGATGTTTTTAAAGGATCCACGGAATGAATTTTTTTGGAATCCTTTTTGTGTATCTCTGTACTCTTCTTTAATGTATGAAGCCTGTTTGACATTTTCTTTTAGTAACGTGAACTAAAAAGTGCACTTTATAAACATTCAAAATTGACCAAGCATTTCTGGACATGTGAGAGCACTTTTCCTTGATGTAACTCAAGGAAGACATGGTTCACTTAGCATGTTTTCAAGTTCAAATTGTGAACTACAAATTTGGTATCTTTAAACATTTCTGTGAAAAAAAGTTGCTTGCTTGCTTATTGCCATTTACTTAACAATAAATTGCCACAGGAAATGAAATCTACGATAGCAGTGTTTAAAAAATCGAGAAATTTTCTGAGCACAAATTAGTGCGACATTGAGGCTCGGTGCCTTGAATGACATCATAGTTTTGCTCATGAATATGCAAATCTCATTATCATCGATCTTGACCATGTAAAGATCGCTGATTCTCTTTGAGAATCATCTGCAACTTCCTCCTGGATACAACAAAGTATGCTATGATGACAAGGAGGATAACAATAGTACCAACACACTTGTCCCTGCATATTACGACACAAACTGTACAGTTGGGAGGATAAGGAACTGATTCGGTGACAACAGCTGTTAGGATAAATATGGAAGATGTCGTTTGATCAGATGGGCTGTTTGTCATCAGATTAACGTTATTCAGTGGGGTCTGTTAGATATGGTGAAGTGTGAGAATCAGAAGAGCCCTGTTGAGGTGGAGTGTTCTCGGTGAGATGGGGGAAATTTAAGGGATGTTGGAGTGGTTCTAAGAGCCTGGGATGTACCCATGATTTTAAGTGTTGGATTAGGGAAGATCAAAATTGATCCAATGGAACAATTTGTAGTGACGCCAGGATAAGCCACACTGTTCATGTAGCAGGTGAATATGGAGTTATTGTACGTAGTATCCAATGAATGCATATCCAAAGTGTTTTTTTTACTTGATTCCTGACGATAAATGTAGCGTTTGACACTGACACCTCGGATGAACCTACAAAAGCTGTCCACTACAAAGAGACCACTGGTCGAGTTATCTCAGGTGAACAAAGTAAAACAGACGGTATGAACCCAGACAGGTGTTGCGATATTTTGCACTGTGGGTAAGTTATGTCTGGGAGATAATGGTGCAGACTTTTGTTTGTTATTAAGAGAACGGCACAACGGAAAGTTGTGTTGTCTTCCAACATGGTACTTTGAAGAGTAAGAATCACTTTTCCACTGTTCATGTCATTGACAACATACTTCACCGTGCCACATTTATCCGCTGTTGTAGCATTACACCTCATAACAGCAACACAATGTGATGTAACAGACATTTCATAGAGAGGTGTATTTGACCCACGTTCCCACCGTGCCGCCGTGATGGAAATGTGGATATCACCGTCCTCGTCTAGATCTATTTCACAAGACATCTGCAACTGCCCCCCCCCCTCCGTACGGTCACTGCATCAGATATCGCTGTGATTGTCAGTGATGTGGTCACGGTCACACGAAGCAAGAAAAGCAGTGCTATAAAGAGAAATGCTACTCTCGCCATTTTTGTCCTTTGCCATGGATCGCTACATGTTGAATACCTTGAACGTGAATGTAGAAAGACAGCCACTCACGTTAAATTGCAGTCGCCTAACAGTGTACTGCATGCCAAACCAGCTCCGAACCTGAATTTATTGTCAACAGGTTCGAACCTGCATGCATGAACATCACTCGGGACAGGACTTATGCACACTTGTCAAGATAGTAGTATGGGTCAACACTGGGGGCCCCGGGGGTTCCCCCCAAACTCTCTGTTTTGTACTTGTTGCGCTTAAACTCGCGGTCTCTAGAGAAATGTAGCGTGTGTTTCGGGTTGTTGACTCAGAAAATAATCTTGCGTAGGCCTAAGTTTTGTTTGGATGGTGAACGGTTCAATGGAAATGAAACCTCGAATAAAATAAAACAGCATGAGGAAATTCAAGCCCATAAAGCAGCTGGTTTAGATAGACGAGGGATATTACTTCCTGGTCACTTGGACATTCACTTGATTATGTCGATTATTGCATCCCTTTGCCACAAAAATAAAGAAAGTACCATGAGACGTACCATAATCCCCAGTCCTTAAAATGAAAAAAAAAAAAACCCGGAAAGGAACGAAATGCTGATGTCAGCGAATGACCTCTACCAGACGGATCTGAGTAACATCGAAGCAGATATAATTATTCTCACACTCCGCGACCGATCGACTGACTCAGCGGGGACTAAGGCCGTAGCTCACATAAACTTCTACGCTGGTTCCATTCATGCTGATCTACGACGCGCCGTCATGTTAATATGATTCATAAGTTGTGCGTACGTTATATAAGTCGTACGAACGGTAACACAAAGTAACCATCTTTGACGGCAGTTGTAGATCAAAATTTCAGTCATTTCCGGAAGACTTCAATTAGTTACATGTATTTGCATGTCAAATGAGTTTCTGTCAACCACGGTATTTTACGAAATTCAACGTGTCTTTAGATTACTCACAATATTGCACTTTAAGCTTCGCAAAGGGATGAATAGTTCAATGGAAATGAAAGCCAATGCCAAAAAAAGAGAAATGAGGAAATTCAACGGCGTAAACAGCTATACATTTTATGTAGGTAGGCATTACACAGCAACGTAACATAGAGTGTGCACCAGGCTCCTTTCATAGGCTTAGCATTACAATGTTATTTCTCACAAACTTGAGGGGTAAAGCTAGCAAGATCCGATAAACTTACGCCGATCTGGAGAGAATGGTTAACTGCTTGACGTTGAAAAGCCAATATGTTTATCTGTCAATTTTTCGTCCTGACCGAATGATTTTTTGGGGGAGAGGGGCTCAGGGGATGCGAATACTCTCGGTATGAATATTGTTACGTTCCCTAAATATCAAGTCGATGGTAGCATGGGCTTTATTAGTGTCTAGGGATGTGATATTTGGGGTCAACAATTTATTAAAGGGTGGACGTGAAACAAGGGGTTTGGGTGACAGTCAAACTGTATGGTTGGTTTATTGCTCTCACTTCTCTTTGGGGGTGTCTCGCCCGGCAACCGGTTCGGACGTAGCGGTGACGGGCCGCTACGACTCTCGCTAGCACCCCTGGCTAATTCGTACCGCTCTCGCATCGGTCCAAGCTGAGCTAGCTGGTCATTCATATGGTTACATTTCTTCGCCATAAGAATGGTTACTATCTCACTTCTCCCGGAAAGGTTCTGCTCTCGCAACAAGGGTTTGGTCCGCTGCACCTGACCGACGATCTAGGGAAAATCTGCTCTGTTTATATGATTCTAGAGTCTTAGGAATTAATAAAATATGAGCGCCGGTGAACAGCTCAACCAATGAAAATCTTCCATCTCAAAGGGTCACATGACTTCCTGCTAGAGTCGTGTGCAAGAATCTAAGTGTCGTGTGTAAAAAGGTAAAATGCAGAATAAGAAGTCACGTGTACAAAGTGTAGAGCCGGGTGCATGAAAGTGCTTACGCGGTCATCTGTGGCGAATGATTGACAGCTACAAAGTCTGCGGTTTCTGAACATTAGCATTCGGGAACCTTACCACGTCCAACCACGCAGCTACATGGAGGGGAATTTCGACATGCCAAAACTGAGCAGAGAAAACACAAGGACAAAGGAGTGAAGGAACACGCGATCACGCCAGAGTACAGCATGAATACCTTAATACAAAATTAGCGTCTCTGTTACATGTCCATAATGCATAGCTGAGCTGAATAAGAGACCCTGAGAAATGCAAGGACCAAGAACGAGTAAAACTAGGGGGCGCTAGAATTCCAAGATTTGCGGGTGCGCAACACTATTAATAACTCGTCTTGAACCAATTAAACGCACGAACAAGCTTTCTGAGGAAAATAAAGCGGATGATTTTGAGGGACGGGCTCAGGGGATGCGAACGAATGAATCATTTGCAGCGGGCCGATCACGAAATACTTCTTGAATAGCCCGGTGTTCGGGTTCGTGGTAGCGCGATCGATATGGCGTACCGGTTACGAAACCGGCGCGGTGTAGGAGCGAACAAATGCGGTGAGATTTAAATACATGTATCAGTTATCATGTTTAGCAGCATCATATTGCTCTCAAATTTTCTGAGCAATGGGGATCGGATTATGACAACATTGCTGAAGAGATAGCCAGGAGCCCTCAGTACATAGAAGCAGTAGGGCCTACTGCAGCAATACTACACGCTTTGTGTGCGACAACTACTCAAGAAAGAGTAAACAATGTGTACACTGATCTTAATTGGGCAAAACTTGAAGACAGACGGGTAATAAACCAGCTCACCTATCTGTGCAAAACAATCGACACTGAAGTACCCATCAGACTAGATCCCTGTTTGCTAAAAAAAGATAACTAGATCGCGCAGAGGAAATTTCTCTGAAATTGTAGCCAAAACCAACCACTAATGCTATAGCCTATGAAATCATTCTACAAAGAACTGTTCAAAAATGGAACAGCCTCCCACAGGAAATTTCAAATTAGGCCTAAGCCATCTTCAAAGGCTCTAGTCTTAGTGAGACTTCCAAGACTTTCAAGAGGACAACTGCCAAGTACCAAAGTACATATTTGTAAGTATAAACTGGGTGATCGAACACTTCCACTTCCACCCACATGCCCATGACAACGGTCCGCCATTGCAGGGTTCCCTTGCCGATCACAGGGCACGCCAAGAACCCAGGCTTTGAGTAGATGGTACTGTCATTACCGTTAAGAGCTCAAATTCGTCAGGGTGTTGGGTTACAGTCGGTCTTGTGCATGTCTATGTGTGCACGTACATGTACAGTACATGTACATTTACATGTACATGTAACACAGCACAAGGCACGGATACAACACATGTCACCAGGTTATCACTGGTGATCCCAGCACTGCCTCTTGTCATCAGGGGTCGACTGTACTAATATGACAAGATCAAGGCTGAAGAGAAAAGGCCAGTCTGGCAAGAAGATATGACACAGTGCATGCGGTTAGTCCCGTGCATTCTGGAAAAAGGGGCAGTTGGTGCGTTTGTGGAGCTCAGAGAGTGTCGAGGCAAAACGTTAACCGTTAGGCCGACTGATTGACTTTTGGTTGCTGAAGACCCAACAAAATATGAAGCTCGAAGAAATCGCTGCCCTGCTCGGCAATTTTGGCCGGTATCAAATCTTGTTGATCGTGTACGCGTCCATTCTAAGCTGCATGGGCTGTTGGGTGACTTTCAGCCATGTGTTTTTCGCGGCCGGGACCGACCACTGGTGCTCAGTCTTACCCCGCGAGAACTGCTCTGGGTGGCCGGGGTTCCAAGACAACTGCACCGAGCTCAAGAAGGCCATATTCCTTCCTCCTTCCGAGGACGAGTCAAGTATATATCCCTACTCCAACTGCAAGCAGTGGGACTTGCTGGAGGGGTACGTATTTGATCCTTACGCCCCACTCGCTGACGTCGACAATTTCACTTACTCTGCCGTGCCCTGTAATAGTGGATGGGTATACGACACGTCGCAGTACAAGACAACAGTAAACTCAGAGGTATGCTAACATTCCACTTTTAATACCTGGTAACTAAAATGTAAAACGATTCTCTGTCCCCTCCCCGGGGGGGGGGGTTGGTCTGTTTACTATTTGTTTATGGGTCTGTTTACTATTTGTTTATGGGAACAAAAATTGGATTTTCTGGCCGATTTAATTCGTCCTCGAACGATTCTTCTCAGCTCGGTGATGTCATGCTTCGTTTTCAAACTATGAGCTTTTACTTTTTTCTTATCTGACACCGAATCATACCTTAATTCCTGGTATTTAAAATATAAAATGATTCTCCGTCTCCCCAAGGGACTATAGGTTGGAATATTTGTTAATTTACTGTTTGTTTATCGGAACGACAATTGGATTACCTAGCCTATGTAACAACAACCGTCAATTTGATAACTTGCATTCGTCCTCGAACGATTCTTCTCAGCTCGTTGATCTCATGCTTCGTTTTCAAACTTTGAGCTTTCAATTGTTCTTGTCCGACACCGAATAGTGTACGGCACTTCACGCATTCCATTCAGAACTACGTTCATTCAATTTCACGGTGAATACTCGTCATACAATTTCGAGCCGGGCAACCAGTGAGAGAATTCCTTTCCAATTTTTACTTTCGTCTGCATATTGTCTGCAAATTTGACATGGACTGTACATGAACAATACATACGAGGAAACCGTGGGGATTTAGATTGTCAATCTGTTGCATGTACAAATTCAGATGCTATGCTTACGCGGTAATTGGGCGGTAAAACCTATAGCGTAGTCATGATTAATGCAGAACAGGTGTGCGTCGTTGCATGGAGCTGTATTAATGTGTATATTTTACGAACAAAGATTTTCGTCGACCCCTTGCAACACGTGTAACTGTTCCTTTGAAATGACAAGGAACCAGCTAACATGGAAGTGAATTCCCTCCGTAAGTAGTATGGGCCTACATACAATCGTTTTGCTATTTTTGTAATTTGTAAACTTATCCCAGAAAAACTGAAAGCGATTGCAATCATAATGTACTCCAGAAAACAAAATAAACTTTTGTTCGCTGGCAACGCGCTGTCAACTTTCTTCTGTGTAAGCAGCCACTGCAGAGAAACTATGGATGGGGGGGGGAGTACTAAAGCTAGGCCTTCACAAATATGCTTTCCTAGCTATTATATTTCATTACAGTTTGACCTTGTGTGCGAGGACAAAGATTTACCCAGCTTCAGTCAGTCGATCTACTTCGTGGGCTTTCTGGTGTCCTCTGTCATTGTAGGAACACTCTCAGACTGGTAAGGAGACCTTACTGGCCTAAACACTCCCATTACCACCACTATATCATCACCGTGCCAAAACCAGTGCCTTCCATCGCTATTTATGTATTACCATAAACATTAGGCCTACTGCCATTTTCATGATCATCACCACAACTACCATTACCATGATAACATTACCAGATCTAACACCATTGCCATTATTACGACCACTGCCATAATTGGTTTGGACCGATGGCAAACGACGCTGTTAGAAGCATAATGACAACAAATGTGTTCTCAGTGAATATCTTGCAAGATTTACACGTCTTTAAATCTCGCCTTTAATCCAAGTTTACATCACGCACATAAAAGGATATCTATGAAATACAATATGCGCTGCTTTCATGTAATCCCTGCTTCGTCGTTTTTCAATTTAGGATTGGTCGCAAGACAGCTCTATCGGTCTCCTTGCTACTCTGGGTGGTCGGTTTCATAGTCACTACCTTTTCGGTCAATATCTATATGTATATGGCGTGCCGTTTTCTGTCTGGATTTGGTGAATATGGCGCCTGGCTTTCCTGTTTTGTCTTGGGTAAGAGCAGTCATTAATTTCACCCTTTCCTTTCAATATCTTATTCAGTTTGGCAACATTACGTTGCCAATTTAACCGCTGCAATCTGGCAAGGTCGTCAGGTCCGACATTTCAAGGATTCTTGATAGGGCGCCATGGCCCCCAAACTCACATCATTTCATTGAAACCTTTCTTTGCCATATGAAATTTACCATGCCTCTTTTTGTCAGCGATTGAAAACGTTCCCAAGTCTCGGCGCACAGCTGTAACCATGCTGTTTGGCATAACCTACGCCGTTGGGTATTTCTTCCTGGCAACAGCGGCCATGTTCGTCAGAGAGTGGCGCCCTCTTTGTCTGATTATGTCCCTCGCGACGATTCCAGTGTTGTTGCCGTTGCCGTAAGTATACCGACTTTGTGGCGAAACTGTTCACCGCCTTGTTATGGAATTAATTGGCCAAGTCTGGAATCCACCCCCTGCCCTTCACACTTTAAGGACCTCATGTACTTTTTATATCTAAGTTAAACTATCTCTTTATATGCGTGTAGATTCGTGCAAGAATCTATCAGTTGGCTGGTGTCCAAGGGCAAGCTGGAGGAAGCTGACGCAGTTATCAGGAGAGTGGCCAAGTTTAATAAGAAGACCGTGCCGGATGTTCTGTTCGATAAAGAGGATGATCAAAACGAAATGGTAAGTTGCATATTACTGAGATTTCGAATAGTATAGCGATCCTATCTATCTATTTGCTAAATGATGACTTTCGGCAATTTTAAGTATGAAGCCCAAACGGCGCTCTGTCTAGAGCCGTTTCTCTGTAAGAAATGAACTGAAAACGCCACCAACAAATGAGAACGTAATGGGTGCATTGAACATTACATATATTTTCGAATGCAGGAATCGAGAGAGTCGGCAATACCTCCGTCCCTCATTGATTTGTACAGGACCTCCAACATGGCGGCCAAGACAATCAACATGCAATATAACTGGTAGGTGCAAAGCAGCCAGAGATGCAGTTTTTGTTCAGTTGCAATGCTTTCTTGTGCACACAGATCTGATTCCTTGGTATTGCAAACAGGTGTTAGTTACCAGTGAGCTCATTGAATAATTAGTGTTGATGTGCCCTGCAACTTCCAGGTTGGTCAACAGTCTGGTGTACTACGGCCTGTCGCAAAGCACCGGCGATCTCGGCGTGGACGACTACTGGGCTTTCTTTGTGTCCGGCGCCGTGGAGATCCCGGCCCTGACGTACGCCGCTTTCGGGGTGGAGCGGTTCGGTCGGAAATGGAACACCGCGGTGCTGGAGCTTATTGGTGGCGTCGCTTGCTTGATAGCCATCTTTATTCGTAAGAAGTTCCAGCATATGACTTGTCGCGCAGCTTCATGAAATAAGGCCCTACGTGTTTATGTAGGCCATGTCCTTCCTCAAAATTTGACACATTTCCACTGCGTTGATATCCTGTACAAAACAGAATTCTTAGGCCTGCTTCAAACGTCGAATTTCTGCCGTGTCTGATTCAACTTATTGCAATCGACATAAAAGTGACAAGAGTTCGGCAGTTGCTTTAAACGTCGATTTTCTGCAGAACGCAGTGCGGTCTTTCAACAAGACGCACCAGGAAAGGAGACATGATACATATCTTTTTTTGTTTTTCTGCGATCAAATTTATTGCAGGTGATTTCCAAAGGAGAGTTTTGATATAGGTACAATACTCCTGCTGGTCCTCCTTTCAAGAGAAAATGCCACAACCTCCAATGTTCTTGTCGGATTGATATTGGTCAAAGATGCAAGTTGGTTAGAAGGATAATGTTATATACGAATTCAGAGAAATGATTCCAATGCAACCTTGGAAATGTTCCTCTTTCACATTAGACACGATTTAGAGTGAAACATTTACATAAATCCTCATCTGAAGGGCATAGCTCGGAAATTATGTGTATAAAGACGCTTTGATTGAGAATAAAATTATGCTGTTGCCGAAAAACGATTAATATTACTGGTGAAGTTTGAAGAGGTTTGTGAATCTATCACCAGAAACACGTAGGGTATGTCAGGCACTAATAGGGGTATCCAAAAACCGAAAAGGAAATGTTATACCTTGGTTTTAATGCTGAAACGAAAACAATTGGAGAAGGTGCATGCGCATTCTAGCATGGTACCACTTCAATTTTGACTTGGGACATGCCAACTGAATTAGACACAGCAGAAATCCGGCGTTTGAAGCCCTGCTGCTCTTTTTAAAACCAGCAAGACCTGTCGAACTTTCGGCAGAAAGTCGGCAGTTGCTTCAAGCGTCGACTTGCTACCGTGTCTAATTCAAATTTGCACCATTATTAGACACGGCAGAAGTTGGACGTTTGAAGCGGGCCTTAGTGACCAAAATGGTGAGCAACTTTTTCACTATACATGTACATGTCTTCTGCAGCCCGATGGATAAAAGTGTTTTATTCGACAACGATTACCGCAGTGCCGTTATAGTCCAATGTCGGTTTCTTCAGATCGATGATATCGACGGAAATATGAACCGACGGAAAGGATAATGGCGTAATAGGTTGCGCATAGAATGCAAGGTTTCAAACATTTGGCCGCTCACAGCAGCCGCTTGTGACAACGTTAAGTCAAGTAAAATTGACAGTAACAGAAGAAGGTTTATGTGTGTTTTCTCCCATCAGCCACTGGGATCTGGCGGACTGCGGTGTCCATGATTGGCAAATTCTGTATCTCTGCCACGTTTAGCATAATATACCTGTACTCTGGCGAGCTGTTCCCAACACCTATTAGGTAGGTGAACTGAACTGTTGTGAATTAATTAATGATGATAAGACCATGTGGTATCCCGGAGGGTCCCGTGGTGGTATAGCAGAATCATGGCACTGCTATCACTGGTCCTCATAGTTTGCAGTGGCCCCCGCCAATGGCGGTATATGCACTGTGATTGCCATTTACTGAGCCAGTATACTGTTTCGTAGCAGTCGCTTCGTACAAAACCCACTACAGTGCTTTCCATCATTAAAGGGGGCCATCTATCCTATAGCGGAGTTGGCGGTGTACCGTGCTGTTACAGGTATTAATATTAGAGGTCTTGTTTCACTGTTTGTCAATATCAACCGGGACCCGGTAAAGTACAGAGTCCGTCCTGTCGTGTTCGCTTCAGCTCAAAGTCTAAAAAGGTTTGGAATTATCCTTCTTTTCCAAGGGCCATTGGCATTGGTATGTGTTCCGTGTCGTCTCGCATCGGTGGCATCATCTCTCCGCTCGTCCTGCTGTTGGGGCGCAATGTGCCGTCAATCGTGTTCGGATGCAGCGCGATTGTGGCGGGAATTCTGGTGTTCTTCTTGCCGGAGACAAAAGGACGCAAACTGCCCCAGACGCTGGAGGAGGCTGAGGCAATGGGAAAGTGAGTGTCAATATTCGTAATTATTGCTTTTTACTAAAAGTATCCCATCTCGATGCTCGCCACGAGTTAGAGTGCAGTTTCATCACTGATTAGTAGTTACCATAGGATGAACACTGATGATTTTGCAGTTTTATTTTGTTGATTTTTGGTGCCTTGAACAACCATTTTCGAAGAGTGATATTAAGCTCTGTGTTTGACATCAGGTGTAACTGTATGGCCGGGAATGTCTCCAACGAGTCTGCTATCGAGCTTGATGGGGAGGGTTGCGACAAAGAGGGCGTCTCTCCGGTTTCCATAGAACGCAGCCTTCGACCAAAGAATGAAGAAAAATCAGAGCTGTCCGCGTGAAGCCACGGGAGTCTTCACATACATAAACCACGATGTACACTCGCCATAAACAGAGTCTCTTGCCTGGATCAAAAAGCTCTGGAGCATTGTCATTCCTGATATCAAAATGTTCCCGACGACGTCAGTAAAACAGCCGTTAATGAAAAGTTTGTTATACAAACAACAATGAACGGAGCCTCGGGAAGACGATTTTGAACAATCTGGTCGGAGCATTTCTAACTGATAACATTGTTGCTGCATAAAGTGAAATTGTCCTTAGCTGCATCCACTGAGAATATCTCAGTGTACAAGCTGGCGGAAAACTCAGGCAGCACTCCATTAGCCATACTGCTATGGTTAATGGCGTGCATAAAATAATGAAAAATAGATTTCTTAAATAGATTTTGTATTCGTGGTCGAGCATTTAGAGGAGTCCACTGAGGCAACCATACTGCCAGATAAACCCAAGACCTTGATCAAATCACACGAAGACCTGAAATGACGAAGGAACTTTGTTTGCATTTTGACTCTTGCTCCGTCGAATCTGTTTCTGTGAAGTGTGACAGCATCTACTTATAATAGACCTATAGATCAGGAGGCTACCATGTTTGTCTTGTTCCGTGTAGACCCACCAGCATTAGTAATACAACTTCATGATATCGATTAAAGGGAACAGACCCTTTTCCTTTCCATCATTTGTTTCATATGCAGCAAGGTATGAGACGGAGAGAACCCCCCCTGCTTTGTGTTGGTCATTGTCTTGCAGGAATCTGGGGAATTCCTTTCAGACATCTTGGGGGGATGTGTTAAGTAACAATAGTCTGAATGTGCATAGATTGGACATGTTTGGTGGGGTACCCCTCAGTCTCATTTCTTGCTGGGTATAATTTGTTTCGTTACATTGGTAAGAATGACAGAAAAGCAAGATGGCTGTTCCATGATAGAGATCTATTGTGTGTGCCTTATACAGTCAATGCGCCTGCAACCCGCAACACTATTCGGTGACCGCCGCTTTCTCTTCCGGGGGTGCCAAATTTCTCAGAAATGTATCCGGTTCGAGCTTAGCGAGTAATGCTCGTGTGATGTTTTTTTCTGGCTACGCCATTGGTCATTGAATAGTAAAATATCAAACCACGCAAAAATACTTGTAAAGGAGCCGATCAAACCATGCCTATGCCCAACTCCCTCAGAGTTTTCAGCCTTGGCTATATTACTATCTCACCTGCACAAAACGCGCTCATTTTCCTCGAAAAGAATGTCAACAGTCGTCACTGTCCCTTTAAGTTAATAAGATTTAATTTTCAGAAATAAAGCCAGCACTAAAGATCGCAAATAAAATATGAAGCTGTCAGGGTATAGCAAATACATGTATATAAGCTCTAAGCGAGCATCATAAAAATGTGTGCATAAAGCGGACTTCTTACCCGAGTCTGTGAACAAGCCTGTAGGAAGGAAATCTAACTGTGGCTATTGATTGGTTGAGGCCTGTCTGGGCGTTGTCCCCTGATTGGTCACAATGACGAGGTCAATATTTGATTGACCTGCATAATTACCCACCGGATCTATGCGAGTTCATAATTTGGCAACGTATATGTCAGTTAAAGGCAAAACTACGGGGTGGTGAAGAGAAATCGAGAGGCTGGAGGTGGAGCAGACGCGTATTCTTCATTGATTGAGATACTACCATATTGCGACTACTGCTGACATGTAAAATCTTTATTTCCACTTCACAGTGACTGTACAATGACATTAACACTTTGGCTCATCCATTATGATACTGAAATAACTACCTACTGATTGGGAAATTAAAATGCCTTTCAGTTCTGTTTTAATTGAAATCCTTGAAAAATCAAGTTATTCATTTAAACTAAAAAATAGGGCCGCGTGAAAGAAACGCTCTATACATACGTACTGATAATTAGACCTACCGCAGTGTAAAAGCTTAGTGTTCCATACGAAGTCGACGTAAAAGCATGTAGATATGGCCCTCTAAGAAATGGTCAATTTGTGTCTTGAAGTGTTACACAAGATTTATCGGTACGGGCTAATGGCTGCGATCTCTCCAGTGTCTTTTCTGAGAGTGCTTGATCAACTCCAACTTGATTTTGTTTTTAGAAAATCTTCCACCGTGTTGGAGACTTGTTGGTTGCCGGTGTCCTATTAAACAATAGGGTCCCTTTATACGCTGCCACATATAGCAGCAGCCCAGCTCCCGTTGCCACTACTTCAAATGGTGTTTTACTTCAACCCTTTTGGTTTTATCTTTAGGAGTTCGTTAGCAAAACTATTGTTTATGCTAATATTCATGAGCTAAACTGATGTCATCCAAGGAAGAAGCCTTAATGTTACATTGGTTTATACACAAAAAAGTCCTGCATTTGTGTAGATTTTGCTGGACTCAGTTTTGTTCTTCTTTGCAGATGTTACAGATGTTTATGTGCGCAGCGAAAAGCAAGTACCATTCTCTCTCTCAGAAATGCTTTCAGTAAGTAAATTCTGGGTTAACAATCTGAACAGCCTATGCACTGAATTGTGCCTTACCCGGATGACTTAACAGTAACAGCACCCTCAGTTGTTTAATTGTTAAAAAAAGCACTTTCCAATGCATTTAACCGAATAGGAAAACGAAAGAGTTTTCAGACATACAAGAAAACTACAAAGTGGAAAATAAAATTGTGTCTTTGAAAAATTCATTGCAGCTAACAAACTTTAAATGTCAAAACCGTGAAAGGTTTTATACTTTGACCTACACATGGAAATTCCCCGGTGTTCCTATCCTGAAGGACAACATGAAACGTCATCGTGAAGAGCGGATGTTTCCAGGTCAGGAGGCCGAACAGCCGATTTCCTGAAACCGAAAGCTGGAGACGAAGGCGAGGTTTGGAAACCGTTAGCGGATACGTTCACAGTTTGGGCAGGTGCTTAATTATTAAGGTGACTCGACAAACAAAAAACCCAGTGTCGGCGAGAAAACCTCGTAAGGTGAAATGTGAAGAAGCGGTGACATGACAAAATTCGCGAGCATCACGTCATCAATGTTTTTGCACACTTGACAAGGGCATTTCCGGGGGTGTACCCAGGATTATCAGAAAGGGGGGGGGGGTCGTAATGCAATGACTGTGCAGTAACACCCGGAAAGGGATCCCCAGACTAGGGGAACCGGGGCATACTCCACTTGGATTTTCCTTTAAAAAAGGAACATCAAATCAAGTAAGTTTGGTGCCTCGTAAATGTCCATTAAAAATCAACACTTCTGTTCTATGGTTGTTTTATCAGCAAAACAACTCAGGATTGCAAAGGATTAGAAAAAAAGATTTCGAGACCACCTCCCTCTCATACGCCTTTGGTTTCGATTTTAGGATGCCTGTAGATTTTAAACATGATTATGAGAGGGGAAAGTGTTTCAACTGCAGCCCAAGCGTATGCTATCCTTGTGTGCGAATTTCCCAGATGCCGGCAAAAGCACTATTTACACGTTTTAGCGGACATATTTATACAAAACGATCCAGTTCCATGAAATGTTAGCGTCACGGCTGCACAAAATAGGTCCAGAATATCAATTGGATGGTGTCACGGTATTCAGCACTGGTTAAATATCCTTTACTTTTTAACGCAAGGCTTTTAGCATTTCTACTTCCCCCCGTTGATTTAGATCTGGACACGGGACAGAACTGTAGGCCTACTGTGTCCTGTTTCAGCACTTGGTTTCATTGATGCATGCTAGTTAGCCTCGTGATCGTCAAAACGGGTCAAGCCTTGGTAACTTCTTGGACGTCCTGCGAGTGACGACGTCTTCCGTGGAAGGGATGTACAAGATGTTGTCGACGAAACCTGTGCCGCTTGCAGCGTCGTTGCCTCCGCTTTCGTTGCTGCTCCCGCGTGCTTTGGTCGACGCTGCACGCGGGGTCTGCCCCATTGCGGGGCTGGTCGAGTTTGTGTCACGGGTTTGTGGTCTCGCTGGTTCTTGCCCTGTGAAATTTAGGGAGAGAAAAGCGCAACTAATGGGGCTTCGCTTATATTATCCACAGCTGTTGGAATTGCAAGGGGGCAGATTGTAGGGGAAGGCGTCTACCGCCATATACACATCATAATGAGGGCTGGTGTCCCTCATCAACCGATATTGTGAATGCACGTTTCAGACCCTTTAGTTGTTCCTAGAATTTTTCCAATATTACGTATAAAGACCTGTTTATACTGCAGATGATTTTGAAAGCGAAACGACTTTGACTGTTCGAAATCTATATTCTACTAATATATACTTTGCAGTATATATTAGTAGATCTAACGTCACAGTTTGGCCTTTGCTTTTGCTTCAAGTGCAAACCGGCCTTGGTGCCGTGTTTTTGTTGGAACCTCGCTTCGTCTAGTCTTCCCAAGTTTCTGCCGGTTTGTGCCTAAAGTTTAGCTCAAATTGGATTTTCAGAATTCTCAATTTGTCGTCGTGAAGGCCCCATCTTTAGATTTAAGTCCACTGTCTTCACAACCTCAAGCCTTCCGATTTAGCAACACCAGTGGCGGTCTTACCTGTCTTTTTGTCAGTTTCTAAACTTGAGAAAGATGCTGGCCTTTGTCTCTCTGTCTCCAGCACACTGGCGTAAGCGTAGCCTTCGCTTCTCGTTTTTTGTGGAGCTGGATCTGAATCAAGAAAAACGTCCGGCGGCGAAAGATGTCTCTGGCGGTCTGGTGCTATAGAAGCGTATGCATAGACGTCGGGTGATGTCCTTGGCAGTGCCGCCGGTGGCCGCTCCCTCGGTGTGTTCTCCTCCAGTGGTACACTGTCGTTAGGAAGTCCGTGGGTCACAGTCAGAGTATCGCTGCTCTGGTTTACATTGGCAGGGTCACTCGAGGCTGGCCTTACGGCATCAGCTTGATGTCGACTGTATACCGGCATGTGGTAAGCAGCCGGCTTTCGACGCCGTGGCTTGGCTTTCCCCGATGAAGCAATGCAAACGATAACAGCAATGGTGACGAAGAAAGCAGCACCGGCGCCTGCCGTCGCTGCGATGACCTCGATGGGGCTGAGTGTCGATACTGCCTCGTCTGTAACCATGGGGTGGGTTTCGAGAACTTGCGTGGCCCCGGTTGTCGGTTCAGCTGTAGAGACGACGATTGGTCCAATTGGCCCGATCGAACAGTTACTGCTGAAATCAGGATAGGCCTCACTCGTCATGAAACAGGTGAATGTTTGGTTGTTATACGGTGTGCTCAGAGAACTAAGATTCAGCGTGTTTTGAACTCGGTCCTCCAAACGTTCCGTGTCGTTTGAGAGGGTTATTCTGTCTGAGTTTCCGTCAAGTGTCGTCCACTCAAGTAATACAGCTGGATGGGATTCTCCAGCTGAACATGTCAAAACAGGCGGCGGTTGGGGGGCTTCGGTCAAGTTTGACGATGTACACACTGGATAGGTTTCGTTAGGCAGGTAGTGAACGGTCACGTATATTGGCAGCGATATTTGGGCGCCGCGTGGTTGTTCCCTCTCAATTCGACATCTGAACGTTGTGTTATCTCCTAAAGTGCTTTCATCAATTATCAGTGTCGTTATTGCGAGTGCATCATCAACAAATAGGTATTTCACTTTCCCACGTTGGTCCACAGTGATGCTTGTTATACACGGCACGTCCTCGTCAGGGATACAGGTTGATACATCTACTGTATCATACGGATCTTGAGATTCAGTGCGTACCCACTGACTTTCAGTTATATTTTCATCGCGAGAAATGCCTATCTTGAACGACAGTCGCAGCTGCTGGCCTCTTTGGACTGTGACTGTGCTGGATTCGGGTTCAATAGTTGCAGAAATCGTGATGCCGACAGTCGTGGCCAACGACAGAAAAAAGACGATGTGGCTTGCCATGATGCTACAGAGCTGGTGCTGCTTACGGAAAATTTCGAAAAGAGTTCAGCTTTCTCTGTAAACGAAGCTGCCGACCTTTGTGTACACTGTCCACTCTGTCTTTTGTCACTGTTTTTTTTTTACCAGAGCAGAGATTTATTCTCCTTTAGGTTCACACGGCTTTGAATTTGTCCGTTGCAAGTACAAGTGGAGTATTAACGTATGTGCTCAGGATGGGACAAAACGCAAGTATGCAGTCCCAATATATAACAGTGCGAAGTCAGAACACTTCAACATTTTGTTCCTTCCGTTCGTGGCCGAAGCGGGAAATGACACCAGAGGGTCCTCTCCAAAAATAGCTTGATCTCCCTTTGACGTGCGAGGCCGAAAGAGGGCGTCGAGTAACCGGTTCCCCAACCCGCGGGAGTTAAAGCCACGACAGTAATGTGAACAGATTGTGCTCCTTAGCATGGGAACATGGAGCCATTAATGTCCACAGGAGTTATGGCAGCTTGTGGCCTATGCGCCCGAGGTAAAGTGCACCCTCACCGGCAAAGAACTTGAAAGAAGTGACAGGCTACAAGGAAATAGTTCGTTCCTGCTTGTGCCCAGGACTGGCGCGTAGCTGTGTCAGAGCACACCTCCTTACGCAGCTTTATTTGTGGGGTATTTCCTTTGTTCTCGTGTACAAAACTCCCATACAACACACAAAAATTTCAAATCCATCACTGGACCGAGCCCAGTCTAATGTGGCTTCCTTCGTTTTCATGGGGGTCCAGCGCTTAACGGGTATATATCACTTGTCGCTGNGGCTTGCCTCATCCATTCATAATTAGGGTGCACCAGTGAATGATATTATGGGAGAAATACTTTTATTTTCTTGTTTAAGCATATTACTTTCTGTTTCATGCGTGTGTCATTATTACCCCTGTAGGCCTATTCTAGTTAAGTTTGAAACTATTTATTCTGGAAAGCATTCGTATTTTGTTCGTTCTATAATAACCATGGAGGAAGGAACGAGCGCGCAAATCCATGGAAGTTCTTTCCCTTGCAATATTCATGAACCAATCAGGAGATGAACTTTTAGTGTTTTGACATTGACAAAGCAATAAAGGCATGCAACCATGTTCTATTGTATACATTTACTAGTGACAACCAACAGTGCGAAAGTTGCAAAGCAAATAAGGTAATCCTCACTAAATCCCACGGAGTCTGCATTTTCATTCCTGGCTATACAGAACATGCAACGTGCTTTAATTCCCAAAAAAATTGAGTAAAGTTAGTTCTTTAGTTTGGGCGTTCTTATGCTCCATTGTGGTTGACATAAAACCTCATATTCATGGGAAATGAAACCTGTGCATTTTTAGAGATACATGTAAATAGTTTTCCCAGTTAATTAAGTAAACACAAATTCTCAAAAATGACAGAAAGTGTGTATCACCTTAACTTTGAGTTCATTGTAGCTTAGCATGTTGTGTGGTGATCATCATTATTATTTACGGTATTTATTACTTTTGTGTTATTCATCTGAAGACTTTGGCTATTTTAATTTAATTTAATCCTAAAAAGTCATGTCGAATTCCAGGCCTCCCACATGTTTTGTGAAAACGTTTTTCCAGCTCTGACTCTTTCACATAGTTTGGAGCAATTTTGGCACACATTTTTTGTTATAATCAAGATAACATATACTAAACCCTGCAGACTTTTCCCTGCTCCATTTCGTTAGTAAAGTTGTGTACATGTTTGAATGCATTCAGACAATACCAAGTATTTTATTTGAGTATCTAGTTATTATAATTTGAATGACAACACCTCATTCGTAATTCAAATTTTTTACCAACACATCCAATTTGGAAATAGCATCCAATTTGAATTAGAATCAGTTCATTTTAAGAATGATGGACATCACAACAGTAACGATGAAAGGGGCATACTGAACGCACGCTTTTACATTTCTTGTACGAACCAACTGTGAATGAAGGCGCCTCCATCTATCGGGGGGCAGGCACTC
>NW_019091577.1:14117-31236 GCF_001949145.1 Acanthaster planci | reverse complement strand
GGGCTCGGTCCAGTAATGACTCCAATTTAAACCAAATTCACTTTCCTGGATGAAATTTCGACCGTGTGTCCCTTACATAAAACGCTCCAATTTGCGACTGATTTTTACCCATCAAAACTTTTCCCTCTTTGAGTTATTTCCAAATGTCAGTTTCGTGAAATTCTTGTGGGGTACCAATTTTAGTACCCCACAAGGTTGAAAAACTGGCCTTATGGGGTACTTCCCATTGTTCCGGTACCCCACAAGGCCCCATGCATAAGCGCACGGCAGCTGCCCCCGTGTGCGGTTGCGCTGTGAAATACTGTGTGCGAAGTCACTAGCACACACTTTAATGGGAACAGTTGTTACACACCCGTGGTTTGCATAGGCACACGCACTATGGGTTTCGAGCACTACAGAGAGAGGGCGCTATTTTCTTAGCAAGGGAGGCAACTTTGGTCAATTTGCAACAAATTGAACACTCCCGACCAACGCAGCTCTTTTCAACCGATGAAGGGGTGCTTCTGCTCGAGGCGGATTCCTGGTGGTACTTATGCTTTCAGACATACGCACCTTGATTTTTACAGGTATTGAAGTATCCGATTCTTTTACACGTATCCCCGAATTCGGTGGTAGGTTTGCTTAATTGTTATAGCCAAACACAAAACCTTAGATGCTTATGGCCATGAAAAATCCAAGAGGCCACAAGGGGAAAGGGTAAGACGTCACAATACTATGCACTATGAACACTGAAAGAAATTGGATATAAAAGGATGTTATTACTCTTATTTTCACTTTAATTATTCCATTTTCAAATTGGTAATAGGTCTGACCGATCATCGCCCCCACTGTTTAATGATTATGGAACGATTCGACTACCTCAGTAATTGCTCGATAGCTTTTTTTTCCACTTCTCAAGCTGATCTTTCACCGCAGAGGTTTCATTTCATGAAATGCTCATGACATGAATTGAACGTTGAATTTGTGACGCTTTTTTGTTCCTCTTATGCCAAGAAGACGAGACATTCCTTTGGATAAAGTGTACTTTCTTGCGGGAGCTGCAGTTGCCCTGACGTCATTTTCATCAAGTCATTTCGACTGAAGAGGGAAACCTGCCAACCCACAATTTCTGCACTGCAAAAAGTCTTGTGAGGAAACCCTGCACACTGGCCCTCTGCGATGCAACATTGACGAATCATAAAGCAGCGGGACATTTCAGTGTAGTATCCTGAACTTTAGCAAACATTTGCACCTACATTACGGGCGTAAATGCCGGGGGGGGGGGTTATCTCCCGCTTTTGAGGTGGGGATGGGATAATGAATCACCCCCTTACGTTTTTCTGGTAAGCAAAAACTGAAAACATTTTCAGACTGCGAATGACTAAAATGCATTCGGTATCACTCAAAAAGGAAAAACAATGAAAAATATCAAAAATACCTTCTGAATACACAGAAACTGATGTACATCAATACCATGAACATCGACTTCTATAATCGAGTCACATGGTGCTCCCCCGCCCCGCTTTGAACATTTTCATGACCGGGCAAGTCACCTCACCTTTCCCCATCCCCCATCCCAAATTTCACCACTGGTCGACATAGCATAATATTATGCACATTTACATCACCACAAGTATCTAATGACATAAAATTGCTCTTCACATGGGTAGTTAAACGATAAAAAATCTTGATTTTCCCGTTTAAGCTACTGTACTTGTAGAATACTTCTTTCCTTTATTAAACTACTCGCTATTCAGAAGAGTGTCGATTTTTCTTAACAATGTGTAAAATAATGTACATTCTTAAAAGTTGACAAATCAGAATTGCCTTGATAGACAGAAATCACAGTCGTGAAATCGAATAACAACGTTCTGAACGTTTAAGCACACCATTTTAGGCATTCTGTGTGTTGATATCTTAAAGTGAAACACTACTTTCATTTCACTCATATTTGTAATGCGGTACGTTCGTTTCTGGACACACTCCTTTCATTTTTATCTTTATTTCATCATTATTACTTATTTAATTGCAATGTATGGTTTTATTATTTGTCATTGTGCTTTTCATTTCAAAATTCACATCAGACTGATATCAGTTTTAACTCTTCCTCTGTAACCTCGGAAAACGCTTGTAAAGCCTGTGCCTACGGATATCGAAATGAACCGTTAGCTCTTTGGGGGTTTTTCTTTGCTGCTCTACGGGAAAAAAGAGGGGGAATTTTTCATAGAGTTTGAAGCCATCAGAGGACTAAGTTTTTGCATTTTAAAACTTCGCATTTAGCCAATTTACTCTCAGATTAAAATT
Source organism: Acanthaster planci (assembly GCF_001949145.1). The sequence continues at coordinate 28,953 of NW_019091577.1, read as the reverse complement.
AGCTTAAACTCTTTCTCTGTAAACAACACTTTTTCAAATAATATGACAATTCATGTATAACATTACAGAACAAATAAATCATTTAGAAACTTACCGATCAATACTTCAAAGACGATGTCCTCAACGAACGTTTGTTCCTAAAGGAAATAACTTCCTTGGGTGATCAAGAGGTTTCGACGCGTAAGCATGCAGCTCCAAGGTTATAAACGCGGTCTTCATTCAAAGAGACGGTGCTCTGTGGTTTCCAAATTAGCCATTCGACAAGCTTGTTAAGTTGGTGGTGGTGTAAAAATCCCCGGCTTTGCACTGTCATATCATATCGATAGCATCTGATAACTTGAATATAGCATATTTCCACTGCTAACTCACACACGTGAATCCATTTGGACTTGTGAGATAACGAAGACAGACATGCATGATCCTCCCGATGGTGACGATTTCATGTCTGTGAGTGCGACTTGAGATATGCACGTACCCCGTAAAAATACGTGTGCACCCAGCCGAAGAGTTGCACAATTAGATGTAACGCTTGGGCCATGAGTACAAATATACAGATTTTCACGTACATACAGATGTGCTTTGTTAGCCAACGCTTGGCAATGGGCGAATTCATGTCACGGCTCAGAGCATTGGTAAAACCTTTTTGTTCTCTTGTATAATATGGACAATAGTAGAGGGAGGAACGTGGTTGAATCCGGAGAAACGACTCAAAAGGTGGAGATTCTTTGACTGAAATGGGCAGAGGACGCGGAGTTCTTTGTTGTTTTTCCTGATCACCTCTCAACAAGTCTGTATCTAGGGTTTGAATTCTAGAGAAAGTTAAAATTGGAACAGCGTTCTAGTGGGGACGCCTTGACCCCACCCACCAGACCAATGCCCGACCAACACAAGTCATCAAGTCTGTAATGAATGAAGAACCTGTTCACGATTTATCAAACAAATGATTCCTTAGTTTTTATAGTTAAATGGCCAGCTTATCCTGGGCTGGTGGTCCATCTACTCCGAAAGTGTGCAAAGAAAGACACTCTACAAAACACTAAACAAAGGATGAAGCGCTTTGCCTGGTGATTTATTTCTTGTCCATCTAGAAAAGAAACAACTCCTTCTTCAAAGCCGCGGGGCCTAATCGCAGAAAACTGACAAATTTCACTGGGTTATGAACATAATTTAATAATACCCCAATAAGAATGTGTGATAATGCATGCGTCCTCGTTCCCAACAAAGGCCATTTTAAGGAAAACCTGCAGCCAACGCCTATGGACTAACTTTGCCACAAAATGGGAGGATGACCATAGAACATACGACGTGTCCAACCCCAAGATAGACCCTTACTCATGGGTTTTCTGCTATAACAAGTAAAGGAACAGAGTTGATTCAGTACCTAATCGTGTGATCCAGCGCACCGACCCGTCCGAGAATAAAAATATCTGTATGTAATCACAAGCACTTGGTCCAGCCGGTCTCTGCTGCAAAGTGCAGCGCGTGTCGTGCGACGTTGGCACGGCACTCACGGCACGTAACTGCGCCTATAGGCCTACCTTAATACAATACGCAATGTAATTATTACACAGCGAGAAGATACATCCAGGTTACGCTATATATACATATGTATGAGCCTAGAACTGGTGAAAACAAAACCATTCCTGAATTGAGCACGTCGGCTATTCAGCCCATATCCGACTTATCTCGTCAATCTACAAACACTAAAACATCCGTTGATCGCAACCCTAACGTACACAGCATTGAAAAGACATTGATAAAATAGACACATTTCAAAACCAGCAAAGTTTCACCTGCATGAGCATGTTCACGGTAAGAGGCCAAACAGTTGTACTCGGGCGAATCGATATCGGTCTATCGGTAATTATGACCCCACTCACAGTTGCGGGTGTAAACTCTTTAAATTAATGTTGTATATATCCTAAGCAGCTTTCGGATTGTGGAATCGTTCAATGACGCCGTCCTAACAAGTAATTTGGAACTAAAATCGCGTGGTCCGTCGATGGGCATTTGCACTGAATGCGGACTGTGCATAAATAGTTTCGGTGCACTATGGTTCTTGGGTAGATAAATATGGACGAGGCCCTTCCACTACGCCATTAGTCAGGATTACGATACCATTTAAGTTTAATTATTTCTAGCTTAACATGAAAATGTGCAGTGCCATCCTTGTGATACAGGTCTGGTATACTATAATGCACTACGTGGACATTGTGAAAAACGCTGCGATCAAGCAAAGTCTATACGAGTAAATGTCAAAAGCTGAAATCTTTGGCATGCAGTTACACCTGCATTTGTATATGTTTACCTTTCGGTTTGTCTTATAGTTTTCAGGACAGTTTCATACCACCCCTTTAGAATGGATCAAGTCTCGGGTTCCCTTTGATTTTCTTCTGGGAGACCATGACGCTTGCGCCGAACCGTTGCTCGTTGATGATCGCACTATCCGAGGACGCCTCGTACAGGATGTTGTCCACGAACTTCCGGTCACAGTCCCCGCTGCAGCCGCTGTCATGGCCGCAAGGCACAGCGGAAGACACGACTGGTGCGGGCTGTCTAACTTCGGCTTGGCTGTCGGGTGTTTCCCGGTCCCTAACACCTGGCCGCTCAACAACTGTGTTGAGGAACAGGACACATAGAAAACATTTTTGCTTCTTACAATTCTCGTATGGGGAGGGGGTGCATTTTTACAGTCTATGACTCTGATATCAAATTTCTTATTCTTCAAAAGAAGCGCCTTCGACAATTTTATTTCGAATCATTACACATGATGTGGGTACAAGATAAGGTGCTGTGAAAAAAACTATATGTTATAATTATTATCATTTTGTGTAATTATTTAGAAAACAAACGTGGTTAGACCTATATACATAGTGGTATTTTGATCTGAACAGGAGCAGGACGCTGTATATAGAAAGCTTGAAATCGTCGGTCGTGCTCATTTCAAGAAATGCCTCAAGGATTTGACGAAATCCCTCTTACTCTCTGTACACAGGCTCTGTTCAAAGACCATGTACCCTGACGCACAATCCACTTTCACAACACATCAGGACAATAAGACGTGCTTGAAAACAATACTGGAAAGACACACTCTACTTCGATAAATCTAGTGTGCTCTAGGTGATCAAGACTGATGCTGGGCCTTGCAATTGGCTAGTATAATAAGGCGTACTTTGTTCGCATTGACAGACATATCTTTTTGTCAAATCATGTACTGATACGCCTATTACTATTTTTCTCATAATTTCATGGCACGATCCGATAGGCCCTGCTCATTTTCACCCTACCGAAATATGTAAGTATAACTGCCCACATTTTCTTTGAATGTGAATCTGTTTCTTCCTGCTCTGCACGTACACAGGATATGTACAGGCTTCTCGCGATACGGTGGCTTATCTGATGCATTTTGGGCCATTGCGTTTCTTTGGAATGTAGCTTTACGATACCGATCTGATAGGCGATTTCCTGCTTGCATGTTGCACATTATCTGTTGATACTGTGGGCTTTGCAGAGCCATTGGAACATTAGAACATGTGTGGGAGGAGGGTACGTCGCCTTTCTTGGAATTCTAACCAAGTTTTTCATGTATGCTCCCTTTGTCTATGCAGCAAACAAGGCGGAAAATTCTCCCAAACCTGTGAATAACGTATGTCTGTAAGTTGAAACTCTGCGCTACAATCCAGCCACTTTTGACATTTTTGGCTCAAACTAAGTTGGTTGAAACGGATCACGCCAAAGACCTTACGAAAGTCCCGTGACAGAAATGTACAATGTTCAATGACAGTAGTGCGTACTTCGTGAGCTTTTGGAAAGCAGAGCTATGCAAAATTAAATTTCACTGTTTCCTCATTTAAAGTTCAAGAAATAATAATTAATAATAACCGCTAGGACTTGGCAATTTCCTTCCATTCAAACTTGCAAGATTAACTGAAACATTGAAATCTCGTAAAATTATGGTTGTCGACATTTGAACTGGTTTGCCACCATTATAAAGTAAAAAAATCGCGATGATGCAGTGTTAAGGTTGTACAAGTGTGTTGATTAATTTGTACTTTAAGTTCTGATATTTTGATCGTAATTTACATGCTGACCCCTTTTAGATTGGCTCACTTTCGTTACGTCCGGTATTTTTCATTCCAAGTGTTTGCAGTTTTATTTATTGAGATAACTTTGTTTGCTGTGAATCTTACTTATCAAAACTGGATCTCAAGGCCTTCAAAAGAACCGCACACACATGATTTTATAAGCAACTTTTCTTGAAGCGCAAGTACGCAACGTCGGGGCGTAGCATTCCAGAAGGTTTCTGCTATTGATCAAACTGCCTTATTTTTATTGGCCACATACTTGAGAAAAAAATGTTCTAAGACCAGTTTGCTTACCGCTTTGTTTGAAGTTTACTCCATTTACCCATGTCTCATCTTCCCTCCTGTCTTGCCTCTTCATCTGCTGGGCTAAGGTTGACTCGTACACGTGATCATCATCGCTGCTGTGTGACGAGAAATCCGGATCCAGTACAGCGTACTCAGTCGGGGGAGATGGTAACTGCAAGCCGGGTATTGGAACCACGGCGTAGGCGGCTGTTGGCGATGTGGGTGGCGAGCCGGTCAGCTTGTTATACCCCAGCGCGACGGCGTTGTTACCGCCCGCCCTGCGGCTGCCTGGCTGCTGGTAATCTCGGTGATTGCAGAAGCTGGTTGCGTAGCTGCCGGTCTCACTTCTGCCGGATACTGCGGCCAGGGAAATGCTCACGTTTGTGTTTCCAGTGACTCCCCCGCTTGCCGTCTTCCTCGATGACACGAGGCATGCCACGACGGCGAGAAGAATGAAGATGACACCACCGGCCGCGGCAGAGACTGCAATAAGGATGGGCCTGCCGGGTAAGGGTGTGGGGTCTGTCGACATCAAGGCAGACGGGGCTTTGGGGCTTGAAGTTCCCTCGGTTTGACTTCTGGTGAAACGCTTTGTTGAAAGAGCCGCAGACGTAGATGTGGATGAGAAGATGGACTGGCCCACTGTTGTCGATGGAGAGGATGTGGTGAGATCTGGTGGATTACGACTAGTGGTCGCCAGTAGGGCTTTGCCATACTGGGAGCTTCTTTGATAAGCTGTTGACACATGAGCCCGTGTATCACTGGTCGTTTGATGAGATGGGGCAGTGCTCAGTGTTTGAACTTCCACTCTGATACTCATTGCCACTGTGGCTTCTTCCACGCCTTTGGTAGGCCTAGATGTGGCTGGAAAGCTACTCCTGCCAGAGAATATTCTCCTGATTATAGTACTGACATCGGTCGTCGCACAAGCAGTGACAGATACATCTACTGCCGAGGAACGTTGATATAAACTAGTGTCAACCTTCCTTATGGAAACCATACAAACAAACTGTCCACTATCTTCAAACTCACTATTAGGAATTATCAGCATCAGTGTTGCACTGTTAGTCCTACCTCTTTCATAACGGATTACTCCTCGAGCATCTGTAGTATTTATCTCCGAATAATTCAATTGTGCTGTGTCGCCACTTGCACAGAAATAAATCTCTCCATATGTTTCTTGGTGCTTGAACCATTTAACCCCAGCAATATCGGCATAAAGGTCATATCTAATATCACACGACAGCTGTAACGGTTCACCTTTTCTGACGCGAACCTCCTCTGCCGCGGCCGAAATGGTTACCTCCGTTGCCACTGTAACCATTTCAGCAAACAGGTAGAGGAAAAATACAGCCTGGGCAACCATGTGGCTTGTATTATTGGACCACCAGGAATGAAGATAAAAGCGAATCTTTAGAGATGGCTGTCTGCGAGCAAATAAGTATTACTAGTCTATATCGACGCAACCGCGCGAATGGCAAAGTGAACCGCATTCATGCAACACATGAGATATAATGTCAGCATCCTCGTTCAAGTAACAACGGAACTAGTTTCTGTCGACGCACTTTCACAGATGATCGCTTAGTCCCAAGCAGGATGAGAAATGCAGTATAGGCTATGTATTATATTTCCCAGGGAACTGCCCGCTGTGAGCGTGGGAACTTGCCCGCAACATTACACCACTTCCTTCGTTTGTATCCAAGAGAGACTGGTTGGTCTTTTGTTTTTCTTTCTTTTTTGTTTGTTTGTTTGTTTGTGTTATTTTAAACAGGGGGAATATTAACTGCAGAACAAATGGGGAAAAAGTACAGCAAGGTCTTTCGGAAGATGTACATGTACTTTGTGTGGCAACACCCGAGTCAGCTTGTAAGCAAGCTCTCCGACAAACAGGAAGCATACAGTGCTATGAATATATATCGGTGTAAGGTTGGCATTATATACTACATCAAACGCAAACCACATCCTTAAGCACCATTTGAACAATTGACCAAGTACGCTGCACGTCATCCTTTGAGTGCTCAGTAGGTACAGTAGGCCCTTACTTAACGATGAAGAAAACAGAGACGGCCTTCTTTATCTTCATATTTCTATATCTTTATTCTCTCGGGGGTGGAGAGTTGAACTCTCTATCTCCCTCCGCAACCTTGATTATTGATACGAATGAACAACTATTATTTCTGAACTTTGTTTGTTTAAAGCTCTGTCTCTTGAAAAACATCCTGGGTTCCGTCATCTACAAGATCATCTACATCCTGTTAAATCTTGCCTCTTAGTTTCAGGTAGAAATCTCGATTATGCTTGTTAGCAGATCAAACTGCCTCTCGAGAATGAGTGCTTTACAATGTCACTATTTTTCACTTTTTTTTACAATGCAGTCCTTATAAAGGCATCTTTATATTTAACCTTAGTTTACGCCGACAGTGATATTTAACCCAGTGATTCATTTTCCTTTTGCTATTTTCACGGTTGCATTTGTGTCCTTTCCGTTTATGCTCATGTTTGGCAAATTCATGTAGTAAAAGCGTGTTGTCGTTCTAGAACAAACCTCAACATTGAATGTCTTTCAACACCAAAATTCGCCCAAATTTTATACAATTCATTGTCTTAGTACTTCTCTTCTTTAGTGACGAGTATTCTATTCTAAAGTAGTTTACAACGCTAGGCCAGAAACCATAATTTCTCAAATATATTTTCAGTAAGTACATTTTTGGAACCTTTAAAAAAAAACTAACCCATCATAAAAAGAACAGAGCCTTCCCTAACAACACATCACAGTACCTTATTTTGCAGAAAAAAATGCGTATTAAACAATGCACTTTTTAACAGAAGCAAAAGGGATATCCAATCTTTTTCATGCAATTAACCGGAGTAGAAATTGGTATATGAAACACGCTATAAGCGCTTTAATTGGGGCTTTATACTTTGTGACTAGCAGACTTGTCATAGACATTCATTTGCCACAAGTGGGCTTCAAGTTATTTTATATATGCAGATATATGCAGATGGTGTTATTGAGAGACAAGCGGACGAAAAAGTGTGGGAGGGGAGTTATTAAGCAGTTACAAAAGCATTTTGTAAATGTTTGCATTTTCAGATTAAGTGTTACATTTTTCAGGAAAAAGTTCCCCACTAACATTTTAGAACGGGTCAAGTCTTGGCTTCCCTTTGACCTTATTTTGAGAGCTCAAAACACTCTGGCCAAATTTTTGCTCACGGACGATTGCGCTGTCAGAAGATGCCGCGTACAGGACATTGTCCACGAACTTCCGGTCACAGTCGTAAATGCTGCTGCTGTCAGAGTCATCGCGGCGAGGCACTGCGGGGGAGCCGGCTGGACCGGGCCGTCTCACTTTGGGGTTGTCAGCGGTCCTTTCCCTGCCCCAAAGATCTTGTCGCAGTGGAGCTGCGGAAAAAAAAAACAGAAGTGAGAAACCAAAATCTCAACAGCATTGAATTATAGCGCACCATGTCGTTGATTTTCTTCCCTCGTATTTTTACTCCGTCAGCATCCATGTTTAAAGGAGGAGAGAGCAAGGATATTTTAGCAAGTGCTGTTACAGTTACGGTTCACAGTTTGCCGAAAGTTTGCTCACCCTTGTGTCTCACGACAATTTCCTCTGCCGATGCCGTGTCTTCACTCCTGTCTTGTCTCCATGTCTTTGTACATCTGAAATCGCACAGGTTGTCATCGCTGGCGTCCTCTGGAGGTGGCGACTGTCGCAAGCCGAATAAGGGAACCACTTCGTAGGCGATCGCCGGCGATGGGGAGGACGGGCCGGTTGGTCCATACTCCCCTGGTGCGATGGCGGTATCACTGCTCAATTCGTGTCTGCCTTGTGACTTGTGGAACTGATAACCCCAAGTTCTAGTCCCCTGGATGTTTGTCTTCCTTGTGTCAGGCACTGTGGCCTGGGAAATGCTCGCGTCTGTATATCTGTTGTCTCTCCCGTTTGCTTTCTTCCTAGATGCGACGAGGTACGATACGATGCCGAGAAGAATGATAATGACACCGCCAGCCCCGCCAGCTACTGCAAGGAGCAAAGTGCGGGGTGAGGGTACGGGGTCTGTTGACATCAAGGAGGGCGTTGTTCTGTCTGATGGTGTAGAGGCTCGTAAAGTTTGATGTCTTGTGAAACTCGCTGTCGCAAATACTACAGACCCGGTCGGAGACGGAAAGGTGGGCTGAGCCACTTTCGCCGGTGAACTGCTTGTCAGATTGGGAGAATATTCTGCGCTGCTCGGCCCTTCGCTTTGCTGGGTGCTTTTTTGATTAGCTAGGGATGTCTGCACTCCGTTTTCACTGGTCGTTGGATTGGGTGGGGTGACAGTCGTTGTTTTTACGTCCCTTGTTGTGCTTATTAGTGTATCAGTTTTGGGGGCGGTAGTCGTCGTTGCGTCAACATTCGGGACGGTGCTCGTCAATGTTCCAGCATCCCGTGTGGTGCCTGGGATTGCAGGATTGGCCCCGGTGGTCGTGTAACGAGTGACAGAAACATATACGGCTGAGGACTCATGCAATGGAGCACCATCAACTCCTTTTATTATAATGCCACAATAGAAAGTCATGCTGTCTGCAAAAGAACTACTGTCAATGGCCAGCGTCAATGTTGCATCGTTATTCCTACCTCTTTCAAATCGGATTATCCCACGCTCGTCAGTGGTATGTACTGCGGGACAAGCCAAGTGTACCGCTCCACACCTGGTTGCGACATTAATTTCACCGTATATATCTGAATGAATTCCCCTATACCATCGTACCGTATGGACGACTGTAGCAGCTTCGTATTCGATACCACAAGATAACTCCAACGGTTCACCTCTCCTCACGCTAACCTCGTCCGGCACAGCCCTGATGGTGACCGCTGATTCTGTGGTAACCATTACAGCAAAAAGAGACAGGGTAGATACTGCCTGCGTGACCATATTGATGGGTATTGTGCCACCACTGACGAGAGTAAAATAAGACTGTTATTCCCTATATCAATGCTAACGTAAGACGCTAGTGGCAACTTCTGCTATCTTATGTTTAGTTACTGCGTTGTCTTTGAAACGAAACAAGTTTTTAAATACTTTCACATTGCGGAAAATAATCTGTAGGCCTAACTGTTATAAAAGGATGACTCATACAGGAACCATAATGATGGGATAGATTTTTAAACCATAATAATGTGATAGAATCACATTAAAGAATCACTTCCTTATTTCGTATCCGAACCGGGCTGGCATAATTTAAACACAGATTACATTTCACTGCCCACTTCTTCCATGAAGAAAGCAATGTATGTATATCCACTCTTTCACAGCAGAAAAGACCTAGACGACCAAAAACACCCCTTAAATAGACTGGAAACAAAGTGATGCATGTCCTTACTGACTGAAGGCATTATGGCAGTGCTCAATGAGGTTGTAGGGATTAGTACCTTACATCTTAACTGATTGCTTTTGGTGTCGCCGTGTAATGTTTGACCTTGTCACAAAGGTGTACCCTTGAAAGTGGACGACTAAGAACTCCACAATGTAACATCGCATACGCTGAGTTTGCCAGCTGCCTACATTCTTCGGAGTACACTTCCGGAAAACGTGTAACCTTAAAGTAAGCAACAAATGCCGACATGACGACCCTGTCAACACATTTTAGCTGATTTTTTGGACAAAAAGAGACATCAGCAGGAAATTCTTAACGCTGATGATGCATAACTTTGGACCAACAGAGACACAAACTACGATAAACGAAGGGGAAATGCTAATTTTTCTGGTTCTGGCAAAGAGGAATATCCTTACTGTTGTCTACAGTACTTAATCTTCTCCAGTGATAAATCACTTTCCCTTTATTAAATTATAATATTTAAATGTTTGTTTTATATTCCCTTCAGAAGTAACAGGGCAATTAAGGATAGGCCTACAGGAGGTTCTGTTTGCGCAGGTTCACGAGGAAATACTAGAAAGTGGCTTGACCGCGCACGGATGGGGAACCCGTGAGCCTTCTGCTAAGGTCTTCCTCATTCTTCGTGAGCTTTGTGAACAACAAGCTAATTTATGAGGGAAAAATTAACTCGAAGGATTCTGATACATGTAATTGTAGGCGTATACAATAACTTAGCTTGAAGTGCTTTCACTTTAGATTCAGAGGAAGACTGTTTACTTCTGAAACAACGAGAATGCAGTAACAATAACAGATTCGATCGATATTTTTGTGATCCAATACACTGCCCATACCACTTCCTGGTTTTGTTTACGCAGCCGGTCTATTTGATTTGCACGCTTCTCACAGAATGGGTTCCATGTATAATTCTCTTATGTATTGTGTGTCTGGTTTCTTTTCAATATGACTAATAATTTAAAGCCGCTCCAAAATGCTGAAATAAGACTTTGCCTTTGTCAATTAGTGCTGGTTTGAGCTTGATCCGTGTGGGGCCGGAGATTAAGTCCGTAATTCACATAATACTGACCCCCCAAATGGCATTTGCAGTGGTGGTGTGTGGTATACCCTTCGTTTTGTTATCACAAGATATCACTCTGCCTCAGGCAAACCACGGGACTAACCATTAAGGACAATGATCAGCCAATAAAGACAAGGAAACGCCCCTTGTTGTTTCCTGTGTGGTATACTCCCCTTCGTGAACAAAACACCAGTGTAACGTGTAAAAGACGTGATGTGAAACGCATAGGCTACATGTACACACACGCCACGTGGCGCGTTTTCAGACTGCCCGAATTTAGTATAGAGGGTTTGCATGCCTGCCATCTTGTAGGCCAAGGCTTTGTTTCACAGGCCATGGGGTATGCACAAAGGAGGTCTCCGTATGGAACACAAGAACTGCGCTGGAAGATGGCGGCCACGCAAAGCCTTTACGTTGCAGTAAACCAGTGTTGGTGATTTCCAGTCCGTAAGTGGCGCACGGGGGGAGGGACTAGACGTCTGGATCCCCTCTAAGGATTTTAACTGTCTCAATACACACCTGCATCTTGCAGTACTAGATCTAATATAGCTATACATCCAAGCCTCCTTTAGAGCATGGTGGGGAGGGGGCTTGAGTTATCGTGAGCTAGTTAGAGGGGCAAATTCCGCCCCCCCACACAAATATTTAGGTTACATACCTAGTGTGGACATTTCTTTGATTTCGTACAGTCGAGAAACTCGGTGAAAATACTCATTTTTTTGTGAACTGGGAATGCGATTTTCAGCTGGATTCCTCTTCTTTTTACGACAAATAACCCTTACCCCAAAATGCCTCTCAACTTCTTTTTCAGAGAAGGGGAAACGTCTTGCGTGTGGACATGGATGTGTAAGTCCACGGAACGTCTTCCCTTCCAGCATCGTATGGACATCTTTTGTTCACAAGTCCACACTAGATATGTTAGGTTAGCGTATTCCAGAAGGGGAGTAGCATGCAGAGTATTTGTATGATGCAATTTTATCAAAAGAAGAATTCTTTTCTCTAAATGTCAGCAGCTTTGCTTGGACCCCCTAACACAATGGAGCAAGTGATGTCAACTCGCGCCTCTGATCCTGATTATGGCCATCAAAGAATGAACTGGTGGGGTACATTATGCCATAGCATAAGAAGATAATAAGGTTGCGTAACTATACCCCTTTATAACTATTATAGGGCTGTATAAGAGTCCACGGCAAGTCCTTACAAATCCGCGCAATCGGGTCCATCACAATCCCGTCAAGCCGGGCCACACGCTATCCGCCTTGAGCAGAAGCACCCCATCATCGGTTGAAGAGGGCCAGGCTAGTCGTGATTGTTCATTTTGCTGTTAGCGACCATAACGCGTGAATTGCATAATGGTTCCTAAACCAGCGAAGTATGTACAGTTCCGATCAAACGAGCGTCCATTGCTAAGAAAATTGCGCCCTCTCTTGGTCCAGCTCGGGGCTCATTCCACAGCTATAAGGACATTCCTTGGTCATTGTTCAACCTAGTTGTTTGTGATGAGGCATGTGACTGGACCTTCGACTGGACTTTGTGAAAGAACTTGTGACAGACTCAACTACGTAGAGCTTTCTTGCCGTAATTAATGACGTCATGTTGATATGCAAAACGTTTTTCCCACTCCCTCTGGTGAACCAGACGGCATTGAAGTGATACAAAGCACACAAGGATATGACTGCACACACGATCATCGGCAACAGTATCTTAACACCAAAAAGAAACCAACTGGATGGAGTTTGACCTCTACAAAATATGTTTTTAGTGCAATTTTACTTGGCTCTCTTTTATAACTTGAGTAAAGACTTCCCATAATGACAATGTTTTTGGCCTGAATTAAATATATTAATTCCAAGTAATATTTCAAGGAAGACTTGTTTACGGAGCTACCATTAAATCCACTTAACTTCTACCACATATGCAGAAAATTCTTGATTACCTATCAACCATAACAATTACATGTACATATCTTTTTATAGGTCAGTGTCCGACGTGATTGGTCCAACGTTAAGATATCCTGAGCGATGTGAAAACTTTTGTGGGGAGATATTTGGTTGCAGGGCAAGTCTATTGTGTATTTATAACGAGGATGTAGTCAGATACGCACACTTTAGATAAGCTGTAATGATAATCTAGTCGATTAGCAGAAAGCCAGCACACAATGCAAGACTGCCAGTTCTTGAGCAAAATATAACATTGATCCAGATATAATTTAACTCAAAACAAATCTGCTAAGAAGACATATCTAAGAAATATTTTGCAACGCAATCTCCATTGTCTCTATCCTCTATGTCAACATCAAGATTATACATTTAGGATTATTTTAACCGTTCCAATTAGGCATTTTAATCCATCGTCTGTCCAAAACGTTACTCTAAAATTCTCTTGCCTGTTACACTCAGCGATTGTGCGCTCCTTTTAGCTGCGCCACTGCTCCTGAACACAAGACAATATTCATATGCACGCTTCATGTGCGACCTTCAGAATGGATCCAGTCTGCGTTGTCTCCTCTTCCATTGTACCAGACACAAGATGACGACTATAATAAGGATGGTAACACCAGCAGCCAATGAAATTCCTGCGGTAAGAACGGGGTTGTTCTCATCAGGGGAGGGTCTTGTCCTGAGAAAGTGGGGAGTAGTTGATACATGTAAAGGGAAGCTCGTGTGTGGTTCGGTAGATATCTGTGAGGATGTGGCTCTCGAAGTTTGGGTTCCTTCCATGCCTTCGGCCGTTGGATTTCCTGGGGCGAAGATTGGTCTCAAAGAGCACTTTCTGTCGACACGAGGATAGGCTGGACTTCGTAGGCGACAGGTGAAGATTGAGTTGTGATACGAACTTTCCAGTGTGTTGAGATGCAGAGTGTTCTGAACTTGATTCCCAACGACGACTGTGACGTTGGAGAGTGACACCCTGGTTGAATTGATCATGACTGTCCACTCCAGAATGACCACTGGCTGACCTTTGTCCGAGATGCACTTCAATGCAGAGTGTTGCCTTGTGGCTTCAGAAAGTTTACCGTTGCACGTTGGGTAGGTTTTATCGGGGAGATAGTTAACTGTCACAGATACGGTGGCACTACGGTGAAACTCACTGCCACTCACACTTACCAACACAGCACAAATGAAATCGGCGCCGTCCACCAACGAGCTTTCATCAATTCTTAGCTTCAGTCTAGCCTCTCCACTGGTACATCTTTCAAATCGCATGGTCCCACGATTGTCCAGGGTATTTACAATAGGACAATCGATATGGGCCCTTTTTCCACAACCGTTTTGAATATCTATATCAGCATAGGTGTTGTTCAAATTCGGCTTTCTGTACCATTGAGCTACTTGTATTATTTCACTAGCCTCAAATCTGACATGACACGATAACTCCAACTGTTCACCTTTCCTGACGATCACTGTATCTTGCGTGGCCCAAATTGTGAGAGTGGTCGCCGTGGTTATCACAGCAGTGAACAGAATGAAGCTAAATGATATTTGGAAGGCCATATTAGCATTCTATTCATAAACTTCACAGCAAGTAAAAGAGGCACTTACCATGAAAATGATCCAATGTGCCAGTTAAAGTCAGCCAGGAAGTAACCCACAAAAATACAGGGTGAAACACATTGACCTATTGATATCAATTCACGTTTCCTAATAAAGTGTTCTCTTTGACACCTGTAAAACCTTTACAGTAAATATAAGAGTACTTTCACTCTCAGTACAAATGATAAGAGTTTATCTTACAAGAATTTCCGTCATTTCATTAATCTTTCGGATTGGATGGGGTGTTGCTTTCATTTCTACATTGCCAAATCACATTGTCCTGTACATTTATCTGTGTCATTAGCAATCCTTATCTACTTGATCAGAGATGGACTCTGAGTAAAAAGTTAACATGTCACTTTTCAAGGAAATACATAGGGCTAGAGTATTATCTCTGTATGCGATCTGTACTTCGCTGATCTCTTCTTCTGATTAATTAAGCCAGCGCAAATCCCGTCATACTACGTATAAAGGGGATTGTTCTTGTTGCAAG
>NW_019091576.1:300670-430082 GCF_001949145.1 Acanthaster planci | reverse complement strand
ATAAAACGAAAAGAATGATACTGTCTAATTCCCAACCGTGCCAACTGCCTCTTGAATTTATTTGACCGTTGACTAAAGTGTTCCTTCTACAGGTTATTTTTGTTATTATTCGAATGAACTCTGTCCAATCAGTGCTTGCCAAAAATTACACCCTTACCGTTGCCTTAATGGTGGGGGGCGAAGGGACTTTTCGCTCATTCATTTCAAATAATGCACGCATCCGAATGAATGGCCATGCTTTCAAAAAGCATGAGAGACACGTTGTAAATGCACGAGAGGTTAACTTTGTGGTCATTTCCTCAAAGATTCTCAGAGGTTTTTTTTCTCTTTTCTTTCCAGCAAACGCTGTCATGTCGTCATAGCTACAATTCTTTGGTTTATGAAGGTTTTGTGATGCACGAAATGAGGAATCAAAAAGTTTCTCTCTCATTAGGCTCTTGTGGTAAAAAATGATTCGGTCAGTCGTTCGGTCACACTTTGGCCGGTAAGACTATTTTGCGTATGCGTAAACCTTATGTGATCTATTGATGGGAAGGTCTCTTGGTTCAGGTGACATACCAATGACATTGAGCGTGACCCTCACAAATGGGTAAGGCTGCTGAGACTCTGTATTGCTCGCTTCGCACTTCACCTCTCGGTCGTGGTCGTCACGACCAGGAGTGAGAGTCCAGCTGTCGCTGGTGTCCACCAGGCTGTACTCTCCTCCGCTGGGCGCAGCCGCAGTGTCCTGCAGGGCGCCGTCGAGGTACCAGCGGATGGTTACAGCGGGGCTGGTGTCCTGGACGTCACATGTGAAGGTGAACGGCACCCCCTCGAGCAAACTCTCAGTGCCGTGTAGTCGAGTTCCACTTGCATCGCGAAGGGAGAGAGACGAGGTCGTCGGTGCAGCTGAACAATAATATTTATAGAGAACAAAGGAAATCAGAATGATGGAAAAAAGAAGACAATAACCACAACAACAAGCCAAGAACACAAACCACACCATCTATTCAACCACCAAACGAACAACCACTTTGACCATTTGTATTTTGGAACAAGTATCTGGTAAAATGTTTATTTTTAGTTCATTGAAAGTTTTAACTGTAACATTGTTCGTGCGACCTTTTGGAGATAATCCTGTGAAAAATAATAACATTTTTGCTCTTCACCCAGCGCACAAAGAGGTTGCTAGTACGGGCAAACATGCTTCACAAATTTTCGGCAAGGGTTATAAATGATAGCTATTGACACGCAAAGCATCATGAGTTACTTGCTGCTGTAATAAGCATATGGATTTGCAGAGCGTAACTGCCAGGTGACGCGCAAGACGCAAGGAAGAACTCTAAACGCTTATTGTTCCAATAAACATGCCCAATGAGTGCTTGACAAAAGCAACGACAGGATTTGCCCTTCTCGGCACGCTACGTGGGCGCTGGTTGACTAGCAACATCACATTTACTTACTAGGCATTGGAATGCTGTAAGCATACAAGATGAAGCCCCTAGCTGTCACGCTACCATCAGACGTAAACGTCAGATGCATGGAGCTGCCAGTGGATATCACGTCGCCCGGAAGCGAGGACCCACTGAAGCTCCAGTCTTGGCCGCTGGCAGAGTCAACTATCCGGAGGGGATCGTAGCTCGACTCGGTTTGAAACTCGGAGAAGCTGATTCGTATCCGCCAGTTGCTGGTCGTGGAGACAGTCCAGCTTGCGCTGGCGTAGTCCCAGTATCCCGGAAAGCCCGGGGAGGATATTCTGGTGTGACTACCAGGCGAAATGTAGGTCCCCGATGACTCTGCATTGAACCGGTGCCAGTGGTGTAAATTTGTGCCGGAAAGTGGGGGGATGGAGAATGGGGGAAGGAGAAAGGTGGGGATGGGATGACAATTTGAAGGGAGGGCGCAATAGGACTCTATATAGAGGTCGATGCTCATGAAATTAATGTATACCTGTAATATGTATTCAAAATGGCATATTTGTGGATTTTTGAAATTGGTTCCCCCTTTTGAGTGATATTGATTGCATCTAGGCCGTTTGGTAGTCTGACAAATTCTTCACAATCCACTTTTCTTTTTTGCTCACCACAAAAAGTGGAGGATGATTCAATAGCCAGTGTCCCCCCCCCTCGAAATGTGTCGGGGAATACATACCTCCCATCCTCTCGGGATTTACACCTATGACCAGAGCCGTGTACAGAGAGTCTAGAGAGAACGTGAGTGTTACAATTGCTGGAAACAAACTGGCAGAATATGCATCAATGTACATGGATAGTACACTAGCCGCACGCTCTAGTGTAGCGCTCTACTTTAGACACAATAAACGGTCATTCTGTTTTCGTTTGAAATCCGCGTCTCCCCCTCTTCATCAGCTCTGCGTCTAACGAAGGGATCTGGCCTCCTTGTCATATCAGTATGTATTGGGACAGGGCTTTTTGTGTTAGACACGTACTGCAGGTTGTTAGGAATGGAACAACGTTGTGTCATATGCAGCAAGGTATGAGACGGAGAGAACCCCCCCTGCTTTGTGTTGGTCATTGTCTCGCAGGAATCTGGGGAATTCCTTTCAGACATCTTGGGGGTGTGTGTTAAGTAACAATAGTCTGGAATGTGTATAGTGATTGGACATGTTGGGGGGTACCCCTCGGTCTCATTTCTTGCTGGGTATACGTTGTGTTTAATTGGAATGGTAATCCTGATAGGCTGTCTATCATTAATCAGGTCTGTTCCCTGGGCATGGGCGCGGCAAAACGGCGCATGGGGGGTGAGATGCATGGGAGAGGGAAAATTGTAAAAACAAAAGCAAATAAACTCTTCTATTATTGTGTAAAACACTGTTGCACCACTTTCATTTTGTCTGTAGGTGTGCTCAGGAATTTCAATTCTGTATAAAATACGGACCCGTTGACATTATGGCAGCAGACTGATTGCAAAGAGAAGTGAAAACCTCACGGGAGGCCAGATTCTATACACAGAAAAACAGTCTGGACTCTTGCAAGTTTAAGTACCCGAGAGATGGGTCTCATATAGTTTGATTTTCACGTTCTGAGTTGAAGACACTGACGTGGCTTTTTATCTTTGAACCACCGTTTACTTTCGCTCCACCGATTCTGAAGTACAACAAGAGCAATGCAGGTAAATGTTGAATGAAGCTGATGTTTTGTGTTTACTTCATTCAGTGTAGGAAGCAACTGATGTCCGGTTTTGCGCGAACATTTCACACACACCAGGAAATGGAACTAGGGCCTGGGAAATCCCAACTGTATATATAGTGACAGTTTTGCAATAGGCTCGATCTGTGTTTAGGCCCATCATGTATTCATCTTTGTTGATAAATCGAATACAGGGGAGCAAAGCTGTCTACAGTGACAAATGATTGAATGTCGCTCCATGGTTTCTCTTCGTCATGAAATACGTTAGGTACACCAGCATTATTCCTTATCCGAAAAAGCTGGTATTCATCCACAAATAGCAATGTGTCCAATAAAGGCTCTGAACTCCGCGTTTTAGTTTTCAATGGGATTTTTTAAAAATGCATTTCACTGACTAGTGTGTGCGCATTGATGCCGCCGAATGCACCCAAGGGCCGATACAGGGGGGGAGCTGAAAAGGGCAATGAGACCCCCAAAGGAGCATTCTATTTAAATATTGACAAAAAGCGATTTGGGGATCTTATTCCTTTCCCCTTCTTTCGGCAGGCGTGCATAAAAGCCCTCAAATGTAACCTTACCCTCATAAGGGCATATTCACAAACCAAAAAGAAAAAAAAAGCCAAAGTATATTTCCATCCAACGTTTTATTTTACATCTGACCTTTTCAGGAAACAGTACAGAGTTTAGCTAAACCTTTGTGTGATCGTTATAAATCTGAGTAACAGACACAGTTAATAAAGAATAACAAGGAACACAGACTCCGGTAGTCGAAGGAAACCCACGTCTGTTACCTCCTTATACACGTTCCCTTCATTTTCCCTATCACTACCAATTTTCTCTCTCGGAAACAGCTGTGGTATTCTTTGGCTAAAGTGCCAATCCCGTCGTATTTGAAATGGTTAAATATTAAAAATCGAAAATTATGTCATCTTACCTTGAATCCACCATAGCGGTATTAAAAAAAGCAAGATGCAGCGCAGTCGATTCGGCGCTTCCATCCCGTTATGAGTAGGGTAGACTAAAACTGCGTCGCTATTCCTCAAAAAAACTTTTATATCAACCTTTCCTCGAGGAGTGTAGTCTTTGCACTTTGCAGGAAATGAGCAACAGCTCAATCACGTGACCCGGTTTTCGGAAGCTTCCTTTCTTATCACAGTTAGGTTGTGTCCGAATTGCCTGGCAATTTGCAACAGCACTTGACCTGACAGGGAATGAATTGAGTCGATGCTGGACAGCCTCCATAAGTACCTTTGATGATTTTAGCTTTTATCGCATATTTGCGGCATGAACGGAATGAAAAACCTAAAACATGCAAGCATGTTTGATTCAGGAAATGTCCATTGATTGGCAGCACAGTGTGTACACAATCTTTCTGTTATAGTTGAAACCGAGACATTGTACACGGAAAAAATACACTGCGTCTTGACAGTGAGCTTGTGTCCGCCCGAGGACAGATCTTAAATCAAATTTTTAGGGGGAGCAGGAGCTAGACTTGTTTCAGGGGTAGGGGTTATTTAATATTCTTGGGGGTACAAAAGTGGATTTTTATGAAAGCTTTAATGGCTTTTGGGTTTTACACACGTTATTGGAGGACAGTTAATGAAACGTAGACCAAAAAAAAAACAGAAAAGAAAAAAAGTCTTCCCTCTTTCGGTCTGTCTTTATTGCATTTGAGATCAATAGCAACTCGTAATAATTATATATATATTTTTATTTCTGACAATGTCAAGGGTTGTGGTAGAGACCGTACAGTCCATCTTAAACCACTTCCCGACTAAAATAAACAGAACAACTAAATGTAAACGTTTGTATAAAAATTATATACAAAAAGATTACTAAGAGAACAAATCAGAAAAACAGATAAAATTAACAGAGGAAAGAATGAGATTGTACTCTTTCATGGGGGGGCCTGGGGGTTGGGCGGGGGCATCACCTGTTCCTCCTCCCCCTGCTGCACTTTTGTTCAAGTCTGCACCAGCTGTCAAGGGTCTGATGCTAAAGTCAGCAATTGCGCTAATCAGGATTGACAATACCAACTTGCAGATTTATTAAATTTATTTAAATTCTCTAATTTGAATAAAATAAGGCTGCTAAAGATTCATCAGTGATTATAAAAATGACGAAGGATAGTCGGCTAAGTCTATTACCCCGACCCCAAATTTGCCATGTCGTGACACCGGATATTGGTAGAATACTGTGACCTGACCATTGACTTGTCCTGTCTGCGCCGGAGCGTTGAGATCTTGAGAAACACAAAGGCATCGGTTTTATAAGGCTGCATCCGAATCTGTTGTCTTGAGTTCCGTCTGGGTCTTCCCTTCATTGCAAACACGTGGAGACGGGCAGCCAATATACCTAGCCTTAGCCCTGAATACGGCCTTAAACTGAAGTCCCATCCAAGATGGTATTTCCAGGGTCATTCTTATCGACCGAGTGCACTCGCAAAAGTTGAGAATTGGTGACGGAAGGAAATCGTAAGGGGAATTGATATTTCTCGTATTTGGATAACTGTATGTACAATCTGTGTGCAGGATCCCCAACTGAGCTCTTAGGCCCAACAGCGAATGTACATGTTCTAGTGTTACAGGCGGTGCTCTACTCTTTTGTGTAGTTTTTGTCTTCTGAGCACGGATCCGGGGCTGGCGTAGATAGATTGAAACGTTTTGACAGGGCCGTGGAGGACCCCTAAACATTTTTACATACTTGAAAACATTAAGACTCAACCAGTAAGAAGAGATGGCGGAGACAGTGAACCCGTATGGAAAATGAACTGATTTATACATACTTCCTAAAAGTCGTAAAGTGATTATCAGCGAAATCATGATAAAGGGAGGGAGTCAGTTTTTAGGTTTTTTCAAAAACGTCGTTTTATTTTTATACTCTCTGTCCCTTTTTATAATTTCGTTCGTTTTTGTCCTATTTTGTAGTTCATTTTTTTACATCTAGGTTCCCCTTACCCTTTGCGACGTTCATGGTTATTTTGATGGTCTTTGGAAATGCTAAGAGCGAGAGCCTGATTTTCCAATCACAAAATTTCCTCAGGAAGGACGCTGTTAACAAGTTCCTTTTGGCAATTGCCAACCGACATTTAGAAATGTCAACACAGGGAAGAAATACTTATATTGCATAATGCTTTGCTGGGTTTTTATAAATATAAACAGAGTTTCAGAATATCTTGATTGAACATTATGCATTAAATGCCTTTGTTTTTTGGTGGATACTAAGAAGGCTGAAAATAATCAACTATATGAACCAAAAAAGAAAGATAAAAACCAAAACAAAACAGAGAGCACCTCGAGGAAAGTGTTTGGCAGAGGACCATGCCTTCTGCTGTTACATCCGGATGATATCTTGTTTGTCTTCCCTGTTAGAACTATTTGTAAATTTGAGTATCGCAGAAGGAAGCCAACTGTGCAACACAATACGAAGGCACGGATTAGTTGGATTAATATTACAAAACAGTGCAATCGTTTGGTGTCTAATTTCACAACAAAATAACAAGCAGCTACCTACAGCACTTTCTACAAAACAACAATTATTCTGTGAAATAATATTCCAATCCCTTCCTCGATTTTTTGTAGAATTATTGTAGATTTCATTCCCCTGACAGGATGTTGAATTACTAGTTTATATCTTCAAGTCATTAAATTATTCAATTAACAAATTTCCATCTTGATTCTCTTAGAAACTTGAATAGCACATTTACGGAATCTTTGTCTAAGAAAGTAGAACCGCGAAACTTTGTGCCTTTTGTCAGTTGTATCAAAACACATTTTGCAAAATAATTCTGGTCGAGGTGAACAATGTGGAAGTTCGATGAATAAAGCATTTGAACTTTTGTCCCTGAATCAATGAAGAAGATACAACATACAAACTGAAACACTATTTAATACCAAACGTATAAATCTAATTCAAATTCTTTTTCTTACTTACGATGGCATGGTCGTTTCTATAGCTTAAACTACTTTCTTTAAGCTGAATTTGTATTCTCACATGCAAGCATACCGCCTACAACGCAATAACATTGATTACATGTATGTCAGACGCTCACCGCTGTCATCTGGATTCATCTACGACTCAAACAACTTTACTGTAAGTTTCAACAACATCTATCCAAATTCTGATTAAAACATTTTGGCCAAATAACAAATTTTAATAGAGGAAGATAACTGCGTGTATTCTTAAAAACAGTAATAGAAAAAGCAGAAACAAAACTAAGAATCCTGTGTGTCATAATTCACAGACATGACACAAAAGACTGGATAAATTTCTCTGGATAGCAACACCAAATTCGTTAGGATAGGAGAGTGGATCATTCCACTTTTTTCGTAAGCTGAGTTGACAGTAATCCTTGCCAAACTGTGGCTATGATTTACAGACCACCAGTGTAGCTTTTAGGAAAGCCTATAAAGGCTTACTTTACATGAAAAGGTATACTCAAATGGCCGTACAGGATTCAGAATGTAACTTCTGCACTTGAATCTGTTTTCTTCAAAGCTACTTCCTCATAATCTGATAGGAGTTTAACAGATCGATTCTCTTTGTCATAATAAAATGAAGAAAGAATTAAAATACAACAAAAGACTACAAAATCAATATTGTATACTATCCTGTCATAATTACATCGCACCATGAAATACATAAAAAAGGTTTTCAAGGCGCGCCTATGAATGCACTTCAATCAACCAAAAATGAATCATACATAAATGCACACTGCTTAGACAAGTCCTTCGCAACCCCCTCTCCTCCAACATATGATTTGTTTAAAGAAAATATCCAACATCAGACTTTCAGCCTATTCTTTAGCTGTATTATGGGTGTGTTTTGGTTGCATTCTCTTTTGAAAAAAAGCTGCTTTGAAGAACACTGTTTTTATTTGCCGAGTATATTCTATCTATAAATTATTAATTGTTTATCTCAGAAAATGAAATGTAAGCGAAATTTATTATTACTATTTTTTAGCAGCCTGTAGCTTCCGGTAAACTTGCAAGATTCTTAATGTCCAGGTCATTAAACGCATACACATTACAAAATGTATTTCAATATCAATGGTAGAATTTCACACTCTAGTGTGGACTTATATCTTTTCATAGTCTGAACCACCTGAGACCGCCGTCTTGAAGAGGTGTGCCTGGTAGGACTCAAAAGCTATGTACTCCTGGAGTTAAAGGGGGAGGCAACCGTAAGTGCGAGATGACAAATTAAAAACATTTGAAAATGACATGTTGAAACCATGGGGGCTGACAAAAAGTAAATGAAGTAATAGATCAGTCATGTTATTCTTTCTGACGATTGTTACGGTTAAACTTCAATCGAATGTTCATTCAAGGAACAAGTATCCTATTCTCTGAAAGTGGTAATGGATCAGGTTAAACGAATACTACGTTAATCAGGAGTGGTGTGATGACTGCTTTCATCAATATATTGTGAAGTAAAATATATTAATCGTATTCAAATTGAAAAAGGGAGATTATTGAAAGGGGATGAGGCAGGCAAAATAAACAAAATAAACGTGAAACTCCTCGATAGGAATCGTTTTCTCGCATTTGATCAAAAAGGTGAGAGTTGGAGCTAAGAAGGCCAATCGGTTTGTGAAAGGCGAAAGGACCTTTCGCTACCTGACTGGCATATTGTATACAAGAGAGGGCGTTATTTTTATAGCAATGCAAGCTCCTTTAGTATAACGACGGCACCTCGCTGTTAATAAACGACTCTGAAAAATTGGCGTGACGGTTGCGTTTCTACTAACAAAATTAATACTCCGCACCAACATGGCTCTTTTCAAATAGTAAAGGATGTTCCTGCTCAAGGGGTGGCGTATTTCTGCGCTACCAGGCAAAGCTTATGGATGTTCAAAAAAGACACCGGTCAAACTAAGAGTGCAAGAGCCAGCAATGCCCATTAGAAGCCGGTTCAATTTCATAATATTCAAGGGCAGTGCGTGCCATCATTGAAGAGAAAATCTTCACCGCTTACTCACGTTGGCTTTCCCCATTAGCCCTTCGAGTGTCTCACTGACGGTCGCGAAGGTCGGTCGAGCTTCGGGATTCTTAGCCCAGCATTCCAGCATCAATTGATACCTGAAACAGGTTGAACGAAATCTTCTTGAGAGAAGGGGCATACAGCAATTTAAATTTTACTGACACAAGGACAAAATAGATTGGTGGCCCAGGAGCAAATGTTTCAATGTTAAAACGTGGGTGAGTTTCTCTTTGTGGATATGTGGATAAATTTGCATGGGGACTGTAAAAGATATGGATAACGGATACGTTTTGTGAAAATTTATTTCATGGTAATTTTGAATAGGGAAAATAACTTTAAACTAGACACTCTATTTTTGGCCTGGAAATTACAGATTAAAAGCGGTGGAGTACAAATGGTAATATCAAAACACAACAAAAAGTTAGGTCATCTTTTAAAACAAATTGTGTTTTTAATTTGTTTCTAACGAAATATAATTTTCCCTACAGCACAGCTGTTGACTGAAGCATTGCAGACTTCATCATCGCCCATTTCTAACGAAAATAATAACTAGAATCATCGTGTGGCTCTGAATCATAAATAGAATCTGTAACAAAGATCCATGCTAAAATTGGTCTCCTCTTAGGTGTCAGCATGGTCACTGCACCGTTGTTGCGTCAACCTCGTTACAGTCTTATGAATTTGATTCTGTTAAAGGAACTCACAGTTGCACGTGACAGTGGCTGGGATGGGGCATCCGGTACCCTGACTTCACCTTGGTAACCACTTTCTTAGCATTCAGGGCAGGGTATGGTCGGGCACCTGTAAACGGTTATGAAAGGAGAGCCTTGGTTGTGCAATATGTTTGGCGAAATTGTTCACAAGACGACCAGAGAATACTAATAGAACTTGAAATGTCATCACTTATGTAAATGTTATATGTCTTTTCATTGTCACTGATTTTGCATAATAAACAAGAGAATTGATTTAATTTGAAGTTGTACGTTTTGGCCGGACGGTATTTTGTCTTGTATGTGTTCATACCAAGAGTAATCATCTCCCAAAGTAGAATCCCAAAAGACCACACGTCACTCTTTGTGGTGTATACGTCATCAAGGACCGACTCCAGCGCCATCCATCGCAAAGGGACAAGACCCTAAATACAAATAAAATGCTGTGATTTACAGAAAATTCTGCCACTGCTCTAGGCGGATGAATTTGCAGCGCACACATTCTGCAGTGTATTACTCTTACAATATACACTGCCAAAGTGTTATATATGTTACGCCCCAACTGTAGCTTAAGTCCCAACTATAGGACAGTCCCAACTGTAGTGCTGCAGTTGGGCTGGCCCAACTATTGTTGACCAATGTCTGTGGAAAATGTCTCAACATTATCTAAGTCAATGTGTCTTACACTTGACACAATTCATCTAAATGTGGCATTTCATCTGTTCATCTAGCCCTATGACCAATGACGTGACATTTGTAAACAGTATGACTTTGGCACATACTGGGCACATAATTCACACAGGATCTCTCTGCTGTAGTTGGGCCGGCCCAACTGTAGCACTCTGGTTGGGAGGGGCCCAACTGTAGCTGGGACGGGCCAAACTATAGTTGGAACTAATGCTACAGTGTGGGCGTAACATCTTCAATAGATTACAGCTTGCCTAAGATTGGTGCAAGTTTCACGTAAATGGAAATCTGAGGTCATATTGTGTAAATAGCATTATAAATCAGAAAATTGTTGCGTAGAAAGAGGTTAACACTGCCCACCTGGTTTTGGTGTTGATGCTTTCTCAAATGCGCGACATCCTTGGCATATCCGAAATCAAGGAGTTTGCAGACCATTTCTTCACCAACGAAAACGTTGCAAGATTCAAGATCTTTGTGAAGACACTAGAATAAAATGTACGCACGATAAAGTATCGCTGAAGTCACGTACAAACTGAAAGCAAAGTAATAATCTGGGTATCGTTGAATTTTTTTTTAATAATAAGAAATTCATACGTACATTTATACATATACATTTATATATATATACCTGAAAATTGTACACATATGTGTACACATTCTGTTGTGCAGTGTCATGTGAATTGGAGTATGTAGTTCGTGGTTTGTTTCGGGTTTAATATGGCTCAATGTGGTGTGGTGCAGTGCGATGAGGTGACGGTGTGGTGTGGTGTGGTGCATCTCACCGTGTTTGAGGCCAGGAAAGCCATGCCTTCAGCCACGTCCTTGGCCATGCTGAGGAGAGTCCTGGGAGTGAGGGGTATGTTAGCAGCGCCCCCCAAGTTATCATACACCTGCTCCGACTGGTCGGCGTACTCAGTAAGGAGCTCCTTCAGCGTCCCATGTGCCACATTTTCAACGA
Source organism: Acanthaster planci (assembly GCF_001949145.1). The sequence continues at coordinate 418,617 of NW_019091576.1, read as the reverse complement.
TTACGTATACTGGATCTGCGTTAGATTAATACTAAAACCTAATAAAGTTACGCCCCACCTGTCTTCCAATTTGTGATTCTCATGATACTAGAGCGTGAGTCAAGTGCGCGTCCTTGCCACTAGAAAACCCAAGAAATAGCCATTTAAAAGGGAAGCTGTTAACTTTGAAAAAAATACGGTATATGAAGTTGACTGTAAATTCACACCGTTTCTTAACATTAGGCAGATTGCTCATGCTGATCACCCAAGGCTCTTTGACAAGTAAGAGCGATCATTAATTATCATAGATTATACACTCCGGTTGCTATTCTACTGAACATTTATACATATAAAATACAAAATAGGCAACGAGGGATTCGTGCTTAAGAGAAGCCGCACAACTTAGAAACAGATTCGATTTTAAGGATACCTAATTTCCTAAAACATTGGTGGCGGTCTAACGGGTATAAAACCATGTCTGTGCTGATATAATCAAAGTGTAATATAACCAGGACTGCTACCTTTGTCGACGCAGTACCCGAGAAGCCTTGCAATATTAGCGTGGCTGGTAAGCGCTTTCATTGACATCAACTCCTGCATCAGGCTTTCTTTCTCACTGGGATCGTTCTCATCTGTAAAAATGACATGTGGAAGGACATCTGAAGTTCAGGCATGGGTGCCAGCACGTGTGCATTGAGAAGCGCAGTGGAAAAAGTATACATTTTTGGCGAAATCGTCTCGGACAAAAAATAATGCACGCTGCACGAGAACGATTCATTCGATTTTTGGAATAACTGTTATCAAAATGACTGCGAAGAGTCCCTACTAAAGCTCAAGGCTAGACTGGTGGAAAAAAGTGCACTGCAGTAATATCAGGGGGGAAAATCGATGGTGGGGTAGATTCCGCCCCCAGCTCTGGACAGCTGATCAAACTGAACTGATCTGGTAGGTCTATAAGGGTTCATAAATAATTCATTCATTAAAAAAATACTTGTTAAAGTTTTGCATTCTACCTTGTGTGGTTTTAACCACCACTGGCGTAGCAACGCCAGGCAGTTCGATGCCCTCGGCCTTAGCAAGCAGCAGCTTGCGGAAAGCGCCTTGTCTGAGCTCTCGCACGAAGGTCAGCTGGTCTCGGGAGATCGTTACCTGGGACTCAGCGATGTTGTCGTATGTGGATTCGGCTACTGCAGCAGTTTTTGCTTGGATAGTCCGCATAGGTATACCTGCAAAAAAAAAGCCGAATAGTTTTTTAGCACCCCGTGAATTGATGCACGCCTTTGGGCCATGATGGCGCCTTTGAAGCATGTATTGGCAATGAGCAGTCGTTGGAATATTTTTCTTCCGCAAATTTATGAGGTCAATATCAAAATCCCCAGATCAGACAAAATGGTGTATCTTAGATGTGACTTCCCAAACTGTCAAATTACTTTATTCTTTCTTAGGCCCCGTAAAAGCAGCGACGCGGCTTTTTTTCTCCTCCAGGGTTGGTTGTAGAGACAATTGCAGACACACGTTGTCGAGTCTTGGAACTAGACCTGCTTTATTATATTGTAGGCTACATCCAAATCGGTTGTCTAGAGCTAGGTCTAGGTCTTCCCTCTATTGGAAAGGTCCGGAGATGCGTAGACGATAGACCTAGCCGTGGCTCTGGAAACCCGTTTCGGACACGGCCATAGGCTGACAACAAACAACTTCGTATCCAAAGTCTGCTATTATTGTTCAACATCGATCTTGTCGAAATCTATCACCCCTAAGCAGAAGATCGAGTGCCTGCAAAAAAATGCTAAGGCCGTGAAGCAATATACAGGGGGCTTTAGCAGCTCTTGCAGAGGAAAAAAATGACGCGCATACTTAAAATCGACGGGCACGATGAGCATAGACAAAAACCGTTTTTGTTTTTTTCTTTGCCAGAGTTGGTTAAAGACCAAACAAGGGAACTACAACAGCATTGTAGACCACTTTTCCCCCTCCAGTGTGATGTACGGGCGACTTACTCATAATTTCGTAGTCCTCGGTTACTTCCACTACCCGGGGTGACGCTCCCGTCTTTGCTCTCCTGCTTATTAAAAGGAACGGGATTGCGAAGAGTAAAATTTTGTACAAGGTGACTGACCTCTTACAGGAAAGTCGGCTTGTGCAATGTGCCTCACATCCAGTGCGCCTCATACAAGGATGCATTGTGTTTGTTTTGCAATACAAATTGCATTAAGTGGAATTTTCGTCCGACTGCGCACAAATTCCCTGCGTTTTGATAGACCAAAAGAAAACCTTGCAGTCCTGATTTTCTCAACAGGTAGTTCACTATGAATGCCAACTCAAGTAATCCGATCCGAGAACGGAAATATTTGAAACAGTGCTGTTCATTCAAGATTTTGGTTCCATGTCGTGATCGATAAAAAAAATTGACTGATTAGCTATACCAGTTACCTTTCAGAGGCACGTTGTTGTTTTTCTGGAAAAGAAGAAAAACAAACGGAAATTCATGTAATGCCTAGCCTGCCGTAACAATAAGAAATCTTATCCAAGAACGTAAAGACTCAGTGATGCATGCAAAGCAATACAAAACGAAAGTAATAAAGGGTCGAATATTGGGGCTTATGAAAACGAAAATTAGCCTGTCAATTCTACTGTCTGCGTGGTGACAGAACAAAAACGTATAAGCTTTGCAAAACAAACGAATTTACCTTGCTTAGTAGTGATCCTCCATTTCCAGCAAAGGACAAGGTTTGTTATGATGCTGAGGAGCAGAATCAAAGCTTCTACAGACATACCAGCAATATACCCCAAATGTGCAAGAGAGGACCCTATCGATGGCAAAAAAATTCAACATTCAATATTCTTTTTTGTTCTCTATTCTGTGGAATTCGACATCTTTCTAGCAACTCTTGATCAACAGTTGTTTTCATTCAGGAAGCTAGCAGGTGTCTGCTCGACGTTGCTGTGAAACAACTGAAATAAATATTGGACTACAAAAATATGAAGCTGTCTCTTCCAGTTTGAAATTCGGGCGATTAGAGAAACTGTCACTGGCATGAATGTTTCACCGGAGTTTAAATTGTCTCACGAAGTAGGTAAATAAAGTAATAACCGCAAACAGTATCTTAGGCCTAAACGTAGGAAAGCAGCTAACTACAGTAGCATAGTCTGTCTGGGGCACTGCTTGCCCCCGCGGGGAAATATGATAGTTAAAAACGGATAGAGCGAAAGAAACAGAAAAGAAATGAACAAGAGAGGGCACCATCATCAATTTGCTAGAAACTTAAAATCTGACAACCCCCGCTGCCGCCACTGCATGTTAATTGGGGTTTATTTTTACTGATGAGTGTTTGGGCTCGCTGTGACCGTCCGTCGTAATCTCTCAGTCGATTCATGCTTGTGATGGTATATATATCTTATGCATTGACAGTTTTCATGCAGTCGTGAATAAACCCCGTTTTGGCTTGCAATAAACAATACTTACGCTTAGTGGTCCCCACTGTTTTCACTGCGCCACTGACTCCGTTGGCGTTCTCGGCGTACACCTCAACCTCGTACGCAGTGTCGGGATGCAGACCCACCACTGTGAACATGCTCACATTGTACAGCCTGATACTTCTCGTGGCGGGGTCGAAGTCGGCGGTCGACTCCAGTTCACGGTGATTGACGTAGAACCACTGCTCCTCGCCTCCGTCGTTGGTTGGCGTCCACGCGATCGTCAGAGAGTCCGAGGTGAGACCTCCTTGTTGAATCAAGATGTCCATAGGTGGACGGGGCTTAACTGCACATCAGGTGAGAAGGCATTTTTCACGTAATTTGATACTTCATGGAGGTGGTGCGCATGGGCAAGATGACGGTGTGAACGCATGAGGAACATGCTACCAAACTGACCAATTGATGATGCAATGTAAACCAGATAAACCAATACGTTTTCATCTGTTATCAAAGACGTCTCTTTCATTAATTTGTCTCTCGCCTCCCATGAAAAAATGACGTAATTATCTTACAAATGTGGGACAGGAGACATATTGGCGCATAACATTACGGGTGGTCCGCATGTCTTATTTTCAAATAGAAAGAAAATATAATGTTCAATTTGCCCATGCACATTTAATGCAACGTTTCAGAGTCAAACTCATTCCGGCGAAGCCCTGAGGTGTAAAATCTTCCCCTGCAGCCACCGTTATGTGGAAAGGCACAACAAGTGACAGCATTGGTGTCCAGAGTTTGGGCATGCTGCATGCAGGTATTACGGATACTCACATCGCACGGTGACGTTTATCTGACTGGAATACACAACGGGCGGGACACCATTGTCCCCACGGCACCTGTACCGGCCAGCCTGCTCCCTGCTGATGTTGAGCAGTGCTAGGCTGCTTGAACCATTGCTGTAGACTGAGGATAGGGTGTTTGGGGATCCCACCTTTTCCCAAGTGATGAATCTGGCGGGCTTGGGGTTTGCATCTGCGCGGCAAGTAAACATGACGTCATCACCCTCACTGACCGTTCTTGGCGTCTCCAGGTCAGAAAAGTATGGGGGGTCTAGAGTTTCGAATACGAGGTGGAAAAGAAAGATTGTTCATGTCAAATTTAATCAAACACTTTCAAAGGGACTTTGGTATACATTTTATTTGAAAGCATAATCATACAACTTTCCACTTGCTGCGAAGTAATAGCATCATTTCAAGACAGTCTTCTTAAAAGGTGCACTCATTCGATATTTTTTCTTGGTTTTCCAGAGCTAAAGTGTTTGTTTTTTATGGAAAGGAATTTACATTGGCAGAGAGCTCAATAGGCACCAAATTCATGTCAAAATTGCCATAACAATATTTACTTTGGATTGGATGGAGCACAAAGGTGCTTTTTTAATGACTACATTCTCTTTTTTTGCATTAGCTCTTAATCAAGGCATTTTATTTTGCCCAGGGATGTTAAAAATGACGCCATTTCTCCCCAATGTCTTTCGGCATTCTTTCTGTTTTATTTTTAATTCTGCAGCATATTTGCAGAGCACCTTGAAGCTCATGGGCTTAATTAAGAGGAGAGCCCTCCACAAAGCAATATATCTTATTAAGTGTCATTGTGTAAACAACGCTTTCTCTTTCCCAGAGTCTCTATACCCAGCAAGATGTGGGACGGAGGGATCCCCCACATGTTCAATCGCTAAACACACTCCAGACTATCGTTACCCTAATACATCCCAAAGATGTCTGAAAAGAATTCCTAAGTTTCCAATCAAACAATAACCAACACAAAGGTTGGGGTGCTCTCCGTCCCATTTCTTGCGTCAAAATAAGTCTGACCCAAAGCCAACGTGCATTCACCTGCAGATATTTAGATCAAATTGGAATAACGGCTGTTTCAAAAACAAATGGGGAAAATGATCAAATGCCAGCACTTCGGAAACAACACAAGACATTCAGCACCGGTAATTACTCTTCTAAGGAGGGGGGAGCGTGATATCTTACATTTGACATTGATGGGACCAAAAGTCTCCGTAAGGCCTTGGGTTAAAGAGCCCCTTGCCACAGAACAAGTGATCATGTCCCCGTTGTTTGTTCTCGCTGGCTGGAAGTTCAACGTGCTGGTGAATTTGAACCGGTTTCCTGATGTTGTCACAGCGGTGGTCAGCGAGCCCTGGGCAGGTAAACCGCCTGTAGACCACACCAGGCCCCAGTCGTTAGGATAGCCCAAGTCGGCTTGGCATACCAGCTGAGCTAGTTCATTTTCAGTCATCTCCTGGCTGCCTGTTATAGAGGGAGTGTCAGGGGGTCCTGAAAACAAGAAAAGGTCGCGACAAATAGAACTTAAGAACACCTCACAGTAACAAAAAGAATGTAATGTTATTGTTTTATCTTTGTTTTTTATTTCTGCTGTCATCTTTATTATTTTTTGTTTTGTTTCTAATGTTTTGTCATGTCTAGTGCAAGTAGAAAATACGGAACCTTTTCTTGACCAAATGTTAAATGTTCACATCGGGAAACAGTAAGACGTATGTTAGAAATAGAAATACCTCTAGCTCCGGGTTGTCCCTCGAAATGAAGGTTTTTCATGTTACATATTGGGAAGGGCCCTCTACATGACTTTGGTCATATAACAAGGAAAATGGATAGCCACAAAGACAATTGCTCAGCCGGGATGGCATACATTATTAAACGCAAAACTGGTGACCAATGCTGAGATGGTCGCATCCAGTTAAGACACTAAATGGTATATCCATCAACACGGCCGGTCGAGTAACCCCATCTCGGTTGAAGTCTCAGCCATGGTGCAATCGACAACAAGAAGGTTGGGCATCGTTGGTTAGCAATGTGTGCTGTGTAACACAAATAAGCTCAACAATCACAAGTTGACGACTTCGACAGTTTAATGTCAGTTTCTGAATGTCTGCCAACAGCTTCCTTTGTTTATTGTTATAAGATTTATGTTAAGTTTTTAAAATTTTGATATTAAGTACAAGTAATGTGAGGATGAGAATGCGATTCAAGTGTATGTGTGGTTGGTGTGTGGGTCTGCTATTATTGTGAGCTGTGTCTGGCAGTGATGTAGTCGAGTACGTTTTGAGAACCAAGTTCTTTTCCAAATATTTTAACTAGTTAGGAGGGAACAAAGCAGAATTACGTCAGCATTTGATGGTACATGCATAAAGATAAGATTATAAAGCAACATAATGACTTCAGACCATCACTGTTTGATTAAAATTAACTTTTTAGGACAACAGTACTTGGAAAGTACTCGGCTGAGTCTAAGTCTGACATTTATTTTGTAATCTTACCTTTGCACATTTACCATCAAATGCCTGTGCACTCTGCCTTTATTCCTCTTACCCAGTTCAGTATTTTGTGGAGAACGTTGGTACTCGGAAAGTACTCGACTACAACACTGGTGTCTGGTTCTCTTTTAAAAAAACATGCTGCTAGATCTCATTTACGACTGGCTCTGTATTAAATCTGTGGTATGCTTGTGCATGTACATGTTCAGGTGCTTTACTTTAGCCTGTAAGCTAAATCTGTGATGAAAAGTTAACTTTGGGTTTAGTATTTGAAGTTTCGGGTTAGGCTTGTTCAGTTCATAATTTTGGGGGTTGGGGTTCGACAGATCGTATCCTAACCACTCAAACGGAAACATAAACTGTACCTTCAACATCCAGCGTAACCGTCACTGACGGTAACGGACTCTCTGACTCGGGTGTACTCGCCACACACTTGACCCTCTGCCCGTGGTTGGCTCGGCTGGGTACCAGCGTCCAGCTGCTGGTGGTATCCATCAATCCGTCACTTCCTCCAGAGGGAGGGGTGTCGGTCATTTGATTGGCTTCATTCAGGAGCCATTGGATGGTAGCAGCCGGTCTTGTTAGCTTAACTGTGCAAAAGAATGCCTTTGGCGCACCTTCCACGACGCTAACACTCACACCTAAGATGCCATCGCTGTCATACAGTGACAGATTGCTTTGCTTCGGTGGAACTGCCCGGGAAAAAAAAAACAGAAGAGATTTTCACTGAAATGCACACTGTAAAAAGCGCTCACAGTTGGAGCAATTTTTGTGGAATTGGTCGAAGCCAAGATGATTGTTTGATCGAAGTACCTTGACTGGACGCGCCTTTAACTAGCTACAACCACCCTCAGCAGTTCTTGCTGAATTGGAGCATCCAACACGGAACTATTACAGCTGAAAAATTCAAGAAAAGCTACTCACCTTTGACGTAAATCGTTGCCACAGTACTTAAGGGATATTGGTTTGTTGGTTGGGCGTGGCATTGTACTACCTTGCCGTGCCGTGCACTCGTAATTACCGGTAGTGTGAGAACGCTTGTGCTCGTGTAAAGTCCGCTATTGTCTCGTAGGCTGCTGCTTCTGTCCGGCGTCACTTCCTGGTAGTCCACTGTCCACCTGAAAGATGCCCCTTGTTGCAGGTCAACAACCTGACAGAGAAAGGATTGGTCTTCGCCCTCTACTATGTGAGATATTCCACCGACAGGTGGGAAGATTGTGGTGGAATCCCAGAACAACACCGTGACACTGGAAAAAACTGAGAGCAGAACGGGTGATTAAAAGACAAAGCGTACTGTGATGTGATCATTGGATTTCATTGCAAGGTAGCAAGCATTGTTTTCTGAAAAGCATTGTAGCTTATAAATATAGCTGTGATTAACAGCTAATTTCAGGATTAGAGACTTTATATTTTCCAGCAATAATTGTTCTACCTACTGTACTCTAGTTTATTACAAACCGTATTTTCTAGCTGTTAAAATGAATGATCCATTGGCTGTTCAGCTTCAGGAAAAGAATGGATGCCTACAATCGATTATAAAGCTATTGCAGCGAAATAGGGAGAATAGAGTGTCCCCTTAGTTAATGTTGCAATTGTTCGGCATAAATTGTGCTGATGAGTCTGGTGGTTTGACGCCTTTGCACGATTTAGAGCGATGGCGTGTGGGTATAAAAGGCCCACGTGCGGGCAGCTCGCGGTCTACTCTTTGACTAGCAAGACGTAGTACGGGCAGTTCGGGCTCTATTAACGAAGATCGTCCGCGGGGGACAGTGCTGTACGTGTAAGTCAGCTTCTTCTGTCCGTTAGGGTGAAGCAGTACTTTGGTGGTTTCAATTGAGCATCCCCACCACTAATTAGCAGCCCTGTAATTAATTAATTGCCAGGATTGTATCGGTGCTTACAGACAGTTGTAAATCATAAATTATACACCTACATAGGAATCACCTGAATAGGAGACCATTTTGATCAATATATAAACCGGACTAATCTAGAAACCAGCACGTATCACTGTTGACCCTGGGGTAGAGTTTCCCCCAGAAGGCCTAGCATATAGGTAAAAGCCCCATCGCCATTCTGCCTAATGCCCGATCCGCCAGTGTTCCCAGATAGCTATGGCACCTAGCGGTAGACTGCCTCCTAACGGACCTATCCCCCTGGTCGCCTCTTCAGCCGCTCGTTGGGTCGGCCGAGGGCAAGCCCGAGGCTCCGTCGACGAGGACCGCTACACTATTGAACACTCTCAGCGGGAAGAAACTTTTGACAACAGTTCTCCTCATTTTGAAATGATTAGAAGTGACATTTGCCTCTCCCGTTAAGATCCAGTGCTGCATCCAGGGGGAGGGGAAAACCTGCCCCCTCTGACGGATTTTGTTGAAAGTTTCCACACATAGGTAAAAAAGAAATCGGTATATTTATTTATCAAATATTAGCATCAAGACCCCAAGTAAGGGTTCCCCGGCTATGGCTTTTAATATTTTTCCTCCCCCAACATCACGTTGAATGAGCCTAAAGCTCCATTTGCTTTGAACCCCCCCCCCCCACACGAGAAGCTGGATATGGTGCTGTCCTGAGCCGTTTCTGGAAATCTGAGTCATTGAACCACATGCAATACCTTTAGTCTGGACTCGAATAGTTGTGCAGGCAGCAAATGGGATTTCTCAAAACAGTCAATATTCTGCATTGGAGTTCAAAGTGTCCACGCACTGAACTTTCCTAAATAATGAGGCATCACTTTAGCGACTTATAAAGAATCGTAACTTGCAATCACTATTACTACATGTAGAAATGAATAATTATGGAAATAGAAAAATATGGTACGTAGTTGCAGGTCACATTCTATTTTTAACAAATTTCTTTCCAGAGATGGCATGCATTATACTGAAAGTATCAGTGTACGTACACTGCTAAATTACCTCCAAACGAACAAATAACAGTACAAACTGAGCAGCCAACAACTCGTCAGTGTTTTCACGAAGAGACAAAACCTCACAATCTTGCCAAACCAGGCATTCCGAGACAAACTCGATTGAAAATACCAGCCATTTCAATACACATTTTTGATCTTTGTTGCGTACGAAAGCCCAATCGTGCCACTGAAGTACACACTTTCAGCCTGATGACACTAATTCGTTTTAACGAATTACTAATTTGTTTTAATTAACGAATTAATGATTCGTAGGCCTAATGATGAATTGCTAATTCGAAATAACAAATTAATGTTCGTTTAATCAAACGAATTAGTAATTTGTTAAAATGAATCAGTGTCAGGTTGAAAATTTATACTTCATCGGTACGATTGGGTTTTCGTTGTTGCGGATACAAAAATGAATTTGTTTGCTTTCTGTGCAGGCCAATTGGGGGCGCTTGTTTTTCGGACCTTTCTAAACATAGGTCTTGCCATTCAGATATTAGCGGAGAGGCCATTTTGAGCCTGAGGTGTTGCTTGTCATAGTTCGGTATATTTGATATTTGTCGAATGTTTTAAGGCACAATTTGGGTAATAAGGCGTCTCTTGAGATGTTAGAGATTCTGATTGTTGTGTAGATCGAGGAGCAATTTTGGTTTTGTATGTCGCTTGTTTTGCTTGTTGATCCCCACATAGGCCGAGTTCGGGCGGCATGTTCACGTCTGTTCACGAACAGCTCGATTTGTTGTTCGTAGGTCGGCCGCTCGAACGCCGGGTACAAACGACCGGTTATCGCAGGTAGTTAGTGACATGCAACATGGCGGCGTCCATGTAGGCTACGTTATTCGATAGTTAATGCTTGGATGGGCTGAATTCTTTCTATATAAACAGGAACATTCATTTCTGTATTACGGAAAATAATTAATGTTTATTTTGCAAAACTCAAAATCTCACGAGTTGTTCCGTGTGTTCCTTTAAAACCATGACGAGGAGGTGTTGCGTGATCCTGTTCCGGGAACAGTGTTCTTGAGTCATGTTCGCCGTTCGAGCGCGAGAACAAGAAACCCGCGTCAAAAACAGGCGGCCCGAACTCGACCATAACGTTGCCTATATTGAATATTCGTATATGTGACCGTTTCCCATCGCTATTGGACTTTGATTGTTGGGTGCATCGTTTAGATTGTTCATAACACAACGCATAAGTGCTTTGTTTGTATAAACATGGCCACCCAGAAAGTGTCTTCAGGACTACAGTACAGCAAAGTTGTGGAAATTGAACTCTTGCAGTGTGCGACTTAAATTTGGAGGCCTGGTTACATTGTGAGAATGATCTTGTTCCGGAGACCGGGCATGTGGCATGTGCAAACGGTCGAATCGGTATTGCTGATCAGCTCTGGTGAATTGAGATTACTCACATTTGTCACAATAAAGTGGTGAACAGAACATTGTGTATCCAAGTTCAGTGTCAGTGACAAACAGTGGACAGTATTAACCCTATACACAAAGAAATCCATCACAATCTCATAATGTTAAGGATTGAGGAATGTTTTCAATATCTCATGGTATGTAAGACTTGGAAAATGCTAACCGAGGTACTTAGTTACAAATATATTGTTTTAATTATAGATTAATTCATTAATGAATACTATTAAAAGATCAGTCTTGAAGCTATGCTCGGTGGAAGTACTAAATAAGGTTAGGCTTGCGGTTGCACCATTTTCAAGAAAATATCTCTTTTATGGAGTGTGTGGTTCTGAAAAGAACCGATGATAAACACTCGACGTTCTGAACAGTATGCTCTGTTCGTCTTCAGGAGGGTGACTGGTTGCCTGGCCCTGTGAATGCTGGTTTGGAGAGGATGCTGGAGGTGCACTGGAGCAGAACGGCTTGCTTGATGGTAGATCTGCTGGACTGAAAGGCTACTGAGTGCGCTCACTGGTGTGTGGTAGTGGGGAGTTGAGCTGCTTGCGAGTTGATGACGTGTTCCTTGATGTGTGAGTGCTTGACAGTCGCCGATTTATCGTATAATCACCTCTGCGTCCATGGCCGATGTGTTCTTGTGGGATGCGTTTCCTATGTATGCACGGTTGACTGATGACTTGGTGCTGGGATGATGGAACGATGCGCTGTGCAGGTTGTCATTTGACCACATGGCCCCCCAGCACCTGCAGGCGTTCCTGGATCACCTCAACGACCTGCATCCCAACATCACGTTCACCATGGAACAGAGGAGGAGAGGAATTCCTTTCCTGGATGTAAAGGTCCCCGGCCACCCAGATGCAAGTAAAATGGATGGGAACTTCGAGGTCAATTATAAACGATTAGGCCTATTCGGTTTTTTGGTCACTTTGTGTAAACAGCGATGAATAATTTCTCGCAAAGGAGGTTGGGGATAAGTGTTTCCAAACGAGAGGAACTTTCCCCTCACTAAATTCGACACTAAATTTGCCCTTATGTTCGTAAAAAGAAATGGTTTCCTACCCGACGCAACCAAGTCATCGATTGCAATGTCCGACGTGTAGCCACTGCCTCGTACCGCTTCAAAGGCTACTTTGAACCTGGGAGCAGGGCCTGAGAGACATATCGACTGAAAAAGCCAAGTCCTTGAGCTTGTGGTTTGCTGTCCACTCCGTGTGAAGACAACCTCCCCGTCATCAATGCTTCCGTTAATCGGGACCCCGTACACATTGAGAGTGCCTGCGAGAAATGGTACATATGTGTGCTGGTGGAAACAACTATTTTTTTGGGGGGGGGGGTTGGGAAAGGAGTATTTGCCTGCCAGACATGTGACTCGCATGGCTCTAAATATTGCAAAGAAAACGAAATATAATCATGGAACAATTTGGGTATTTTGAATGTGTGATCAGAGAGAGCGATGAGAGTGAGGTTTGCAGTCACACAATGAAAGCAAAATGGGAAAAGTTAACATTGATGTCTTGGTGAGAAATTTTGCGCATTTTTGTGAAATATTGATTTCATTCTAGATTGAGTTTAGGTCGATTGGCTGGCACGGTTTTGCATTGATTGTGAAAACTTGTCAGGACGATGTTGCAAAAAAATGACTACAAGTCAACTGCGCAGGAACAAATTGCCGTGCACCGTAAGTCATTTAGAGCAACTCTTGTGTAGGCATGAAACCACGTTGGAACTTCCAATGAACGTTAATGTGTTTGACCCTACCAAGAAAAGTTTGGATTTGGTCAGGTTGTTTCCTTTGTTTGCCAAATCACCAAAGATGAGGCGGAGAAATATACCATTTCCTTTTCATATCCATCTTAACACAAATGAGCTAAGGTGGAGGATGTTGCTTCGGGCTCACATTGCCTCATTGAAATACATTTTAAGTCGTGCAGATATGGCACTGTTTCTCTCTAAATCTGTATGAAGTGTTCATGCAGAAATCAGAAATGCTATGCTTTATTTTACCCCACACATACCGTACAAACCCTATTTATTATCGGTAAACGTACCCATAGATAGGCCGTACATGCTGTACCAAAAGCTGAAGCAGAAGTTACTCGGAGATCTCCCAATGTCACGTGCAACCACTGGGCTAACTAGCACAGCTCTATCACCTTCACTCCTTCCTGTGGCCTCGTAGTAGCAATAGGTTCCAATTGTGCCTATAAAAATCAAGAAAAACTGCACTGAAACAATGATAGTTCACATTGTTTCACGTGAGTTTTTGTTTGTTCTTTCCCGTAAGAGACAACGATATGTCCAAAATCCACAACTCGTATGTCTCTCAGTGGTCATCGTAGACACGTCCGTTGTAATGTGTAATACGTCTTTTCTTTCCACTTCACCGAATCACAAATTTAGATTTGACCCAGATGAATTACACCAATCATCGTCAAAGTGCGGTCGTCGCATTTGAATACCATTTCAAAATATTTGTCAATGGCAACGTTCAAACTGGGAACCTTCTTATAGATATACTTTGATATATTCGGTCCTGTATGTGCATAAGCATTTCCTTGAGTCCATATGTAATCTTAGACGGTAAAAGTTAGTGAAGTTGGTAAAAAGCTTGTGAAGGCTTGTCAGGCCTATGATTTACACACGGAGGAAGGACACGGGAGTTCGAACTGCCCGGGCTATGACATCTGGCCAATTACCGTTTTCAGGCACGCTCGGTATGTTCAATGCCAGGGTGCACCTTTTGTTTCACAACCAGAAGACCCCTCTGTACCCTATGATCACTGCCGCTATTTTTACTAGAAATCCGCATCCTGTAAACTTTGTATACGGAAGTATATAGAAATTGAATATTCAAGTCTTTGTTGGTGCTTGATGTGATACTACAGCAATATCAAATTTAATGCTTGCGCAGTTGCTTATGGTATGGTGTGTTCTCTTAATGTTAATGTGCAGTTATTGCCCCCGGAATGCTTTCTTCTAGAGTTGTTCTGGGAATAAATAGTCATGTTGTTTATAAGATTTAGTTTTGTTTTCATTTTAATCATGTTAATTAGGTCATTTATACAAAACCGATCTCATGATCACTCCTTGTGATGAAGTAGTGCATTTTGTTCTTTATGAACTTAGTCTTTCAGTGGTCGACATGTTGTTGGCCAGTCTTATCCAAATTTGTACTGTGTCTCTTAAAACCGATCTTTTGGAGGGACAAACATAAAGGTTACAAACATTGCCAGGATAATGGAACAGTGTATCAAAATAAAAGTTTCTTCGCGGTGGGAACAGTAGGTCTAACGTCAGGACATTTTCTTTCTGTATTTTCTGGTCACTAAAATAAGTTGTAGTTAATTGCATGCAGAACACTACAAAATATCGCTGAGATGATATTGGCCCCACTTGTCCGGCTAAGCAGTAGGCAGTAATCGGGAATATGGAGAATGTTTTCCATTATTCGTCCAACCCGGTGGCATTGATCATCGAGCACTTTGAAGTGCCAGAGTTGTAACTCCTTCTGTGTCCTTCCTCCATAGTTTAGATAAAACCATACTTTTTTTTTAAACCAATAACTCCGTTGCAGCGATAGATTGACGAAAAGTGTAAAAAGAGAAACGAGGACGACTACAAAAATCTTTTTCCTCTAAAAATATGTAAAACAATAAAAAGCAATGCCCCCAATTTTCAGTTATCTCTGTATGCACATAAAAGTATAATGTATTTAAAAAAAACAATAAATAAGAAAATGAAAACGCTTATAAATAAGGAAACAACAAACTAAACCAACAAGAGTACCTACTGCCTATTGTTTTGTCGATAGACGGGCCAGTATCGGAAGATGGAGTTCCTCCACTATCCAGAGTCCAGTTTGAATCATCATCGGTTGACTGCGTCCAACCACACAATCCATCTTCAAAGGTGCAGTTGAAATCCAAACTCGCTGTAATGATCATGCATGAAATGGAAGTTAAAACACTATAATACCAAAGACAGGTCGAGGTCAAATCAAGAAGAAATCATCGGTTACAGGATGCCCATATGCAGTCTCTGTTTTGTATCCACATATACGCCAGGAAGGTACTGAACATCAAAGGTGTCCGTTTATCTTTCCGCAAAAAAAAACCGTTCGAAACAAACTTCTCAAGTGGTTGAAATACATTTCAACAGAAAACACTGACTGAACGTAAGGCGGCATTTTGATGGTTCAACGAGGTGACAGATACTTGACACAAACACAATTTGATAAAGTTTTGATTTGTATAGTTTGACAAGCTTCCTTACTATCTTCAAACAAACTTTTGAGGAAAGTCCTATCTGCACATTGCTCTGTTTCAAACAAGCAAACAAGTCAACTACCAGACGTTTCGTACCAGTGTTCTGCATGGACCAGGATGAGAGTTAACAATGAAAAATGTTTTAAACGGTGCAATATCAAAATAAACCTGCATGTATGTTGTACTGATAATTGCCTTGATTAAATTGAATCCGTCCGAGGGCAAAACGGCTACTGTCTTAAACTATTTAGGGATTAAATGTGGTACACTTCAACAAAATATTTTCCACGATTTACCCATTTTGCGGGCTAACCTGAACCAGAAATTAATCCGCCTTTTATGTGGGCCTAACAAAAATAAATCAAGTATGAAAAAAAATTATCCAAACTGGCATTTGCAAAAAAAAATAAATAAATAAATAATAAAACAGGCCTTTGAAATGAAGCAAACAATTACATTGAGATGGTACACTGACAGCCCACAGGATGAAACCGGAGGATGAGATAATGTAGTCACTTGTGAACCTCAACCACATCACAGGTCCATTGGAAACTGCATCTGGACCTCTGGACCCACTTGAAACGAAAATCGCAGTTGTCGAGTTTGCGCTGTCTGTGCCATCACCGCCTCGCAGGGGGTCGTAAGAGGATTCTGTGTTAAAACTTGAAGCGATAACGTGAATCCGCCAATGTTCAACAGTCTGAATGACCCAGATGATGTTCAAGTTATTGCCGTAGTTGTTAGGGTAGGAAGGAGATGTTATTCGGGCTGTCTCGTAGGGGCCAAGGGTGACATTGCTGGAAAGAATTCCTGAAATACAAGTTTTAAGAATGCTTCATTATGCGGTAGCAGGTCGCTGTTACAGGGAACATATTTTGTTTTTATTTTTATCGCTAGTGGAGATTCACAAATACAGTGCGCCACATACGGGTGGATCCAGATGGAATCCTTCGGGCCTGTTGGTTTCATGCGGATCTGGATCTCGATCAGTGATCCCGAAGCTGGTTCGCACTACCCATTGTGCAGAATTAGGCTCTGGTGTCAGCGAACCAACGTAGGATCACTGATCGCGCGCGATCCGGATCTGCTTAAAACAAAGAGCCCTTAAAGTTTACGGCCAACAAAAACAATGTCCGCCTTGTTGCGATTTGCATTTACCGTGTTTCAGTTTACAATTTCGACAACTTTCTGATTAAAACATTCAATGAAACAGAACTAAGGAATAAATGATTAATTTGAACTGCTACTCGAAATACACCCACGCATCTTCTTCCCCGACATACAAGATCGGGAAAATCAATGTTTCAGCCCACAGCTGGCGATTGAGACCGGTTCTCGTTACTTTCCACTTAAAGCCAAAGTTAACATCAATAATATCTCATTTTTAGGAAACCACCCATGTGGGTTTGAGCACGTTCATCCCACCTTTTTATACTTGCAGTGGACAGTATCATTTCCAGTATTATTGCTTACTGGAATAAGGAATCTTGATGCGTGTTACAAGAGAACTTTTACGGGCAGCCAACTGGGTTAATACCATTATATTATTTCTTATTTCAATGAAGCTAGTAATTCATCTTTACTATATGTCGTCTTGTTAAAGAACTTAACACACAAACACGGAAAACACAACGCATACGCATTTATTTTATCGGGTGTGGGACACTTTTAGACTTTGTGTTCAATGTTAATATCTGTCCTCAGATGATAGTTTGACGCTCACAAGACCTTGAAATCTCCAGATATGGTACACTCTTTAAACAACCTAGTCAAAATGTTGGCTGATTTTCCTAGTTGTTCAAAATTAACTAGGGATTCAGTAAAACACCCACGTTAACGTTGACAAATCATGCTTTCTGACAAGATTCCTATTCGATGCCTTTGGAAACATCAATGAACCGACTAAAAAAATCTAGTCTGATTGACTAATTTCCAGTTGCACCCAGCTGACCCTGAAGAGCCAGTCAAATTTTACTGAATTCTAGTCAAATTTGACTGATCCATTTTAGAGTGTAGTTTCAAAGCATTTGCAGGCTTTCAGCAGCAGACAATAGGCCAGGGATTATAGAGACATATCTAAATACCCCAACCAGACTTGATTTAATTGACAATTTAAGTCAAGTTTATTAAATATAGGACCATGCATTGAATGTGTGGATGGTGTCATTCATGGCCAGAGTAATCCCTTTATTGTAGGGTTGATAGCAGACGCCAGCGCAGATGTGGATTTTTTTTCTCTCCGTTTTTTGCCGTCGGTTTCGATTGAAGTGACTGTGAACGGTGTCAGGACACTGCAGACAGGCCCAATAACTGCAGCAACATGTCAGGCCTTGTTCGACATTTTTTTCTATTGGTACAAAGTAACGGGTATTCGACGATTCCTGTTTTCGTGCTGGGTGCATTATTCCTGTCCTGTAAGTTATGGTTCATGCAGTTCAAGAAGCGATAACGAATAGGCCTACTATTTTGTTTTTCAGACGTAGTACAGACGTAGCTTTCTTTGTAAGCCTTCAAGTGCAACCCCCTGTTCACACATTGCACTTATTTTGTCTTTGATGTGGAACTTTACATTCCATGCACGAACACGGTCACAATTCACAAACATTGCGCTGTGGCAGGAATGTAGCGTTAACGCTTCAAGGTCATTCATAAGGAAAGAGAGTGGCAGGCACATTATTGACTTTCAAAGGCAATTTTGGAGGGACGGTAAACATGTCGGGTAGAATATGACTCCCGCCTTGGAAAACACGACAGGGGCAACAACTCACTTTTCCTCGCTTTACGACTTTTTAAAATTCCTTTTATAAAGCGATAAAAACTTCACCAAAAGGAAATTCGGAAGGTCCGCCAGTTGAAATGGAACTTGTCATGTATATGGAAGACAGAAGGACGGTAAGACGATCCCTGTTGCCACAATTTAGACATAGAGTATATTCTCCTCATAATTCAAATCCACAATTACCGTGCCAAGTGCCTCACAAAGGACATCTCACTGGAGTCGCTCTTTTTCTGCACCATAAGTCCTGGTCTACTTGATGCGAG
This sequence comes from Acanthaster planci, assembly GCF_001949145.1. Next base: position 400,253 of record NW_019091576.1, on the reverse strand, counting down.
CAACCTGCATGTATTGCGTGGCCGCTTGAATGTAATTCATCATAGTGTCCAATCTCTGTCTACTAAATTTCAAATGTAAGGGATTAGATCTCTGCAAGTGACCACGCAAACAGCTGTCTCCGATAAACAGTAACTGAGTCCTTCTGTCACATTGTTTGTTGATTCTTGAATAGTGGTCGCACATGCCACACCACACTCCAATTAATTTTCTCAATTGATATAATATCCACCTAGGGCCACTTAACGGGCAGCGCGCACTTAGGCCTAGTCGTGTGAAAACTCAAATAATCCATTTTATTTTTTTAAGGTGTGCCGCACTGTTGTCGTTCCAAATGGAAGTGGTACGACTGCTCCATTTACAATGCCAGTTCAACCATAAAGCGGAACTGCCGCGTTATTGCCACACACTCATTTGAATTAAGTTCGGCACGGCGTCTAGTCTTGGCCTTGTGTGCCATGTAGGCCTACCCTGCAGGTACCGCGAACGTGGTGCGACCATAACTGAAAAGATCTGCGGCTTAAGCCCGATACTAGAAATTATTACACAGATCGCTTCTCTGAATAAACAGTGGGATCACTATTTCCCCCCTTAATGTAACAAATAACGAGCAGTATGTAGGAACTATGTTGGAAGATTAGGAGAAAGGTTGCACCTACCTCTGACAGAAACTGCTAGGGACACCACGATGGCAAAGAGATGGGTCCCCATGTTGGTTACAATGCCTACCAAGCCTCCAATGATGTGCTAAGCTGATGTGCTGCTGAGTTTTGTAGTTTCCAATAAAGAACTCAGTTCCACATTGCAACACCTTCACGCGAGACGGTGGCTTCCTGGTTCACTGGTTCTAGTGACGCACGCAGGCACATTTTACATTGTCTGGACAAGTTCAAGGGGTGGATAAGTCCAAAGCAAACAAGGAAACCCAACTGTTACTCGTTATGACTAGTGTAACCTTCCACTTTCTTTGTATGTTTCTTACATTGCTAATAACATAACGACAGAGATGAGATTAGGAGTGTACAGTTTCCAGAGTGGACAAGATCGAAGCGATGAAGTTTAAATTGGTTCTATGCGGTTTGTCCTTACAGCGACAGATTAATTAATGCAGTTTGAACGCAAATCCCCACACAATAGGTTATTATGTTCATTGTTTCTTGAACACAAATTAACACTTTCAGAACTGGCACACAAAAAAACGTGGTTCTTGAAAATAAGCTTGGTGAACTTCCTCGACTGAGCAATCCAAAAATGACTCGAAAAGGGTAATTGCACTTTTGACACAGGGATGTGTGTTCATTGTATAGTGTTACAGTGAAATCAATACGCTTAACCATACGTGTATCTCTTATTAGAATTGTTTTAGGGGAAAACACGAAGTGAAGGAAGTAATTTCAAAATATTCATTTAATTTGAGATATTGCTAACACACAAGGAAACAGAATAATAGGCCTACATGTTCCGCGCTCTGTATGCTTCACGCCTATTGAAAACCATTCACTGGGAGTGTTTCGACATCATTCGTTCTTATTGCTCAAGTGGAAACTTTTGAGCCAGTAAATTTCAACAGAACAGTGCACCACTTAAGAAGGTAATCAGAAGCGCGGCCTGATCGACACTGGGCTATGCACTATTATCATTTTCTCTCTGAGGCTTACAATCTGTTTAATTTTGTCTCCCATGTCAACCACCCCAGTTACCCCTTAAAGATTCCTGCATTCACAACAAAATCAGACTTCTATTTCCTATATATTAGCCACCATCAAATCACACGGAGTAACGGTGTTATTTTGTCGGCGTAGCTGCTCGTCGGAGGGTAGGTACAGTCCACCATTTTTTTGTTCGTGCATCATGTTCCTTTGAGGCAACAAACGCACTTAAAATCTAAAGAGGTGCCTAGGAATGAAGTTTTTGCTTGCAGGGGCGGATCCAGGATTTTCCAAAGGGTGGGGGGGCTGAACTAAAGCAGCAATGGTATCCCCACGAGCGCGTGGCGTAAATACCTTATTTTGTATTCTAGGCGCTCTGTGGTGCATTTTGAGGCTGTATATAAACCCTCATTTTTTCTTCTCCCCTCCTTCTTTTTTTTTTGGGGGGGGGCGCCCCCACACCCAGTCCCTCCCCCCCCCCATCCACACCTAGCTGGAATCGAAAACTTGTCGAGTTGAAAAGCGATATACCGCGTGCTGACTGGCATCCAACAGGGCGAAAGCGTTGCAAAATTTGTATAAGGGCAAAGATCAGTGGCGTTCCATCCTCTCAAACTTGGGGGATTGAGCAAAAAATGGGTGCCAAAAAACTGCAGCCTACCTAGTAACCTAGCACAGAATCGAGATATCCTTTTCACCTTTAACTGTGATAAGTCTAATTCTTGACGGCGGAGGAAAAACAAAAACTTTCCAAATACAAAGAGAAGAACCATACAAAGAAAGAATTATGTTAATAATGCTTAGAGCAGTACACAAGATATAACAAGAGAGAGGTACAGAATCTTGACTGATGGAAAGTGAAATGCGTCAGTACGTCAAGAACTGCACTTGGAATATTATATTTAAGCTGTATAACAACTTTCTGAAACTTTAAAGTGAATATTATAAAGATGAACAAAGACATTGACTAGAGCGGGATTTGAACCTGCGGCCTCCGATGCTCTACCAAGTGAGCGTCCAACCCCATGTTGGTGGCTCTTCCCGTTTGTCAATACATCTTTGTTCGGGGGGCGCTAGCCAGAAGTCATTAAACCTAAAACACCATGTAGCCAGGGATCACGCCCCCCCCAAAAAAACGATACAACCTGGGAAGTGGTAAACAGGAATCATGCGAAGAGGATACGGCTTTTTGAACATAAATCATTAAACACAAATGAATTTCCATGAATTTTGCATTCGAAAATATTCACATTTGGAAAACAATATTCAAATATTCAATAACCCATTGAATATTCGGTAATTCAGATATTCAACGGCTCTATTTTCAATATTTGACTTGCTTTGTCAACCTGATGGTTGCTTATCGAACTTGGCCAGTTATTCTCCAGTTGAAAAAAAGAATGTGATTGACATGGCAAGCAACACGAACAGAATCGGTCGGTTATCCATTTACACTGTAATCCACAAGAAGTAATCTTGAGTGCCACTGGTAACCGGTAGTTCATGTTCAGCAAGCTGAAATGCCGGTCATGGCAGTTGGCCATTTTATTTATTTATCTATGTATTCTTGATTACCCTGGGCTAAATCCTTTTAGCAATTGCCGTTTTTCACTGATGCCCAGCACTTTAAAAAAGAGCAAAAAGTTAAACGGTAAACGGTGTCATTCACTATAAAACAGATTTATAACAGTTAAAATTTCAGGCTGGGTATGAAAAACACATTAACATTAAGAAAGTATTTCTGCCGAAATATCGTAATGTGGGCATTTTGGGGAGCTTGGTGAATGCATATTGTGACAACTGTCTTCAGCTGAGGCTGGTTTCAGTCTTTCTTTTTTTTCACCGAAGAAACTGTACTTTCAATAGCAAGCCGAGCACGATATTTTGTCTGACTTTAATGATCTTCAGAAATCCCTTCGATTTTTAAGAAGAAAGAAAATGTGACAGGACCTTTTCAAGTTCACCTAAATGGTACAGTCCAGTGCAAGCTCCATGAGGAGGCAAGATGGCGGCGAACAGCTATACCCTGCAAGAGATTTTTGTTTTCGTGTGGAAAAAAAGCCATTTTGCAATTTGATTTGTGACCTCCAACTACTGGAAATTCTCTTTCAGCTTAAGTATTACACTTCTATGCTTCTCTTGTGGATTAAAGTTGTATTTTTGGGCAGTTGACGCTGTGTTGACGTTATGACCTATCGTGTGTTAGTAGTGGGGGGGGGCCTGTTTGGTACGCTTTCGAATCAAATATTTATTTGAACTACGGCGTTTAAATCATTGCCTTAAACGTTTTCTCTCAACCCCGAATTTTATTTGTTCGTGTTTACCCCACGGACGGGTCGTTACATGTCTCCCCGCGACTCGTTAAATTCTTCCCCCTACCCTCATCTTTGGTCACCCCTTTCATGACGCTCATGTGACCATCTTTATTCTAGAATTATGAAATCCGCGAAACAAAAAGCCATGGCGACGATTGTAAGAGAAGTGTGTCGTATCATTCGCTTTCATTATCGGCGTTTATCCATTAAAAAAAAATACACAAACAGGCTTTTAGCCCCGGCGCCACGAGCCGTCTATTGTCCGAGACCAAACACCCGCGGTCCATTTTATAGGGACTAAGGACTCTTATCCTTTCATTCACTTTTGGAGCCTCACGGTCGGTCCACGGTCTATTGTATCATGTTACTTAAGTATGGACCTCCAGCCGGGCCATGGGTCTATTGTGTTGGGGGAACATTTTAAGATTTTGGGTCAACGTGTACCCTAAAAAGTGTACTATAGTTATTGTACTATAAAGAGTGTACTATAAAAAGTGTAATATAAAAAGTGTACCAAATAGCCCCCCCCCCACTACTCACAGCTCCTGAACGAATGCACTGCGGCGATATTGGGAAAATTGCTTGGGGACGGATTCCGCCCACCGCACTTCAGGGTTAATTAAGCAACTAAAATTATCCATGGGACATCTGACTCGAGTTGTTTCCCATCACACTCGCTTCGGGACTCGGAGAACGCTGTTTGGCATCGATGATGAGGTCGTGGGTGGGTGTGTGTGGGGAGGGTGCATAGGTTCCTTTCTTCCATTGTGCTGATGCTGCAACTCGCCCACACTTTCGTATGTTTCGTTATCTTCCACGCCCCGGGTTAACCCTGGTCCCCTGTATCAATCAGTGGAGAATGGTCACACCCACACACACGATTAAGTGTGCATTTGCCTGCAACTGGGGACCCCCTATTGTTCCTCTATTGTTTGTACTTTAACTTTTTTAGAAGACCACCCATTTGTTTTCTTCAAAGTTGTCAATCGGGGACTTTTATTGTCCTCTATTGTTCAGGGTCCCCGACTGAATGCAGAAACAAACTCAGCCACACCCACCCGGGCACAATTCCTCATTTTCCACCCCGCACCCCACTTACGGCACAAATTGACGTCACTGCTACTACCGGTATCCAACGACTCAGTGTTTCAGATGACAGGATGTTTGGGGCAATCGAAACTGCCACTGAGGCTGTTTTCCTTTTCAAGTCAGTCTTTATGATATCTGGGGCTCATTAAGCTCCTTCGCTGATGGCTGCAGATTGTCTCCACGTAGAAATCTCTTCCAGTCAAAGATCTGATAAGGTTTTTCCATCAACTCTGGAATATACACATTATTAGTTCGTAGGCACACTTGACACAACTGTTATATCGACTTTAAATGGCAAACTTGAAAATTATGCTACTGTTCTTTACTGTTTCGGTAAATAAACTTGTGAAGTACTCTTCCCATTTGGTGTTGATATGTTGAGATGCATGTACATAAACGTCGAGAAAGACGTAATTACTAGTACGCGTTATCTATCTCACGTATAAGATCATCTACCTGCAACACTTCTACAACCTCGCATCCAAACAAACCGAGTCTAATCCTTACCATGGTACTTTATAAAATGTAGTGTAGTGATTTGCAAAGAACCATCATCAATCCGTCCTCGTGCCAAAACCGCTTCCACGCAAATACTGACAACAGATCCCTTAACCTATTTCAATGGTGACTCTTCCGTCAAGATAGCCTACGCGAGGAATGACTGTATTTTCATCCCCAGGGACTATGGTCATACCATCATGTGACAAAAGGCGCTCTCGGTTATTGGACAGCTGTCGACAGCTCATACAAGTTCTCTCTAACAATTCAACAAAGGAATGTAGAATGCTATTGACATGGCAAAAAACCACATTTTTAACTGGCGCATTCTAATCTCCAAAGCGCCGTTTATAACCTTAAAGACATGAGTTACAGCTGGCCATAAAATCTGGGCCTGTGTGACAATCAATGCAAAGGGACTGCCAGTCATCCTTTGACATGTCAATCACTTGGCGTACGCAGTTCTCCAAAAAAATTGCTCTTTTTAGTTACTACCTGGCAGGAGCCTCAAGTCCAGGGAATGTGAGATATATACCTTCCAACCTTTGACCAGGGGATGGGATATTGAATAATATCCCAATTCTTTGTAATGAGAAAATAAATAAGGCGGGCTGTGAAGGATATTTTCGCACCAGTACCGGGGACAAGTGTTTCGGACTTCACGTTTCAGCTTAAATTTCCAGATGTCCATTCCAAACATATTACTTGGCAAAGACCCAGTTTGCTTTGATCTGGAAAATGCATTAAAATTTCCCTTCCTTCATTTCCTGCGAGACAATTGCCACAATTAGATAGTTATTATTATTGTTACTTTTTTTGGTTGACTGCATGTTTCTGTTACTATGATAAAAATAAACGGAAGAGAAGGCACAAAAAATACAGCAAAACGGAACAAACACCCCATTGGCATTGCCTGTCAATTACGACACTGCATAGCGACTGCAAAAGTGGACCAGGAAACTGTCGACACTGCATGCACACTTTCTGAAGAGTGGACTGTCCATTCAATAAATTAAAAACAAAAATTGATAGAAACCACCCCTGTAAAAAGCACAAAAGACAATCTTATTTGTGGTTCACGATAATTAATCATATCCTTTTGTAGTTTTGTAAGAATCCAAGAATAAGCATGATAATTAATGTCATGGCAACAGTATATAATTGGGGCATATTAAAGGCAGGCAGGGCAGAACAGGGCAGGATTGGGAAGGGCGGGGCGGGGCAAGACGTGGCGGGAAAGGGCAGGGCAGATGCAATATGTAAAACCCACATTATTGTGAGCAAACTTTACAAATAAACGGTAACAGGCTGTAAGTTTCAAATGTAAAGAAAGCGTATTATTAAAAGCAGACTTGTTTTATTCAATGAAAAACACTGAGTTACACCAATTACATGCAACAAATACTTAAACAAATTCCTTTAAAAAAAAAAGATGTTGTTCCACAAACAATTTCAACTCATGTGCATTTGTAACTTTTGTAATAAGAAAAAATGCAGAAAAAGTTTCTCTGCGTTGCAACTATGTCAAACGAAATTTAGTGGAACTGTCGGTTTAATTTTAATCATGTAACCCCTTATCTTGAAGAATTCCGGGGGAACATTTTTGAATGCAACGGTCACGGATGTATAAGCGCTTTCAAAGTCAATATAAGTGAAATTTCCTATTTTTAACCACATACGTAATTCAAGTACTGCATTTCCTGACAAAATTGAGGATTCACCTCATCACAAAAACCGATATTGGCTTCAGTCCAAATACTAACGACCCTTTTACTTGTTTCCCCACGATCCGCAGTAATCCAGCTCTTACTTAAAATCGATAACATTACTGAGTGAATATTGAAATTTCTGGTGGTGTTTATTCGGGGATATTAACAATAAGTACAATTATAAACTCACATAACTCTGTTGCCAGATGCACTTTACAGCCAACTTCTGCAATACAATAACAATAAATGTCTGACGATTTTGTTTCGAACATCTTTTTCCACTTTTGACTAGACAAATCTACCAAAGTTACAGCTACAAGCATTCCACAGGATTATAATATTCAGTTGCAAATGCCAATAAACTACGCTTTGCCAGCTTTGTTATCAAAGGTGCTCCTGTGACGGAGATGTTTCCATTATTTACACGATTGTAATGATTTGAGAGTACATATTCTGATTAAATAGGGGAAAATCCCAAAATACAAAAAAAGTGAAAAAGACAAAAGTTGTCTTTTTTTCTCTCAATCCTCTCAAGCTGCAGTGTAGTTCATAGATGAATGAAACAAGAAACTAAATAACTTTTATTCGATTTGTGTAATAATTNCCAAGCTCCAAGAGCTCGGACAGCAGATCACCTTGCTTAATTTGGTAAGCCTAGCCGTTCGTAATCTTTGCTGAATTGTGGTTACATATCCACGCTTTCAGTGGAGTTTAAGAAAGCATATAAAAGAAACATTGTCAAGTAAAATATCTCTTAAAGGTGAAAGGGGTACATGAATTCATACTGCAACTTCAGTACTAAAATCCTTTTTTCAAGGCTACTTCTGTAAAATCTGTTAGCAGTTGATAGAATCAATTTTCTTTTGTCAGAACAACAGAAAGGGGGAATTGAAACGAAAGATGCACTGGGTTTCATTCAGCACTCCCCAAATGTAACAATAGTCTGAACATGAAGCGGTGAAGAGATTACCGCTTTGAAACCAGAGAAATCTTGCTTTTTATTCAAGGATTAAAAAGTATTTAACATTTTAATTTAGTTTCAGGCCAACCATTATCGTAGGTTTCTTTAATCTTCCTTATCGCTGAAATAATTTCAGTGCTGCTTGTTTTGGCAATCCTAAGAGAGGATTTTCCTCGCCAATAAAGGTATATTTATAAGTTGGAGAGAAGAGTACATTTACTCGGAGACCCAACTTTGCTCCGAAAGATTATCATTTTTCCTTTTAAAATTTATTGGGGCAATCAGGACTAAACTTTATACACTGGATATGGCCATAGCTCTGTTGACCCAGATGATTTAGTTCTAACCAGCACAATCGTTTCGGATCTGATAAGTCAAAGCAAAGCATGGAAAGCGCATGCGTACAGGGGTGGCGATAGGGATGAGGAGATGATCGGAACTACTGCGCATGGCGCGTCAGCATTGGGCATCATGTGCGCGCATACATTATTGCAGGCCTCTTACTTGACTTCAATCTATCTTTGTTTAAGAGTAAATATAGAAATCGATGTCAGGGCATTTATCGGTAGCTGTCAGCGGCAGTGGTCTTCTCTAACAAATGGGCTTCTACTTTTGTGCATATTAATATACAATATAAAGTACTCAACTGCAGTATATTTGTTTGGAGTGTGATTAACGTACATAGCGACAGTTAATTAATGGATACTTTCTACTTTGAAAGTTTTTAAAAGAAGACAATAACCCTACTGATCAAGGCCTATATCTTTTAAAGGTTTTAGCCATCCGCAACGTTTGCTTTGTAGAGATGTCCCTGGTATCCCTCCAATGATATGTACTCCTGCAGTGAAAATTAAGGAAAACCATCAAAGGAGAATTTTTTGAAATGAATTAGTGGTTGAAAACAATTTAAATCTGAACAATCAAATTTTTAGTTTTAAACACTTGACTAATGAAAATAATACTTAAGATATAAGAGGATATAGATATAATTAAGATTCAATTTCTTTCATTCCATCTCTCCCGTTATGGATTTAAAAATGCATAATATTGGAAACAACAGTGCACAAATAACTTTTATTTACCTCTTACCTGGAAAACTATCGAAAAAGTTTGTATAAAAGGAATGTGATCTGTAGTTCTATCCGTTCCAATTGCTATCTGAAGTCTTGTTTGCTAGCTTTAAGTCTGGTTTTGCTGTAGTTTTGTATCGATTTAAGCCACCAGCGGCCATCTAACCGTGCCAAATATAAAGTTGATCATTGGCTGGAGCAGCATTGTAACCATTTTTGTCACCAACCATTTGATCAAAATGGCTAGTAAACTTTGTATAACCTTTGTATGGCCGCCGGTGACTTCAGGCGCAGACCTGTACTTGAGAAACGCACCAATTCAGAGATCAGGTAGGAAATGAGGTCTATTCTCCTGCCTAAACTCACGTTAGCTTTTCCCATTAGTTTCCCGAGTTTCTCACCAACTGTCGCAAAGGTCGGTCTCGCTGATGGATTCCTGGCCCAGCATGCCAGCATCAGCTGGTACCTGAAGCAAACAAAGATAAACATTCCTATCTGGAGAATAGAAGTAATCCTACTTCTCATATGACACCTGCCATTACGTACATCACCACTAGACAAAATAGTTACACTGAACAAGTTCCAGTGTAGATTGCACAGTTAATGGCTAGATATAACAAAAATATGAACGATGTGTTAAAGAAACAGAACTCACACTTTTGTGTGACAATGGCTTGGTCGAGGCATCCGATACCCTGACTTCAACTTGGCAGCCACCTTTTCAGCGCTCATGGTAGGATACGGTTTGCAGCCTAAGAATCATAGAGGTGTGTATAAACGTTACATTAGACCGGAAAGTAGACAACGTTATACAATAGAGATGTTAAATATTATGCCTGACTAAAATGTTCGTAGCTTGCGTCAACAAATCCTTCTTTAAAGTCACACGGTCATCACCTTTTAATACAATCTCTAAAACGGGAACATAATATTTATGTTTAACCCTCTCTAACTAGCCTTCCAAAATCCTTCTCAGCCAAAATAGAAACAGCAAGAAATTAAAAACAAACCGTAGTTCCTTTCACCTGGTTTCGTCAACCTTTGCTTGATTTTCATTTAGATATATGATATGTCGTGTTCTCACCCAAAGTTACGATTTCCCAGAGAAGAATCCCAAAGGACCACACGTCACTCTCTGTTGTGTACACATCATCACGGACCGACTCTAGTGCCATCCATCGCAGTGGGACACAACCCTAGACATTGAAATATAAGATTACTGGATCAAAATACTATACTATGCGATTCAATAAATGATTATTATCATGAAGAAAACATCATTTCTTAAACAGCGCGGGTTTTTAACTTTCCATAGCTGCGGACCTTCTTCAATGGCGAAAATAAAGTTAACTTCAATTCTGGCATCCCGAATTTCAACCAAACCGCAGAACCGCAGTGAGAATCTATGTAAATTATCCCTAGGTCATAACCTTAAAAGCCACTGCACAAACCCGAGAGGAATCCAACAGTTCGTCGAGGTTTCAGGAACAGAAAAAGGTTTTTTGAAGCCTAAAGACTGTCAGAAGGCGCTTAGCTATCAGGCATTTTTGAATGTTTTACATTAATTAAAAAAACTAAATTTTTGGAAGTGAATGTAATCTCAAACATGCCTCCCATTGGAAATTCTCCCATTGCACAAATAATAAATGCTCATTAAGATTATGCATAGTTGACAATAACTTGATGAAGTACAATGAAAAGTTCAACGACACGAGAAGAATAATGGAAACGAAAGGATTGATCTCTCACTTAATGTGTATGAGAAGCTGGAAACGCGCTAACAACACCATCGCAACTAAAACAACATTGTGATTAAACAGTAACAGTTTAGCAGAAGTACTAGTTGAATGGAACGTGATCAACGACGCACCAATCAAAAGTTCATTCAGGGGCTGTATAGGCTACATTGCAATGCTAAATACTGTCCACTCATTCTGTGCCTGGTCGTCTGTAATACCTGGTTCTGTCGCTGATACTTTCTCATGTGAGCAACGTCACTGACAAATCCAAAATCGGAGAGCTTGCTGACCATTCCATCACCAACGTAAACGTTGCAAGCTGCAAGATCTTTGTGAAGGCACTAAGATATAAAAGAGAGGGAGAAAAATCCTCAAATGGAGTGCAAAAAAATCACAGGCTTCGGCTAGATCAAACATCGGTTAGATCCCAGCCCTCCTGGATAGTAGAGTCATCCTCTTTGGAAATCATCCAAGCAGCACAAATCAATTCAATAGACTTTGGCGAGTCAAAGTGTATTTAATGATATATAACAAAAGTGTGCTATTCGGTAAAATACCTCAAGCGTTTAGTATAAATGAAATTAAACAAGTAAATTTACGGCAAAAGAGCAGTACTTAGACAAGGCACGAATTCAAATGCTTCGGCCAAAAGGGAGTGGGCTTTCGCGAGTAGCGTTTTACAAAAGACAAAGGTTATTTATACACAGTTGTTAGAGTATTCGCATGTTTTATTTACACAAAAATGTGAATAAAGCAATAATTCAAGTGAAAAAGTAAGGTAGCCCGCAACACTTCAAATCTTAACAATGGCCACTAATGACGTTCAGTAATGTGCCAGCATGTGGTAGCTTTCCAGGAACAGATCGTGAGAGAAAAAACAAGATTGTGTGCGCACAATTGGAAAATTATTGTTTACAAGTGAAAATCACCTGCTGCACCACGCGCTTACGAAGGCGTTGTTGCATCACTAGATCTTGACATGTATAATTGTCATGTGTCTGTTTAAAGCTGGTGGGTATACATAACTACATCGAGTCTTACCGCGTGTGAGGCCAGGAAAGCCATGCCGTCAGCCACACCCTTCGCCAGGCTCAGCAGAGTCTGAGGGGTGAGAGAGGAGTCGGCAGCCCCCCTTAGGTTGTCATACACCGCCTCTGACTGGCTTTGATGGTCAGCAAGGAGCTCCTTCAATGTCCCATTGGCCGTGTATTCCAGGATTATATACATTGGATCTGTTCATAGGATTTATACAAATGAGTTGGAGTCAAACTAAATTAGGAACCATTTGCAATCTGCGGTCATTTTAAAATTTGCACAGACCAATTTTGAATGTCATCCTTCAAAATGGCGAACATCGAACTCTGCTGATTTTCCCAATTTTGAAAAGAATTTGGTTTATTTCCATGATAAAAAAAATTGGTCTGCCAAGGATGCAACTATTTTTTTCTGCCACTCTCAAATTATTAATATTCTGTCTCACCTTTCTCACTATATCATGTTATAACGAAACGAAGAAGCCATGCATTCATGGGGGAATGTGTGGGAGGGTGAACTGGTCAAACAGCAATAAATACTTCTTAAGTACCTTGTAATCACGTTGCACTCAGATGGATGCCTAGAACACAAAATACTTTGGGAGAATTCTCGTAAGCTTAAAGACAAAAGGAAATGGTTGTCATAAAGGGCACCAGTTGGTACTAAAACACTGAACTCGAGTTAATGAATACTAGCTCACTTGCCTTTACCGCCATAGTCCATTAAAATATATTGAATTCAGTATTGGCATTTTACAGGTTTCAGTAAACTTTCCCTTTCTGGTTCGCTGTCAAATTTGCTTTTTGTTATTCCACATTTTCTATTGAAGACTCTGTTACAAGAGGCAGAGTTGTTTCTTCAATCTACATAGTTTAGGGGAAATTCGTCAATGTTTTTTGGTACACTCCCTTCACAGGTTTTGCCATCGTTGTTTGTCATCAGTCTCATGTGGCAAATGTCAAAATATGCGGATATGTTTTCTGTGCATGGCCAAAACTGTCGTACCTTTCTCGATGCAGTACCCAAGTAGCTGGACGATGTTAGAATGGCGGGTGAGCGATTTCATCGATTTCAGCTCCCAGATTAGGTTCTGTCTCTCCTTCTGATCGGTTTCATCTGCAAAGTTAATAAAATGACACGGACAGGAAACAGACCAAAAACTACGCTAGAGGTGCAAATACAGCAGTTTTTTTACATTTGTTTTCTACTTTCAGGACTGTTTACGTGTCCATTACATTTGCTTTTCCCGCGAAAGAGGTACAGAAGAGGAGCGTTGCACAAATGTGGTAGAATATGACGCCGTCCAAAGCAGACGGATGGGGATATTTTCGGAAAATAGCCTTGTTTTCCCTCATTCGAAATAACACCAACGTTGTTCCTTGTCCATATGTGTCTTGCCTGGTCAGTTTGGTCTTCCCCAACAGTCTTTGCGTAAGGCAACAACGTTCATTTTTTATTTCGTGGTTAGCTGAAACAAATGTGGGTGTTTCCATCTTTTTTCCCTTAGCAATACCCATAAAAGGGAAAACTGTAGGATTGATAGGTAACTACGGCAAGCCATAAAAAAGAATATAACGCAAATTACTAATAATTTGGTGTATGTCCCGTTATATGGACATTGTAAAGTTATAACAGCAGGTTGTATTCCGTGCGGGTTCAAACCTTCTTTTGAATTGTTAAAAATTTTATTCATTCCTTTTTTCTGTTTCTGTTTCACGTTTCCTGTCAAAACCACGTATAACGCCCGTTCAAAATGTTACAAGATTACAAGATACGCAAGACATATTCAATGTTATTTTGTCCATATTTTGTCCATAATAATTACACTGAAAATGATACATTTATATGGCACCAATTCCAATTAAGATGCTCCATGGTGTTTTGCAATTTTTAGGACATTAAAAATATAATTAGTATGATAATTCCGCTTACGTCTAGCGGGAGCAAGAGGAATATTTTATAGACTTATTGCTGCAATGGATACAAAAGTAATTTTGTCTCGAAGAACAGCTGGGCAGATGGGCAATGCTAGTATGCACTCTCTTGCTGATCATAAAAATGCGTTTACGAAGCATTCCTAACCTGCGCCTACCTTTCACCGTTTTGAGGGCTACAGGGGTTACAACACCAGACCGCTCGATGCCTTTGGCTCTAGCCAGCAGCAGCTTGAAGAAAGCTCCCTGGTTGAGCTCTCGCACAAAGATTAGCTGGTCTCGCGAGATCGTCGCCTGGCAGTCAGAGGTATCATGGTATGTGGACTCCACCGGATCAACGACCCGTGCTCTAACGGTCTGCATCGGTATTGCTGAAATCAGGAGTCATAAAACTGTGGTCACTCTTTAAATGAAAAAGAGTCAGTCCCTGAAAATTCCACATCGAGCTTTCGGCTCCTCCATGGAGCAAAGCAGAGGACAACTCAAAAAAGTTTTCTATTCTATGGCTCCTCTTTTACGTAGGTTTCCCCACTTTTGCGGTAAAGGTCATTTTAATCTGGCTAATTAAGCCATACATGTGCTTGTCCGGAAAAATGCAATTGACATTTGAGAAATGTACGTGTTGTTGGGCAATGTACCGAACGTCGTAGTTTAAACCTCACTCCCTCGACGCAGAAAATACTAAACATATAATGCACATGACTCGATAAAGAGGCTTTGGGGTGCTTGTTTTGTTTTATTGTTTTTGTTTTGCTTTTGCTTTTGTATGCTGTTATTGTTCTGGAAGTTGTTATGTTACTTCATAATTGATAATGACTCCGATGTATATTCCTCAAAAGAAGCCCTGGTGGATAGCTTGGAGTATGAAACGGAATGCCCATCTCTGTATAATTTAAAGTAAACCTATCACCACTTTAAAGCACAGACGCTTTGGCATTTTTTGTGACAGGCAACAGACCTATTCAAATTAACGAGCACTGGTAGATGTAATGTCTCCAACACATTTGTTTCCATTCTCGCTGTGTGCACACTTACCGACATTTTCGTAACTTGTCATATCTTCAACGACCCGTGATGACACCCTGGTGCCAGCTTTCCTATTAAAGTGTTCAAAACAGAGGAACTCATTACAAAAAGGAAGGTGAGAGGGAAATTAAGATATCTGCTCCAATCTTGAATATTAGCGTTCAATTATTTTGCAAATCAGCAAATCCTTGATCAGGAAGTTCCAAATCAAGGTGGATATTTGAGGAAAGAGTACCTTGATCAACCTGCTTGCTCGTTGCCTACGTGCTAGCGCAGGCATGATGCACCAGACTAGACACAAATTATTGGTGTTTTCCTGACAATGATATTGATTAAATCCTGGAAATGTCTCCATTCAGCACAACTGCGGGTTACTTTTGGCTCCTAGGCCACGTGCTTTTAAAATGATATTAACTCAAAAGGAAAAAGACTTTAGCTGCGTTTAGCGGGGTAAACAAAAGATTCATCGCTGGTTCCGTCTTGGTTAGTTGTGGGTGACCATAGTTTCAATGTATTAGTTGTCAGCGTTTGGAAATGACGCACTATAGACTTCAAGTCAAATACACAGCACTTCAATAACTCTTAAGGTGCATTAAGTATTTCTTTCATTGGTGTTGCATTGTATACACGATGCGTTCATGCTATTTAATTTAACGGACAAAAAAATTGACTCCTTTAACATAACACAAGACTCCGTTGCGTTCGTCTGTCACATCGCCCCAAAACAACGCTTGGCGAGATGACGCGCATATGGAAAGGCGGCTTCGCTGGACTCACCGTTCCGAGACACTTTGTGGTTGAGTTTCTAAGGGGAGGAAAATGAAAAGGTAGTTACTTAAAAAGAAAAAAATCATACAATCAATGTAATAATTAAAAATGAACCTTAAACATTGTGGGTAAAGAAAATCAATTCACACTGGTTGAGCCTGCATAATGGAAGCGACTTGGGGAATTTTCAGACTATGACAATGTGAGACCACACTTTCCAGCCTTTCGCTTGGAATATTGAAGTTCCGTCTTTAATGACAAAAATTGACAGTGCTACCTTTTTTGGATGGTTTCTGCCTCGTGTTCTTACTTCTGTAACACTGGGTGAGGTTTATTACGGTGCTGATGAACAACAGAAGCGTCAGGGCACCAATACCGACTAAATACAGGCAGGTCGTCACGAGGGGCCCTGTATAACCCGTAAAACAAGTAAGAAACACATTCATTACTGAAGGGTAATCTCATTATTACAGTCTTTAATTTACAAAGAGGAACAAAAGTGCTTGACTGCACCGCGATTAAGCCTATTTTAGTGACGAAGAGGAATAATGCAGCGGAGCGTGATTAGAACCAGCTGGCGCTCTACCGACCGCTACCCAACCGTGCACTGGCGGTTCTTCCAACTTGTTAGTTGCGTTAGTGGGGTGGGGGGCAAGTCGAAAATCATAAAATCCAAGGCACCATACCATTCAAGAGAATCTACCAATACAGACCCGGTTAGCTCAGTTGGTAGGGCACCGGCACGATATTCCAAAAGTTGATGAATCAAAATTCGTTCCAGTCAATTTATTGGTTTTCTTTGCAATTAATTGGTAAGCACCTAGTTAGTATCCGTATAATTATCGTTTGATTACTGTAATAAACTGTCCGCAACTTAAAATATAGTGGGGCTTCGGGTGGCATTTTTATTTACCTATTTTTTTAAATATGGTTGGGTAAAAGGATGAGTTTGACGGGATGAAAACAAGTCTTACGAAGAGTGGTGCCCAGTGTTTTAACGGCTTCGCTGGCACCATTGGCGTTCTCCGCATAGACCTCAACCTCGTACTCAGTGTCGGGACGTAGGCCGACCAGCGTGTACTCGCTGACGTTGTACAGCTTGACACTTCTGATGGCGGATACCGAGTCGCCGGTATATCCCGTCTCGCTGTAACTAACGTAAAACCACTGCTTCTCGCCTCCCTCGCTGCCCGGCGTCCATTTGACGGTCAACGACTCCGTAGTGATACGTCCTTGTTGAATCGAGACGTCCAAGGGTGGATATGGTTTAACTGTTTTTGTCAATGAACCACGTTAATAAATAAGTTTTTGGCACTTAATAGCACTGGTACGAGGAACAGAACAAAAATACCGCATATCCATAATAAATGTATGTATTGTATCAAACAGGCCAAGTACAACATAACTAAGTTTGTACCTATGTCGATCACACTAGTTTGGTTGGACAGGAAGTAGGCAGTCCCACGTAAACAATTTAGCCAAGCTAATCTCAGCTAAATATAAGTAGTCTCTCTTGTGATGCCAAAAATCCTGAACCGTTCCCAGCTCCAAAAAATCCTTGAACACTGCCTACATTATACAATAAGGCTCATCAAAGGTTCCCATTGTTTACACGCAGATGTAATTAGACGGATACTTACAACGAACGGTGAGGTTTATGTGACTGGAATGCACTAACGGTGGTACACCGTTGTCCCCACGGCACCTGTATGGGCCAGCCTGCTCCCTGCTGATGTTGAGCAGTGTCAGAGTGCTTGTGCCATCGCTGTAGACCGAAGGTAGCGAGGCAAAGGACCCGACCTTCTCCCAGATGATAAAGTTAGCCGGCTTGGGGTTGGCGTCTGCGCTGCAGGAAAGAATGACGTCATCACCTTCCCAGACGGGGCCAGGGGCCACTGGCTCAGAAAGGTACGGATGGTCTGAATATGTGGTTTTCACGTGGGGAAAGAAAAGCCATGCAAAATTTGGTCAAACAGTTTTATTCATCGTGCTACAATTCATGACCCCAGATTTATAACCACAAGTTCTCTCCAAACTTGTGTCAAAGTAAACGAGGTATATTTACACTTAAAACGGCAACACTGGAAAATTGCAAATGGAGTGTTAAATTCGTAGAAACTTATAGATTATCATCAGAACGCAGGAATCCATGTTCAAAAAGAATGCCACATAGGAACGTGGGTTGTCTCAACATGACACACTCTCCAAAAATCATGTCCAACATTTATAAAATGGACACCACTAAAGTGATCCAGATTCTCGGCTTAAGAAGCCTGCTCAAAAGCTATTGGGCAAAACTCTTTCGCTTACTGAGTTGAGGTTACTTAACTTCGAAAGAATAGACAGGCTGGTACCCCCCAACATATCGTTTCCTGTATCTCTGTACTGCATATTTTTAAGAGACAAGCCTGTAAGAGGTTTTGTTTTGTTTGGTGTCCTGTCCTATCCCGTGTACATCAATATCGTGTCAATCAAGCTTTTTGTTGTCGGGCAGCGCCCATTTATTCAAAGACAAGTCAGCCAAAAAGTATACTTTTCCAATACTACCGAACGCACGCAGCAAATGATCGTAACTACAAAATCATTAAAATGCTAACATTGTGCTGAAGCTCAACATTTGTACTGATCGGCATTGGTTTTACATCCGTATATGTTTTTTCATATATCAAACGCACGACAGCCGATTCTCCCAGGAGGTAGAATACGCCCAACGGCTCTGGGATGGTCAAGAAATAGCTCAGCTATCTTAGGCTTAAGGAGTGAGAAATAACGAGAGAGTCTTACAGTGGACGTTGATAGGACCCAGAGATGCAGTGACACGCTGGGAAGAACCGCGTCTCCTAGCGGTGCAATTGATCACTCTTCCATCGTCTTCCCTGCTTAGTTCGAAGTTTAGCATGCTGGTGAATGTGAAACGGCTCCCAGACGTCGAGATGGCGGTGGTCAGTGAACCAGCGAGAGTTGAACCCTCGTCAGACCACACCAGTTCCCAGTCGTCGGGATACCCCCGCCTTGCCTGGCACCTAAGTTGGATGCGCTCATTTTCAGTCACCGACTGGAGGCCACTGATAGTAGGACTGTCAGGTGGACCTGCGGATAAATGCCAAAGCAGTAATGCTGCAATTTTGCTGTCAAAGCAAGGAGCGTCAAGCATTTAATCCAGACAGTCATGGTCACTGTAACTGATATGCCAGGAGTTAGGGCTACGTGTTTGCCATTCAAGGGAGGTATCTCCACCTTACAGCTACCTTTAACCTATCGCCCCTGTTTTAATGTAAAAACCTTATAAAATAATAATAGTGTGGGCCTACCGAGATAATGCAAGAGTTTTCATAGCAAAAGGTATTTGAAATACAGGCATATGCTTCTCACCCTCAAATAGTCCAGGGATGAGACTTAGGAAACTCACGCGAGATGGGACAGGAATTGCAAATGAGCCCCCATGCCAGTTTTGCAGGGATCGTTTGGGCAAGGATGTGACAACTAACAGGGAGGGAGATGGTCGTCAGACCACCCAAAGGTGCGCAGAAAGCGTACCTGTAACATCTAGAGTGGCTGTCACAGACGGTAGGGGAGACTGCGACTCGGCGGTGCTCGCCGCACACTTCACCCTCTGCCCGTGATTGGCTCGGCTGGGCACCAGCGTCCAGCTGCTAGTGGTGTCCATCAGCGTGTCACGATCCCCCGAGGGAGGTGGGTCGGTTCTCTGATCGTTCTCGTCCAGGAGCCACCGGATGGTGGCAGCGGGTCTGGTCTGCCTCACAGTGCAGAGGAAGGAATATGGCTCACCTTCCACAAGACTAACTCTCGCTGCCAGTGCTCCGCTGCTACCATACAGCGATAAACTGGTTTGAGACGGCGGAACTGTGGAAGGGTTGAAACAAACTGTCGTTATAGGATTGAATCGTTAAAATATGTTTGAAGGGCGATTCAATAATAAGGTCCTTCTAAAGGGACGCCTCTCGTGAATGGTTATAACCTATTGAAACTTCGTCCTCTTCAACGTATGTTAATGTTTTTACACCTCAAATCTATAAACAATAGCCTATGCGATATTCTTTCAAGAGGGAAAGGATATACTTTCTACTTGTCTCTTGTCTGAAGGGTGCACTTTTCAATTGGAAACAAGAGTACTTCTGTGCA
Organism: Acanthaster planci; assembly: GCF_001949145.1. Next base: position 380,319 of record NW_019091576.1, on the reverse strand, counting down.
TTCGAGATTGGAAGGACCCCTCCCCTACCTTGATTTTTTTTTCTAAGGGAATTTCAATTCGGCGACTTATCTCCGTCATCTTGTCACCAATTTTGTGAATAAACGAACGATTCACAGTTTAGTGCGCCGCCTGAAGGCTGCCAAGGAGAGGCCTTTTGGGAAAAGGGTCCGGTAACGTTGTTGTCAGGGAAGAAGATTTGAGTGGTTTTCTATGAGTATCGGTGCTAATTAATCGAGGTAGCGGTTTTCTGATAGGTACATTGTGCACTGATCAACAACAAAAGTTCCTCAAGTTGTCCACTGGTATTGACAGCAACACAAATTGCGATGGGTTGGCCATGTTTTTGAACTTGACAAAAGGACCTCTCCTTTGACCCCCTCAGAAGCGCGCTGGATTGTGAATTGCCCGTATGTGGGTATTCTGCAAGGTCGACTTTTTGCAACCGACGTGGTTAGTGAAACGAAGCTGACAGACGTGGTGCCACGAAGCACAAAACCCTATATCGTCACCATCCTCACGAAGAGTCACTTTGGCCCCATTTTTCTTTTAATTTCTGTTTTTGTTTTGTATTGTTTTGTTTTTTGGCAAAATCAAATGGGCTACCTACCACAAGTCAAAGGTACGCCAAATACGTGGAAAACCAGTGCTTCAAAAAGATACCAACTTCAAATGTGATTTTCTCAAAATCTAAGTTTCACTTGCCGGTGAGAAATTCGCCTCTTCATAAAAACGGTGACGAATTATGCCAGACTCTACTAAAACATCACAGACGTGCTTTGATAATCGGGGACAAGGTGAGTAAGTTCTTTTGGTACGTTTATAATGAGGCAAAGGTGAGTGGGTTCTTTTGGGGTCGAATCAGGCGCCTCTCGAAGCTTTTACACTATCCCTTCAGACGGTCAGCGTTTCAGGGTCTTTATTGGTGGAAATCATTGCTCAAAAATAATTCATAAATAGGTAAGGAATATGCCCGATTCAACTGAATTAAAGAGTTCTTTAAGGATTCAAGGGTTCAGAATTCAAGATTTCTTTAGATTATTGACATAAATGAATGCACTTTAAACTACATACATTTGATCAGGTAAATGAAAAGTTATATGAAATATTTGAATAACCTGACTGTGCTACAACCGATGCAGTTCGGCTAACCCTCCACTACAGCCTCAAGATAGTCACAATGTTCTGGTGGCCATCCTAGATACGGGCTACGGCAATGCAACAACAGAGTCATAAACGGCTGCTCACCTTTCACGTGAGTCATGACCGTCGTACTCAGCAAACCGTGGTCGTCTGTTTGGGCGTAGCACTGCACAATCTGGCCCTGGTGGATGTCTGCCGCCGGTAACGTGAGAATACTGGTGCTCGTATAAAGTCCGCTGTCGTCCTGTAAGCTGCTGTTCCGGGTTGCCGTCACTTCCTGCCAATCCACTGTCCACTTTAAAGAAGCTGGGTCCTGCAATCTGGGTACCTGTAGTGTTGGATATTCTCAGGAGTTTTTGTCAATGAAACGAACTTGTATCACTAACTTATGGAACAACTTTACATCGAATATCGCGATATCAGCAATCACGATATCAGAAGTGGCTTAGGACTCTCTTAGAAAAAGAAAATCAGCGATACTTTTTTTTCTTTCACCAAAACACTAATTCCCATCAATTAAGCAAAACAAATCTCTGTGTGCTACATACACAAAGTGTAAAATAAAACCAGGACTGGGTGCCTCGATAATGGCTCACCTGGATTAAAAACAAGAACAAGAAACAAAACAAACAAAGCAAACAGTCAACTCCAAACGGTTACGCAAGCCTGAGGTAAAGGAGCCGAGCGTGAAGTAAAACAAGATTTCTTTGGTGTTTATTGTTTGATGTCCACGGTCAACTTATAGCAGCCGCGATGTTCTGAGGCAGCGTACGCATGTGACAAATCTTTAGCAAAGACATGTACAGACTGTAGATGTTAGACAGTCTAGCTGTTCGGTTAAGCTATAGCAGCTTAAAAATCCAGAGACAATTGGTATACAAATCGACACCTACAGAGACTTTTTAATCTTGGAAAATTTAAGGACAATCGTATCATTGTATCAGTGATGTTGCTGCGAGAGGAAATTGAAAAAAAAAAAACATTCCATACCTGACAGATATACGTTTGGTCATTTCCTGCTACAGCATGCGATATTCCTCCCAAGGGTGGGAAAATGGTGTTAGGGTCCCAGAGCAGTATTGGAGTTGAGAAATCTAAGGGAAAGAAAAAAACGAGCTTAACAGACTACCAAACGAACCTCCCTCCCCATCCAAAAAAGGAAAATGAGGCACTAAACCCAACAAACTGAATACCTAGAACAAAACAAAGAAAAGGAATTGGCTTGAGACCTATGCAAATATTTCGTTTCTTACTTTATGTTGTCATAATTACAATCATTATTATTGCAAAACAAATATAGATGGCGCCAAATTGCCAACTGCTTTGTTTCTCCATTTCCATTTTGAACTCTGCCATCCTCGAGAGAATCACCCCATCTCCTACGAGGGTACTAATGCTGTTGCTCTTTGTGTTTGCGTTTTGTTTAACTCAAGCAAAAATGGGGGAAATTAAAAAAATAAAACACAAAACAAAAGGAACAATAAGAAACTGCAGCTTGTACTATGTCACAGGAGAATTTTCTGCGTTCAATCGTCACCCAAGCTAATAATTTGATTTAGAGGCCGCATCAAAATGAAAGAAAATTGAAGACAAAACTAACTGACTCAACAGCAAACGAATAGGAAAAGAAGACTAGTAAATTTAAGTTAACCAATAAACTCCAGGGAGTCATTAATCATCGATAAATTCCTATTCACCTGGATAACTAATTAAGCGTAGCGTCTTGAAGCTCAGTCCCCTAGTACTGCCACCAAAATTAAAAGCCATTACTGCAGGGCCCTCCTTTGCGCGCGTTGAGTGGTACGTGCGAGTCACCTTTCAGACCAATAAGGTGTTGTGACTTGCCAATGTGCACGCATGCGCTCGAGTTAAAACCCTCGCGCCAGTGTAAAGGCCCCGCAGGAACGGCGTCCCCTTTTGAATTTGTATGTAGATTGATTCGGTAAAAGGTGCCTGTCCAAAATAACTTTCAGGCCTCTACCTTCAGCACTCAAGTCATCGATTGCAATGTCTGGCTTGTAGTTACTTCCACGCTCTGCCTGCAGTGCTATTTTAAACCTTGTTTCCACATTCCGTAGACAAATCCTTTCGGAAAGCCACGTCGCCGCCGTTGTCTGCTGTCCACTCCTTGTGAAAATGATTTCGCCCTCGCTGATGTTTCCGTTAAATGGGACCTGGTAAACGTTCAGCGTGCCTGCCGTGTGGAAGTGATGATACACGAAACAGAAGTCAGACGTCTGATGCTATACGTAACCTAGTATATGCCAGTGCAGGCGTGCATGCTGTAGTAGCTAAAGGATTGGGGGAGCTGATGCCCTTTTTCTGGTCTTAAATATGACGGTTTTAGTACTTTAACAAAGGATTATTTTAAACTTTAGGTCTCTTTAACACATGTAACGTGCCTCCTTTTCACACAAGACGTGAACAGTTAAAAATCGGGAACATTTAAAGCCAGTTTCAACTCTGCCATATCTCTGCGTCGCATCAAACCATGACGGTCGTTCCACACAAGAAACGCACAGTAATTTTTCAGTCCCTAAACATGATTCTGTGGATTCAAAGTTCCTCCTATGGATCATTTCAACTACAAGACAAAGGTCTTGCAATAATTATTGTGAACTGAAAACTTCTCTGTCTTCTCTCTCTATAACGATGTTTCGTGGAGCTACAATGCCTGCACACTCTTTAATTAACAATGAATTGCAGCGTACCCATTGTATCGCCGTACATGTTGTACGAGAAACCGAAGCAAAACCCTGCAATGCTGTGCATAACCGGACTCAGCAGAACTGCAGTGTCGCCCGCGCCACCTCCGGTAGCTTCATAGTAGACGTAAACACCAGACGCGTCTGTTGGGATCGGAGGGGCCAGTTCTTTGATGTCAGGTAATGGATCATAATGCCAACAATTTAGAAGTGGCAGAAAGTGTACCGCTTTTGAATTTCGGGCCTGATTGCGTTTGAAGCCAACGCAACTGAAAGACAAGAGAAAAACCGGTGGCAGTACATCTAGACACTTAAGGCCTGAACGTTGGTCGCTTTTTCAAAATGTGTGTGTGGGTGAGCTTGTATGCCTATTCAAATCGTGGACGTATAACAAAAGGGGACAATAGGGTCCACGGTTGCCTATGAGTCCACGGTTAGAAAACGTGTACAAAACATATGGGAGGTCTTCCGAAAATGTTAAAGTATGAACAAAAGAGGAACAATAGGGAGTCAACGATTGAAAGCGTTTACATACTTGCGTGTGTGAGGTGTTTATGGTGCCTTGTGGGGTACCAGAACAATGGGAGGTACCTAACGAGGAACATTCACTGTGGGGTACTAATATGGTAACCCCACAGAATTTAACGAAACTGATACTTGGAATTTACTCAAACAAGAGGAACTTTCAAAGAGTACTTATCCGTCGCAAACTGAAGCGTTTTTTTGTCAGGGACGGAGTGGCGTAGCTAGGAATTAACTAGTGGGGGCATAAACAGGGCACCAGCATCTAATGAGGGGAACCAGCTTTCCGTGGTGTGGATTTTTGGGGTACTTTTTTTTTAACCTTTGTTCAATATCCATTTATCCGTTTTTTTTTTCAGAAGGGGACACTGGGGGCACCGGGAATTTATTGGGGGAACGTGCCCCCCCCCCACTATGCCACTGCAGGGACGATTGGTCAAAATTTCAGCCAAGGAAAATGATTCGGGGTCAAATGGAAGCAATTAGAAAGTATGCTTTACACACTATTTTCTTTTACTACACAAGAACAAAGGCAATTCCCCACAAGGACAAGTGTAAGGGTTAGGGTGTGCACGTGCCGTGGACAACGGTAGGTAATAAAGATTTATAGCACCGCGCTGGACTTCAGAGCATTTGAAGTCAGTAAGAAAAGAATTGGTCAACTGAAAAGCAAAGAGAAAAAGTTAGATTTTCACAAGTGTCCAAATCTGCAAACAATTCGTGTTAGACTTTTCCAGTTTCTCTCAATACAGACTCTTTGAGTAAATATAAAAAAAATCAATTACTTAGCTTTAGGAAATGCTATGCATGGGCGTAAATCCCGAGGATATAGATATATATATATCCCCTCCCCCACTTTGGGGTTGGGGTGGGCTATTGAATCAGCCCCACACACACTTTCTGCCAGTTAGCCAAAAATGAAAGCATATTGTGGAGGGTTTTTCAGACTTCCAACGAAGAAAATGCATTCATTATCACTCAAAAAGGGAAAACAATTAAGTAAACAATTAAAGCCATAAATATGCCATTCTGAATACAGCCGTCCATCAATATAAGGAACATCGACCTCTGGGCCTATAGAGTCATATGGTGTCACCCTTCTCCATCCCCTGCTATTTCATGGCCGGGCAGGTCACTCCCCTCATCTTTCCCCACCCCCACCCCCATTTCTGACACAACGTCACTGATGCTTTACGATTAACGAACGCACGTGGTATTTCTCGAGTTTTGATTGAAAGCATGTTTCTAAGCACCATTCTTTACAACTTTGCAGAGAAGTTCGCGTCTGTGGTTTTTCGTGTTGTGGTATACAGGAGTTTATCTACATGCAGTAAACTAGTACATACCGCCTCTCGTACTGTCAGTTGAAGGGCCAGTATTTGAAGACGTTGTTCCTCCGCTGTTCAGGCTCCAATCTGAATCGTCATCCCTGGACTGCGCCCAACCGCACATTCCATCCTCAAAGGTGCAGTTGAAATGGACACTGCCTGCAATAGGTACGCCCCAAAGAACAGTAAATTCACCCTCGAAGAGCCGGGTAAAGAATCTCATAGCCAGAGGATTTAGCTTCTTCCAAGAAACCAGCTTTCTCATATTTTGGTTGTTTTGAAACATTGTATACATTTAGAGCGATTCGTTATCAGAATGAAATGTCAATGTGTGATGTAACGGTCAGCTGAAGGAACTGGCATCAAACATGCCAGCCCGCGTGCATTGAGCACGCAATAGAAGAAAGTGTGGATTTTGGACTGACCTGTCTCGGAAAAGTGCTTGTTGAGCAAAAACAACATAGCTGATTCTCACAACACTGGTGTCAAAATGAGTACCAAAAATGCCACCATGAAACTCGCATGGGTTTGAGACTTGAAGAGAAATGCGTTGCCACGACATTTGGGAGAAAAAATGATGGGGCAGATTCCCCTCCTGAGATATCTTGTCTTGTTGAAGGATTCGAAGGATTAAAGTAACTGAAAGTAGCAGGACTTGCCTGTTATTTAAGGCACAAATTTTAAATGGGATCTTACGTATTCCCAGTATTCGAGTGTAATTCTCAGACACTGGCACAAAATGGACATCATATCAATGGCAATCAACAAAGCACCTGCAGGACCACTGATTGAATTTTCCTTTTCCTATTCATGTTCGTGGGCCACTGTCGAATGTCTTATTCCTGCCCCATTCTCCCTACACAATAAATGACTTTTCCTATTCATGTTCGTGGGCCACTGTCGAATGTCTTATTCCTGCCCCATTCTCCCTACACAATAAATGACTTCAGCAATAATAAGCGGACCGTCAACAAGACTGTAGTACCATTACCGAGGGCCATTTGAGAAAATAATGGAAAACTCGTTAACACTGAAAATTTTGTCAAGCAACAGCAAATGCATCAGTTCTGTATGGATATGCCATAAAATTGTCTCTACGACCCTAAACCCACTCGCCTTCAGGAGAAAAACAATTGCTTCTTTGATTAAAAACATTTGCAAATTTGCCAGGTGCCGAAAACACGTACATCTGCATGGACATGCGCGTTGAGGTACATTGGCAAATGTTGTTTGCTGGTTGGTCTTAGGCTGATGTTTCATCAGCTCAGTAAGACAGGCCACTTTTTAAAAATTTTTGCATGACTCCGATTATTTGTTTCCGCATGTAATCACACTTACGAGCAGCCGGCACGCTAATGGCCCAGACACAAAATCCAGAGTATGAGAAACTCCCATCAGTTCTAAACCTCAACCACATTGCAGGGCCATCAGAGAGTGCCTCTGGGCCCGCGAAACGTCCAAGTGATCGAAAAGTCTCAGTTGTCAAGTTGTTGCTGTCCGTGCTATCCCCGCCTGCCAGCCAGTCACAGCAGGATTCCAGATGGAAAGACGAGGCGATGACATGAATTCGCCAATGATCGACGGTCTGGATCGCCCACGTGATGTCCAGGTTTCGGGGGTATTGGTCTGGGTACGACGGTGATGTTATTCGGGCCGTCCCGTACGGACGAATGTTCAGAACGTTTAGCGATGCAGATGTGTCTAGCACAGGGTGCAAGAAAAAACAATTCATTTTTCCCAAACAAAAATCAAATCCACATAGGAAAAACAAAGTCAAAACCCAGATCCCATAATCATCGGAAAGACGCAAAGAGCATGTTCAATCAGTTCGTGACAGTAGCCCTAGCGGGGTGGGAACGATGACAGTCTCGTCAGCGAGCTGAACTTCCTTCAACTTCGTCTTTTACACAAAAACGTAGCTACATAACACCTTTCTGAAAGGCTATGAAGTATTTTTCAAACACAACAAAGCAAGAAACAAAACAACACAAAACAAGCAAAACAAAACGGAAAAAAAAGAAAACGCAAAGCAAACAAAACAAAAACGAAACAAAAGAAAGTACAATTAAAAAAACCGGAACAGATTAGAACAAACACAAATCAAAATATGAATCCCATCTGCTCGACTATCTATAGTTTTTTTTCACGGCAGACATCAACTCTGATCAGGTGTCAAAATTTGCTATAACAAAGTTCTTTTGGAGCGCATAGGCCTACCGACCCGCAGACATGCCATCTTGTAAAAACAATGCTTCATGACCATTACCAAAGCACAAACTATAATCAATATCTAAATGCATACTTTGTAAACTCACACATTAATTCATACTATGATACTTTTAATTGTTATCTTAAAATGCACAATTAACACAATGAATCTCCATTTTACTGCAGTGTTCACTCTACCGCTTAAACTGCTTCGATCGACACGTCGGGCTTCCTAGTACATGTAAGTAATATTCTCACAATCACTTGCACTGTTTCAGTTTGCAAAGCCTTATTAAACACGCTCTTGACGGATTTTGGAAAGATACTTCCACCTACCTTGTAGACACATTGCTAAAAATAACACAACGATGCAATTACAAGTCTCCATTTTTCAGGGTTGAGGGAGCCAAAGCAGCGAAGATGTAAGATCAGTTTTAGTCTATCTTCAGCGAGGGGTAAAGGCAGAATGAGTACCCAACAAGGAACCACGCCGCGTTGTTAACTGTTTCTAGAACAAAAACACACAACTTCAGAACTGGCACAGGACAATGTATGTCATGGTAATATACTTTGCAAACTTCCTTTATTGAGAGATTTCATAATGCCTTCTCTCAAAACCGACTATAAAGTAAACCTCAAATATAAAGTGTTGTTCCGCTTCGTTTTAGTTTAAAATAACAAATACAAGGAAGTGTCTGTTAAAGAGTAATAAACCGAAGAAACTGCGAGGGAAAACAATTCTTGTATCAAGAAGTTATTCAAAAATACTTCATTGTATTCTTAACATTGCCAGAAAAATATTGGAAAAGACATAACATTTTAAATGTCTCTTACTCTAGATTTTTTCAGCTGTGGACACTAATTTCTCTAAGCATATTTGGCAATTTCCGGGATGCGTATTCGTTTTTTATACTGTCAGAGTGCATATTATTCAGCACACTGGGCCATATAATAAATTGGTTTCGCAAAGGTTAATCTCTAAAATTTCATACGGAGTATGTCAAAATTTACAGTTTGTATTTTGTTTGACGCTCCCTGCAATTGAAAAAAAACAACTGTAAAAAGAGGGGAGTTGTTTGTCCCCGAGCGCTAAAATGTGGCAAACCATTGAAGAATTAAAAGTAATATATGTATGAAAAGATAAAACTGGAGCAAATCCGAAATTACAGGGAGAAAGGCAGTCTGAGGAAAGATTCGATGAACCCGATACTAAGTGAGGATTGAGGAGCCAGGGTACCGTTTGCCTGCTTACAGGAAGGATTGAGCATCGGAACCTTGTCGGAAACCCCTTGTAAAGGGTAACCATTGTCCGGAGTCGATGCCACAATTTCAGAACCTTTTAGCCTTGTGGATATTTACATTTACTGTTTTGTTTCTTTCCGAGAAAATTCTTTTTCTGGAAACCAATTACATATAAAAAAAACCCAAGCTGGAACCCTTGGCCCACGTGCCACGTGCTCAGACTTCAGCATTTAGTAACTTATTGTGGACGTGTAGTGTAATTCGTATGGAGCGTCAAACGTTGTCAACCTCATTTTCTGCTAGCAGATTTTCGGGATTTTGGACTTTGCCTAAAGCATTTTCAAAAAACGCAATTTTCCGCTAGGAGAAATTTGGATTTTACTTTAACAGCTCTTCGTGGCGCGTCAAAAGTGGACAACTAAAAACTTCAAATTCCCACTTCTGGCAAAATTACTGTCATGCTCCAAAAGTGGACAAGACCATTTTCTCATTTTTTGCTAGTAGATTTTGGGTTTGGGGAATTCATAAAACCCTATTTTCTGCTGGCAGAAATTTGGATTTTACTTTGCCGACGGCGGGGTGGTCCAAAAGCGGACAAGTTGAAAACTGAAAACTGGGATTTATGAAAAGGGGTGATGCAACTTCAAAAACCCGAACATCTATATGTACTTGCAGAAAATGAGAAAATAGGGTTGTCCTCTTTGGGAGCATCAAATAAAATTTGCTAGTGAAAATTTGAAGTTTTTACTTGTCCACTTTTGACGCGCCACGAAGAGTTGTCAAAGTAAAATTCATATTTCTCCTAGCGGAAAATTGCGTTTTTTGGAGTAAAAATCTACTCACTGAAAATGAGGTTGTCCACTTTTGGTCTCCATAAGTAGGGACCTACATGTATCTCCATCGCTGCAGAAAATTGCGGCTACAAACGGACTGGTGGCGACTTTATTGAAATAACACACTGCACGGGTACCAGTGTACAGTACATGTACATCGTTTAGAGTGATATTGCATGTACGGTATGCGTTACTAACAAAAATTGCATTACGACGGTGTTTCCAAATTCCTACGTATGTCAGGGCTTGTGGCGCCAAGACACGCGCACAAACGTACCCGGTAGGAAACCCATTAACGTTTACCGGCATCCAAGATGGCGAAGGCGTTGCAGAAAATCGTTGGATTGGGGCAAAGATTGGGAACTTCAGTGGTCACGCAGGGACCCAAAGTAGCAGGAGGTAAGATGTTGTCCATCCTGACTCAATAGACATAATGATAGTGAAGGTTTTAAGAGGGATTTGTTCTGTTTAAAGTGTTGTTTGTTGTACGCTTACGATGTTTTTCGTCAGGCCTGCGTAGGCCTACATGTGCTGATGTACATCATGTATGTCGAGTTGTCCGACATCTGATCTGGATGTACCTGTACATGATGTACTGTACATGTACACGTACTCATGTACTACATGATGTAGGATGTTGGACAACTCGACCGTTTGCCAACTCGAATTCGGATAGCCCCACTACTTGCACTAGTGCGGCATGGACTCTCGCTACCGATCCATCCTCAGCTAAACATCCGTTTGTACGCAATTTGCGTGTCGGCGTGGTGAAAAATTTCGGCGCATTTCTTTTGCACACAGAAATGATCCTTGACCTCTCCGCATTCTAATTGCATGTACCATTTAGGCCTAGGGCCTATTGAATGATTTCACTCACGTTGAACAGGTATTTTCCAGTCTTTTTGCCTTCATCCATTTAATCTCACAGTTTCCGTTCTCATCACAGTCACCACCTTGAAAGTAAGGTCGTTGAACATTACGTCACTTGACCCCTAATCTTCTCGATGGCTGTTCCATGTCAAGACATATTACAACTGCTGCCCAAGTTTTGGAAGAGCCTGTTAGTATATGTATTATCTTATTGCGCAGTCCTTGTATTAGATACAGGTATGTCTTGACATGGAACAGGCGTCGAGAAGATAAGGGGTCAAGTGACGTAATGTTCAATGACCTTATTTTAAAGATGGTGACTGTGAGCGCGTGCCCATGAGATTGAATGGGCGAAGGCACAAGACTGGAAAATACCTGATCAACGTGAGTGAAATCATTCAATAACTGGTTTTTAGAAAGTGGAGAGGTCAAGGATCATTTCTGTGTGCAAAAGATATTGCGCCTATGATGATAAGTGAGTGCGCCGAAATCTTTCACCACAATGACACGCAAATTGCGTTTATGGATATATGGCTAAGGATGCAGCGATAGCAAGAGTCCTTGCCACTCTAGGGGGGCTAGACTTCGGATAACTCAACAGTTGAGACAACTCGACCATTTGCCAAGTTGTCCATTAGGACAACTTGACTTTGACAGAGAGATAACTCGACCAGTGAGATCTCTTCACATAATACAGTCGTTCTCCCAGTTCAAGATAGTGAAATTATTCAGTCAGATTGCAGCTCTATAAAAATCCTCAAATTCCAGTGAAATGTGGTCACCGTCCACCTTGTGTGATAAAAATACCACTGTTAACACCAATTCAGTTTCAAATTTTAAACTTTTAATTCGGACGTACAGGATCAACAAAAGTGGTGACACTTTTCCTCAGTCTGGATCTGTTTCCGGAAAGTAACCACGCGAGCGGCAAATCTATTTTCAGCCAGAACCATTTTAAAAATCTTATTTTCTAATGAAAAATTCCTCAATTCAGAAAACTTGGTTCATAAATAAGAATTCGTATGAATTTTTTAAAAATTGGATCTTGTGTAAATTTCGACTCAACTCTTTCAGCTGAACAGCGCGAGCCATCAACAATACTACTTTGTGTCGCACAGCTGACGAACCCATTGTGTCACCCACATTTCTGCAACGTCCGTATCTAGCGAGATGAGTTTGCAAAGTAGATTGCGTGCATACACTTAATGCGTGATCCAAAACTAGGAAACAATATGCATTCAGTTTTCAGCCAGTTTTAATAAAATGCAACTTTGAAAGTCATTTTGATTAAACAGACATGAGATGCAAGAGTTTACACGTATATGACTGTTGAGTATGAGAAAAAGGATTTGGGATCACTCGCAGTGAGTGACATATATCGCTCTAGACTATTCGTCATTTTTCCCCACACCGTTCCAAAATGTCAAAGTGCGAATCAGAATTCTGGCCAAAATTTTCCGAGAGCAAGTTTTGTTCAAGAAGAAGGTTACATTTCACTTCAAACCCAAACCTGTCTGAGAATGCAGAACTGAAGGACAACTCCAAGGAGGTAGGTTTTCATTTCAAGCTACCATGACTGTAATACATACCATACTGGCCATATACGTGCAGCGGGGGGTGCAAGATCGGTTGACTGCGCAAAGAATGACTTAATACCGACGACTTGTCTCAACGGTCGCACAACAATCCTGAATTCTCATTATATCTATGTACAGGTATATTTAGCATTATGTTTGCAAATCTCCAGTAGCCACGCCCTTACGTTCCATATTAGGCCAATGATGTCATCAATGGCCGTGCAAAAAGTTTGATTGGATACTGATCAGAGTAGGACTCATGCTCGCTCAATAAGGCAACTCCTGCACATGTACATGTACACGTACCGGTACATGTACTCCAAGCACACTCTAAATGTACACATACATACATGTACATTTACATGTATACATGTACCTCATAACATGTACGTGTACATGTACACTGTACATACATGTGTGTACTGTTTATATACATGTACATGTACATGTAGGTCTACATGTGTTGGCATGTACGTGTAAGGGTTAACTGCTTGACATGTATGTTTTTGTGTGGAATCGTCCTACATGCATATGACAGTTTTTGTCTCTGACCTCAATACGCAGATGCGGTGCAGTGGACAAGGCCCCGCCTGTCCAAGTTCTGGTACTACGCCCGGGTGGAGCTAGTCCCTCCCATGCCGTCCGAGATCCCCGCCATCCAGAAGGGCTTCAGCGAGGTGGTGGCTAGCGCACGCTCAGGGAAATTTATGAACCTCACCACAAGGGTAAATAGTTTTCCGGACTATAGGCAACGGGTGAATAGTCAATATTAGTGACCCAGGGTATTGGAAGTTGACAAACTATGTGAAGAGTTTATTTCTAAAATGCGGTAGGTGCCAATTTGGTATCTTTCAGAATCTTACCCTCTCTTAATTGCCTGCCATCAGTTTCTGCAGCGTTTAGACAGCGCAACATAACTTTAATGAGTCTGTACAGTAACGAAGACGTTTAAGGATAAATGGTACACTGCTAAGCTCTTCGATCTTTCATAATTGTGGTAAAATTGCATGTTTTTCAAATGGATATATCTCATTTTGGAATTAAACCCTTCATGTGTTAGTTTACTTCGCTTTGCGTTTGAAACTATGCATACATAGTTTTATCAGCTTCCAATATGGTGGAGAGCCTAAATCGACTGTCCACCCAAAATGAAACAAAGTTATACAGTTTGCGCTCGTTATAACAAAGTTGCTAGGACCAATAGATCACTTTGTTATAACCAGGAACTTTGATGTACATGTACATGTTGTTAGATGATTGGAAAAGCAAAGAAGAATCCAAGAAATTGAGATTCTCAACATTCTTTGTAACAGTGGTTTTATTATGAGAGTTGACTGTATTTTGTGTCACTGTAATTCAGACTCAGCTGCCATTTCAATAGACCTAAAACACAATAAAGTAACGCAGTGTTTACTGTGGTGCATTGTGGGTGAAAGGTGGGGACAACAGTACACGTGTTATTGCTAGAACTTCATGCGCATGGAAAATTGTGAACAAGATCCTTAGATTGAGAAGGCCTGTGTTTTCCAAAATAGTTCCGTGTTAACTTGAGTGTGCCATTTTGTGTATCAAACTCACGGCGAATGCCAGGGCTTCACAAGACTGCAAGTTTGCTCCGTCTAACGTCAGGCAAAGGCTCGCATGGCTGACTGTCATGTCCGCCATCTTTGATTTCACCCACAATGCGCTGCAGTAAACATTGCGTTCATGTACAGTGGAACGCCGCTATAATAAACACGACGGGGTCCACGCTAAATGTTCGGTACAACAGTCATTCGGTATAGCAAAATTTACTGCTGAACGTTTCGATGCCATGTTGAATAGTGCCCTCTCTTGTCTAACTGAAGTGCGCCCTCGTGTGATACTGTGATTTGCTGTTTTCATGATGTTTTGCCGTTGCATTCACGTTTGAGGTTTCTAGAAATGTATCTGTTAATTATTTTTGTTTTTTATTAAATCTTGAGTTACAAAACTGAGATTTAGTTTATCCTAAAACTCATGAAGCTACCGCTCAGGATCGATCTCTGATACTGTACATGTACATGCTGTGGCAAATCTCGGTTGATTTGCAAAGAACTGCATAATGTTCGATAGGTTTTGTGCACAAAATATTGGGAGCCAAGGACAATGTTCGGTATAGCCGAATGTTCGATATTGCGGTGTTCGGCATAGCGACATTCCACTGTACATGTACCGGTATGTGCGCCATTATGTTTTAGGTCAATTGCAGGAGTGAAGGAACGGCATCATGTACATTGTACATGTACAATGTACCGCAGTGTCAGTGTAACACAGCTACGGTACATGTACATGTAGGGCAATGCTCGTGCATGGGCACACTCACGTAACATGGTGGTGACTCGCATTAAATGGTGGTAACTCGCGTTACATGGTGGTAACTCACGTTACATGCTAATTCGTGTTAAACTTTTTCTTGACATTTTTGTAAACTGATGGCACTGTATATTTTGGCAAACATCTTGCTCAGAGAATCAAGGTGTGATAAGTTTAGAAATTACCAAAGCCAATAAATTACCTCTCATAATTTTTCTGAATGAAAAAAAATTATTGTTTGGTGCAATGTAACTTGCGTTACATGGCCAAAATGCATACATGTACATGTACTGTACATGTAAATCTATGTGTGATGATGAAATATTTTTGGAAGGTGGAGTGGAAATTTCCTCATAAGGGACTGAAGTACATGTACATGTACTTGTAGACCCATTTTGCTTCTCTAAATTGAAATATAGAACTGCTGGCTTTTTTTTTTCTATTTTCAAAATACAAATTCAGTTACGCATATACTGTAATTTAGCAGTTTGGATGACTAAAAAAATTCCTTCAGCATTTATAACTGTATTTTGCAAAATATTCCACCGATTGATGTACATGTAATTCCTTTGTTTCTTTGACTTTAACCCACATGGGTAAAACCTACATGTAAGTACAGGTACATGTACTCCTTTCTTTTGCCTTGTGATAAACTTGACATTTTATTGTCAAGGCTACCTTCCCATAGAATTGCCCTTCAGCTATCTGAAGTCGGAAATGGCCACTCTATGGTATAAATATGATCACATTAGGAAAAATGGGTTGCTTTTGTCACTGATTTAGGCGCTATTTAAAGCATTGGATGAACAAACAATTGATGATTTGACATGTAGCTGCAATGATTTTTTACCAGACACGATTTTTCTGCATCTTTGTACTCTTCTTCATTGTATGAAACTCTTACACACTCCTATTTGGTTAAGTGCACTGAGAAGTGCATGCTTTTAAACAATGAAAATTATCCATGCTTTTCCGGACAACTGAGGGCGCTCTTGCTGTGAAATCATCTAAGGAAGACATGGTTCAGTGCATACATACATACATGTAGGTGTTTCTGTTCAAATTGTGAACTCGGAATTTACTAACTGAATACTGAAAACATTTCTGATAGAGGGGTTGATGCTTTCTTATTGCTATGCACATTTATAAACAACAGTGAATCAGCAAAGAAGAGAAAGTTTAGTCTAGGAAAATGACTTTTTTGTGTACAAACTAATTTAACATTAAGGCCTCTTCCTGAGATGACATCACAGTTTTGCTCATGAATATGGAAATGATCATTAACAGAAAACCCAGAAGGCTTTAAAATACCATTTGAACTCATGAAACAAAGGTTGAAATAAGGTAAACTGAGGCACAAAAGTGCAATTCAGAGGTTTGTAATCACAAAAATTGATGACAGCTACCCTTTAATAGAGCATATCCAGCATTGGTGTTACTTGAGTCGAGGCGCTGCATCATTAATACCCCCAGCTCAGCTGGCTCATAAATACCACTGAGAACATCTCGGCTGCCCTTGCAGCGCAGCTCAACGCTGCCAGTTTGGGCAAAACGCAACTAATCCAACACAAGCATCTCCTCCCTCATGGGTACCCACTTTACAGCCCTGGTCGGTGAGACGGACGAGGATAAACTGATCTAACATGTCTAACCAAAGTTGCAGCACGTAAACCAGGTGCCGGATTTGAGCCCCGGACCCAGCATGTACCGGTACATGTACATTGTACAGTGGAACTCTGTTAGAACAAGATCCTTGGAACTTCACAAATTACATGTTCATGTACATGTAGTTACAGTAGTTTTGATACATGTACATGAAGTTACAGTAGTTTTGATACATGTACATCTAGTTACAGTAGTTTTGATACATGTACATGTAGTTACAGTAGTTTTGATACATGTACATGTAGTTACAGTAGTTTTGATACATGTACATGAAGTTACAGTAGTTTTGATACATGTACATGTAGTTACAGTAGTTTTGATACATGTACATGTACATGTACATGTAGTTACAGTAGTTTTGATTCATGTACATGTAGTTACAGTAGTTTTGATACATGTACATGTAGTTACAGTAGTTTTGATACATGTACATGTAGTTACAGTAGTTTTGATACATGTACATGTAGTTACAGTAGTTTTGATACATGTACATGTACATGTAGTTACAGTAGTTTTGATACATGTACATGTAGTTACAGTAGTTTTGATACATGTACATGTAGTTACAGTACATGTACATTGTACCTTACATGTATGTTATCAGTAATGGAAAACAAAGACGAACAAAGAATTGGGACCTAAAATTGTCCTTGTTAAACATGTGTACCGGTAAATATGACCTTGTATAATATGTAACAGTGCTCTTCTTACATGTACATGTACATGTATGTTCGACTGTACATGGGTAAATCCTGAATTTAGGCGTCCAAAAGTGTGACATGTTGGCATCCCAGTTACATCTGACCTTTGTTATTTGACATCTAAATGTCATTGGAATCAATTTCAAATTATTGCTGCCCTGCATTTGTTTGGCAGGTAGTTTTCATTAATTCATCACTCTTGGAAATTAGAAAATGTGTTCTGAAATTACAAAATCACATGCCAGATGTGAAAAGGGCTCACGAAAAAAGATGGACACCTACATGTACATCTAATTTCTGGAATTGCCCACATGTACATGTATATTCAGCATGTTCAGGAGTAAGAGATCCAAATCTCTGGGCCTCATCCTTACTACAGGATCATGTACATGATCTTTATTTACTGATTTATGAGTATTTCTATTAATTTATTTTAGTTTATTTAACACCAATCACAGAATGAAATGGCAGTTGAGAAGACAGTGAAGAAATGTTAAGTTTTAGAAGAGTGAGGGAAACCTGGATAAATATTTCAGGAAAAACCCACGGAATCAGGCAGGTACTGAAAACTCAATCCACGTGGTGAGTTGCTGACCTTGGTGGGATTCGAACCGTGGCCGCAGGGGTGAAAGGAGAGGAAAAACCCACTGCACCAACCGTACTGTCATTACACATCTCATCTTGATCTTTTTTTTAATATATATCACCAGGAGGCATTCCGTAACACCCTTGTCTGCGTGGAGGTGGCGTTCTGGTTCTTCGTGGGCGAGCAGATCGGGAGGCGGAGTATCATCGGCTACAACGTCAAGTCTGACCACCCGGAGCCCAAGTACATTTAACGACAGCTGACAGCTGAAGCCTGCCAGTTCCAAGCCCAAATTTGTGCCAGATCACCCAGCACCCCTCTTTTAATAGTGGTGCTTCTGGGCGGTTTGCACGTTGAAGTGTGATTTAGGTTATTTTTCTTTTCTTGAAAGTTTGAGCAAAACAATTTGAGAAAGTAAAATTTAAATGATTGCATGTGTTTCGTATTTAAGACTGGTTTTTATTTAAAGAGAAATCTTTAGTGGCTTCGTTTTCAGTAAATTAATTGATGAACACTGTTTACCCTAACCCTTCTGGAGTATTTTGGCAAGAAACCTTGCTAGACAAATCGGCCTAGCCTGTGTCTCTTGTCAAAGTACATGTAACTTCCCTGCCCAGTGTAACAAGATCCAACAGGTCAACTCTCCCCAAGGCCAAGCAGCCTAGGAGTCTGTGGTTGCCAGACACCGCAAGATCCAGCAGTGGCATTGTTCCACGGGACTAGCTCCTATTGTCTCGACATCGCCAGTTTCACCGGCTGCTGTCGATTGCCTAGGGCATCAAAGCACGTCAGACTTTTACACCTGCTGCACTATGCTGTGTCTGGCAGGGCTAGGGTTAAGGAAGGATAAATTAGGCATTTGATTTTATTTCCACCATAAGTAAATACCGTTTGCTACGTGTACACGGTATGGCTATGACAGAAGTGGAGATGGAAATGACGTGTGTGGCTTTGCAAGTCATAACTCATTGACTCATTGCGTAGTGGCTGAAGACACATACATGTACATTGTACATGTATACTGTGTGTACATTTTAGCCACAGTCGGTTCATTCAGACATAGCCGTTGTGTTTGCCACACAGGAAGGCGGTGTCCACTTTTGTTGCCTACAGCAACAAGAAGTACACAAATGTGTGTAAGGTGTAAGCCACATGTAGTCGTGGCTTCATGCATTCTCCATACGTGTAGGTGCACTGATTACATCTAGCCACAGCCAAACCAGTCAGACGCGGTGTTATACGTGTACGTCTCCCAGCCTTTACGGAAGAGTCCTAAAGACTACTGGTGTTTAGTCTTATTACTGCCCCCGACTCGACCTTATGTGGACAGCTTCCCAGTCTAGGCTTACCATGTATGGTAATCCGATTATTGCCTCTATGCATCAATACCTTTATTTCCAACACCATTTACTTTTTAGCATCAAGCGCATAGGTTGTGTTCCACGAATCCATTTGTGAATAAATTACTGTTGTTTAGAAAGTTGTTAATTTGAAACCTTTGAAGTTGAATTCAGTGTTGAGATTATTTCATGTTCAAGAATTGTGACGTGTTGCAGGGTGCTTTAAAGAGACATAATGTGACATGACTAAACATTACTGACAAAATAAATGAACAAGAGCCATAACCAAAGTCCACCCACATCCCCATACATGTACATGTGCATTGAGCATGTAGGCTTTCATGTGCCCTTTATACACAGAGTCGTGTGCAAGTGCGTGACTTCTTGTTTTAATGTTCAACAAAGTTATTACCAGATACATGTATTTCAAATTTACCAGAACCACACATACAAGAGAAATATTTTACATTGTGCTACCGAAAACCCATCACCTTTCCGTCAAATTTGCACTTAAATGCAGTCCCACAAACTACCAAAATAAATACATGTAATCAAAGGTATTTTACAGAACTTGTACCGCTTCGTATAGAACAGGGTTTGTTTGCAGGTGTATAATTATGACTTAATGACTAACTCAAATACAGGCGAGTTATCGTTAGGGACCAGGTAACTGTGGTAGTCGAGACCATCACAAGACCGGACTGAAGACCACACACCAGACTTCACAAGACTAGTCGCAAGTAACAGTGTGAACAGTCGCAAAGGAATGCTTTTGTTGCAGTTCAGCTGAATAGCTTGTGACTTGAACTCAGACTAGAGGTCTTGTGTTGGTCTTGTTTCAATATTTTTTCAAGGTAGGTAATCGATGAATTTGAACTGTGAAGGGTGGTTGGTTGCTATACATGATATCAGAAATGGTTTACAACTCGATTTATCAGTATTTTCTTTCGCAGCTTGTGGTTTCCCGTGGAGGATTGGACTTTGCAGCTGTCCCTTTGGTAGAGTCCTTTCTGAGAAATGAATGGACTACCGTGCTTATCTCCATGAGCAGCTAGGCCATCAACACGGGCCTTCATCGGGATAACTTTGTCGAAAAAGGGGGACCTGACTTCATAGATAAATGTATTTAATTGATATGTACTTGGTTGGTCTTAGACGTCGTTCCAGACCAGTTCGGGAGGATGGATGCTTGTGGTGGGCCGTGGCTCCAGCCAAAGGTGAGGGATGTTATCCGTGTGCGTTCTCCGGAGCCAGTCTTTAACGTCCAAGGCCAGTCCGGAAATATTCCCTACATTAGCCAAGTTGCTAGCAACGAGCTAGTCGCCGTTTAATGTTTCGTACACGGGCTGCGATTCGTCGGTAGGTGGTGTTAGTTGCTGTTCGAGTCTTGCGTCCGACTCCCCGTTGTGCTGGTCTGAAGACTGTTGGTTGTTGTCCGTATCTAAATAAAATAAAAACTCGTGAATATTCAGACGCTGTCGAACTATCACACAGATACGTGTAGGTCTATAAAACAGGCGCGGTTCTATCTACGGGGTGCAAGGGCGACTTTGTCTCCCCCCACCCCACTACCAAGAAAATGGGTATAGAACCCCCTTGTGTAGAGCAAAAACCCGGGGCTTGCTTTAACGCTATAATTGCGATTAATATAAGTTAAGCTTTGACTGGCTGAAACGGTAACACGGAGCAAGTAGTGGCATAATTTAAAATCTTTAAATAATCTCCGGTGTAGTGCAGCTGCAACTTATTCTCTAGCAGTGCCCCCCCTCCTGAAAATAATGTGTGCCCCCCTCATTGACCTCCACCCCCGGAAATTCGGCCCAAGTTACCGCATTGAGTGCAAGTGTCCTGCGACATCCCGGTACCATGCTGGAACCCATTGATATTATGCCAGTCATTTTTTAATGATACATATGGATGTAGGCCTAGATCCCAGTATAACAAACTATTCGTTTAAGAAAATGAATTAAAAAGGAAAAAAAATCCTCCCCTGATACATTTAGCCAGGACGCTCTCATGTTAAAAAAAAATTGACAGTTGATATATTTGATTTAAACGGTTTCCTCTCCAAGAAATCCAAGAAGTGTTCTCCTTTAAAACAGACTACAGTTTTTTAAAGCAAAACTTGAGTCGCGATCCATCCTCACCGGCAAGTTTCTTCTTTCTGCGCGTGCGGCATTTCCAAATCACGCCACCGCCGAATAACAGCCCCACTGTGAAAGGAAAAGCGTTGTTATAACGTTTGACAAAACAGAGAAGTGAAAAAAAAGTCAAACGCCTCTACTTTCACAGTCTCCTATTTCTGTCACGTGTACTTGGTACCCCCAGAAAAATACCCCCCCCTCCCTCGCCAGCTTCATCCCCGCCCCCAAAAGTCTAGTCTAGTGTGAAGGCTTTTCACATAATCCAGTGGGCGACTTTGAGACGCTTAGTGGCAGCAGACAAGCCGGCCGTTTTCCCCAGTTGCGTGTGCGTGCTCGGAACTACGTGGAACCACAACCCTTGGCCCTTTTAGTTAAAATAATAAAAGCAACATAGCTCCTTGAATCACCCCAACAAATAAAATAAAGAAACAAACGCTACAGCAAAAAGAAGCAAACAGAAGTAACACCCCTAGCTCCCCAAGAGACGAGACAAAAAAGCTCATAAAACATATGAAAACCCACCTTCAAATAACACCCCAAAACAACCCCCAAACAAATAACAAAACACCCCGACAGACACCTCGACAAGAGAGCAAAGATAAGGTTGATCAAGCAGAGGGAAACATCAACGACAATAACAACAAAACTTACAAACTGCCACGAACGCCGACACGATTCCCGTAGCCAAGTTCACAATCGCTCCCGCGCCCAGTCCGAGTTCGTTTCTTGGTCTTGCAGCCAGCCTGAAAACCACGTTTATTTTCACATCCAAACCGTGACTATGTAAGTCTGATCTTCTGTGATGTTATTAACTTCAAGCGCACAGAAAGTGGGCCTGTCAGGGGATTGTTGGGTGATGTTTCGCATTCACTGCCGCCATTTCCAAGGAATCGATCCCGGATTTGCTTCACTGGAAATTCCCAAACTAAACTGTACCAGGCATGACGCGAAATGGGTAGAGGGATACCCCCCAACAAGTCTAATCCCTATACACACTCCAGCCTGTTGTCACTTTAACCCCCCCCCCCCAATGTCTGAAAAGAATTCGTGAGATACCAGTATAACTATGACCAACACAGAGGCGGGGGTCTCTCTGTCCCATGGCTGGCTTCATAATGTACCAAACACTGCCGAAGGGAAAGTTGTCATCAAAAGCCGACATGACAATAGTATCGCAACCAAACCGAGCTTGAAGAGGTCTTTGAAAGCACCCGTTTCTCATTTTACAGAGAAACGGGACTTCGAGTGTGATCGAAGTGTATGACGTAGGAACATGACTCTGTTTAATTAAAAAGAGGGGCCGGGAGGGGGAGAGGACCTTCGACCTGAACGTCGAACTAAATGCGGCACTAGGCCTCGTTGTAGCATTCAGGATCTTTTCGGCGCAAAACGGCTGAATCAACCACAGTAACTATCTCTGCCCCAGCTCACAGGGTACCGGTATTCAATTACTCCTGGGTGGAGAGAGGCAATGAGTGACAAGGTGCCTTGTCCAAGGGCACACTACCTATAAACAAAATGAGGTAACCTCCTGTCAAATCAGTTTTCACCCAATTTGTTGAATGATGATACATAGCAGAAACAAGTTGTCTGCGGCTGTTTCGCTTTCTTTCAAGAAGAACCAGTGAAAATAGAATATGGCATTTTTTTGTGAAAGCAACCTGCTGTACTTTTTCAAAGTTGCTGGCCTGAACTATCTTACTTTGATGATTGGTTGCTGTGTAGATACCTAGCAATAAACTAATGAACAACCCTTTACAGGAATGTTTTCTATGAGCTAAATAATCTTGGTTTTACAGCTTTCATGAAAAACGTATTTAAAACGAACATGGTCGTCCATTCCCAGCAATAGCGCCCTCAGTAGTCAGGGAAAATCATTAATGTAAAATATAATATAAAAATGCACTTTCCGATACTTTCACCTCAATGTTTTTTTCATTTAGATTTAATACAGCAAAGAGTATCCAAAAGTTGAGAAAAGTGCGTGGTAGAGAGTTGAAAGAAGTCTTTGTTGAAAATCTATCAGCACTTTAATGCCATTGCTATAAAGACCGGGATTCCAAGAGCTTCCCACATGTAAGAGGCCACTGTCGCTGAACAGCCTACGCCTGCTGGGGTAAGCAGTAAAGTGTTTGCAGACCGTTGATCTTCTCGTTGGCGAAGTGCGTGTCCATGCTGACGGTGACCACCGGATGGGAACAATCCCCTGGCACGCTGAGGGCGCTGAAGTCGTTGTCCATGCAGAGGGCGGCGCGCATGGGCAGCGGCAGCTCTGGGGTGGAGGACACCTGGACTTCTTTGCAGACACGGAAGGGCTCCGATGGATCGTCTGGAGAGTGGCAGAAACAAGATAACTACAGACGACGCCTTTTTCTAGACCTCTTGTTTAGCTCTAGAGAAAATGTTCAGCCGAACAGGTTTAACAGACTAGATGCTGTGCATCTTAGTTTTATTATAATGTCCCGCCCCTGACTAACGTGTCAGTTCGATTTTCCAACAGCGCATGCCCCAAACGAAGCGCGTCTGAGGTCGTTAGGACGCACGTGCTAGATCTGCCCTATCAATGCAGCTTATGTGGACTGGCGCATATTGTACCTTGTTTCTCAGTGACCGTGCTTTTTGAAATACTTAATTAACTAACCTGTTTCTGGCTTTCTATTTAAGAGCTCTGTAAAACCATGCCCTTGTCATGGAATATGCAAAAGTGCCAACTCCGGGCTGTAAAAACGGGAACATGTTTGCCACACTTTCCAACATAGATTCTTGAATGATTGTAGATAGTGGTGACGCAGGAAAAAAAATACACGTAAAGTGTCCCCACTTTTACATTGGTTCCGACAGGTTATGACCCTCATGATGTTTGGCAATGTAAATTAGCCGCCATCTTGCTCCCTCCGTTGGCAGCATCCAAGACCGGCTTGCGAAGCGTGATGACCAATCAAACGCTCCCGTGTATCCCTTACCCACATAAATCTGGTTCCCAGACCAGTAGATACCAGCTATTTAGTATAATAGGTCTGGCATCTGCCATGACAAAATTGGAACTCCAATCCTTTTCAAAAAATATCCGAAAACTGGCCATAGCTTGATGAACCAGGTGATTTCGGATTGTTATTGTTAATGTACTGGTCCTTTTTTCGATTTGTTTCGATTGGATATTATTTCTACTACTGTGTATCGTTTTTAAGTGGTTATTCTCAAAACCTTAAGAGGACACGCACTCTATTTATTCCAGACATAACGTCATAAATCTTCCACTGCTAAGTTTTCTGTATTTGTCAATTCAGGCTACCCACGCTGTACGTCAGGGAACCGTTGGATCCGCGCACCAGATACTTAAAGCTATAATCAGACGCATCGTGTGGTCTTAACGTCCACTCGTACGAACGCTTGCATGAAGAATTCCAGTGCTTAATTCCTGTAGGTCAAGACGCCTTTCCACAAATGCGTCAGTCTTAATATCCTTGCGTTCAAATAACCCCGAATTTAAGCAGTTACCTTGGACGAACGTCCAGTACCAATCCTGGACGCCGTCTTGGATGCTCGCTTCAAATTGGTAAGGCGCTGAAGTGTACTCAAACACATCTGAAAAAAAAAATCAACAAATATTCTGAATAGTATCTACGGAGAATATCAACTGCATCACGTTCCTGACAAGCCCAATGGATACCAATATAGAAATATTGTGTACATGTTCGCGTTTCTTGAAGTACAAGATAGAAACTGCGCTGCTGACCGATGAATTAAACGGGAAAATTAGGACGTCCAGTATGCAGAGAAATACGGTCTTGTAGTGCATGCATAGGAGACTGAAATGTATTAGAAAGTACTGGAAAAGTGCTTATAAAGTATCCCTTAATTAAAAACTCAGCTCCTGTAATAAAGTGATGTCCAATTTACAAAGAAGTCAACATTTATCTGGTATTGTTTGCGTGTGGAACCTTGTTCAAAACAGTCAGAAGTGCTTTCGTTAGTTCCCTAGCTTAATTGTTTGGAAATCGTGCCCTCCAAGTCGTACAAAGAGCTGGTGTCCATTATGGAAAACTTCCTGAGGGTATACCGTACTTAGATACACCAGACCGTGGCTACGAGCAGAGTAGCAATGGCCGCAGGCAGATCTGTTGTCGTTACAAATCATGTTCACCGCGACGAACCCCTGAAAATGTCAGAAACAAAACCAAACTAACCTCTAAAAACTAAACCTTATGTACGCGTACTTGCCCAGCCTGTGAGTCATGTGAGTTGATATTCTCCGTAGATACTATTCAGAATATTAAAAAAAAAAACCATGATTTGTAACTTCAATATGACGATATTGAAGTTACAAATCATGGTTTTTTTTTTAATTGTAATAGTATCAAACGGCTGTTTGTGAAACTACGATTCATAATCCTTCTGTTTGTTCACGTGGGACAGCATCATATTGTAACTTTAACTCACAATTAAAGAAAGGCAAATTAAGTTTGCATGTTGGCCATCGATGCTTAATTAAAAATATCACTGATGTGTAGACTTGTCACCAGTTGTATTTCATTGTCCATAAAACCCAAAAGTTTGTAAAGTTTTTGCCATCTTTCTGCCACTAGCATCGCCTACCACTTTTAGCCAACTATTGAAATACAGTTCCCGAGGCTTTCAAGGCAGCAAACAGATTTCCAACTTTCCTTACCAAGTGCGAGTGATCAGGATCCCGACTTCCGTCGCCCCAGTTGGCCTCGGCTGTTCCAAAGAGCAACAAATACAGCAAACACAAAAAGGAAACCCTAAGCATGATGGCCTTGTTTTGTTTTGTTTTGTTTGTTTGTTTTTTAAACGAAAACTTCCGGCTGAGTACAAGTCCTTCTTTAAGCCCAGCAGCCTAGAGCGATGGTATCCTAAGACGGTCTGGCGAATGGTGCTTTTTGTCAAGCATTGGACGACAATAAAATGAGGAGAAATGCATTATATGCATAAACACGTGTCTGCCCTGTCCTTCATGAATAATGTAACCCTCTAGTAGAACAGACCATCTTCAATCCACGCATATTAATATCAAGATGAGTTCATTACAGTCAACTGGAAGGAACGTTTTGTAATAGATACCATTTGGAATCATTCTGATACAAGGACCAGTTTAAATATTCTTCGTTGCTCTGAAGACCGGGTAGGGAAAAAATGCAGACTGGGTCAAAACAATTTTGTTGAGTCTTCAATCCAATCCACGCAAAACTACACTGACAACTAACGCTTATAACTAAACCACCCCCACCTAAAAAAATAAATCAACCTTAATCCAGACCAGACAAGAACATGCAAATGTACCTACAAAATGAACCCCCTCCATTTTTTATTGATTTGTTGTTTATTGATTTGTTTGTTGTAGGGGTGTTTATTGTCTGTTTGTTGGTTGTGGTGGGGTTTTTCGTTCTTTTGTCTGTACGTTGTTGCTTATCCGTTTGTTTTGTACTCTACAATGGCAGCTATACAGGAAAAATAGGTCCTCTCATGCAAGTGAGGTTATTTATTGCAAGAATATCTGGGACGTTTGATTTCAATTCTAAACACAGCCTCTGTTGTTTTGGCCACTCGAGGTTGAAGGCGTTGAAAGTCTCTGCTTGCTACCACTGAGTAAGTAAAACTAGAAAAGGAGCTTAACATTGGAATTTCAGGCTATTCGTGGTGAAAGACTGCAGTAAGTGGAAAGGCTTGCGGTAACACCATGCGAAGGAATGTATCTCTTATGAGTACGTGTGGTTCTGAGTATCATCCCGGTTCTTTTCAGAACCACACATACTCATAACAGATACATTCCTTCGCATGGTGCTACGATCCCGCAACCTTTCAACTTATAAGCTTAACATTTTGGAGGAAGTGTCTCTGATAAGATGAAAATGGCATGTCCGATTTGTGTAAGCTATTGGCGCCAAAATGATTACAAGACATCACTGCCGCAAAACAGCTTGACGGCTCAGTACATTTTTTTTCCTTTTTTACTGCAACAGTATTGGAGAAGATGTTTGGGTAGTTCTGCCTCTGGCTCATACAGGATTGACCCTGTAATGAGCAGGTTTTTGGTATGTCCTAAAGCCCTGCGTACATTGATAATTATCCTATTAACCATATTCCAAATACGATCGACTGTAAAATCACTAATTAAGATGCAAGGCCTTTATTCAAGCGTGGTGATCCACTTACGGAAGTCACCATGCCGAATTGTATTTTAATTTGCATACCATGAATAATTCCACTATCATGAATAGTGCTATTACCATTACACATTACATAACACGTTTAGATTTGGGGGCCTACTCAGAAGGATTGTGACCCGTTACCATCCATTATTAGATTATGCAAATGAAACGTAGAATACATTCAATAGTATCTAGTACAATTAACAATTTAAATTAGCTCGTGGGACTGCTAATAAATGCAACCATATGGCTTTAAGGATAATCTTAAAACCATGCGCGTGTTGCAATGAGCCTCGAGCCGGACCAAGAGAGGGTGCAGTTTTTATTTTAGCTACTGAAGCTCCTTTGGTGGGAATTGAAGTTCGCTGGTTCACGAACGAGTTTCAAATGCACGCGTTTACGGTCGCATCGCTACCAACAATTAACACTCCTGACCAACGTGGCTCTTTTCAACCGATGAGGGGGAGCTTCTGATCGAGGCGGATAACCAGTCTTAATGCTATCATGATCAGCCTCGTGGGGTTGCCTTGTAATCGGTCTGACACACACACGCAAACAAAATCGCTGGAACATCCACAAGTAATCCGCTTTAGGGGCGGATCCAAGACCTCTTTCTTAGGGTTTCGGAAAAGTTTTATTTGAACAGGGTGTTACTACACGGACTTGTTACCGTTGGTGAAGCCATTTCATCTCTTTGTTTTGTCCGTATCCGCACACGCAAATGAAATAATAGTAACTTTTAGACGTACCCCCCCCCCATGGCAATAAGAGAGGGAACTGACTTTTAAACCTCCTCGGATCCACGCCTCATTCTAGGATCCACGCCTGCGCTGACCACAGGGACTATCTGCAAAACACACGAGCCTGCTCAATTCTGGAGGAAAACAGCGAGTTTAAGTGCTTCCGCCAGTTCCAGCGTTGTTATTGATGAACTTGTAATAGTAATGACCGCGACGCCGCTCCAATTGGAGAATACCGCCTTAATTCGATAAGGTGGTAATTGAGATGAGCGCGGCCGGGCCCCCCGCCGGCCCTGCGGGCCGCGGCACGGAGAACTGGCCCCGACCCCGGCCCGTCCGCTGATTGGTCCTGACACGTTCAGGTGCCGCGCTGATTGGGAATTAGTCACCAATTGGCTGAGTGTGAGACACTCGAGCCGAGCCAATCACTATAGGAAGAGGGCTTCGTTGGCGGTAGGGGGACACAACGGCTGTTGCGTGGTCTGACGGTCAGCGCCGCCCGTGCGCAAGAGGAAAAAGCGATCAGCTGGTGGCGCTATCCACCGTGTGTAATTTGACCTAAAATTGTAGGTATTATTGTCAACTCACACGTGTTCTTTGCTTCGGCATGTAAACAGGCGGAACCTCTGGGCTCAGTGGCATATGGGGGGGGGGAGCGACGCAGGAGGTAACCTTCCCCCACTTTTTGTTTAATTACTTCATAGGTGAGTAGGAAAGAAAGTAATCAGTATACTGTGTCTAATATAATTACTTTTCTTTTAACGTAGGTAGGGTTAGAGGCGTCTGTCCCCGGGAAAGATCGAGACATCACCGATGCCAGCAGGGTTAGGTTCTCCCTGTTGGCAGGGCAGACGTATCCCCATACTGCGGTTTGGGTACTAGCGCGGTGACATTCATTCGTTTATCCTTATTCATTTATCCTTATCCTTTCATTTCTTAAATTACTTAATTTTTACGTTACCTTGTACTGCGCCGTTGATCATTTTTTTATGGAAACGGCGCATTATAATTTTTTCAATTATTATTACTATTATTTTATCAAATATTAGCACCAAAAGCCGTAGACAACAACAACACGGGAAAAAAAGATGTCGGGACCGTAAGGCTTTTGATTATTTTTCTCCTCAACATCATGTTGAAAGAGTACAAAACCGCATTCGCTTTTGAATTTGACCCTCGCGACCAAAAGCTGGACGAAATAGCGCAAGTGACCACACTGTAAGTGACCACTAATGACCTTAACCGCGGTTAGTAAACTTCGTGATATGTCTTTTAAGAGGGCAAACTTTCGAGGCATTTATAGAAAAAGGTTGATGAGTAGTTTTTTTCAAGCTCGAGTTTGTCATGTCAATTGAGTGTCATATTTTACTTTATTTCAGTTTTGTAGTCGAAAAAACCGACCAAGGATTGTACATTTATTATCAACATTTATTGTCAAAAATTAGGGACGGGGCATGCCCCCCTCAGTTGAAAAAGAGTGGGCCACTGGCCCTCGAACTGTCTCTGAAGAGACAGAGTTCCCAGCCGAGTTCACAGCCGTTCGACATTCGGACACGCAACAACCGTCGGCCCGGCCAACCTCGACCCCCGCGAACCTGTTGCGAGCAGTGTTACCGCGCCTGTCAGCGGCCGGAACCGTTTCAGCTGTTGGCTTGTTTTCCCTACCCGACACCGGATCCTGAGCGCGAGAGCCTGGCCTTTCTCTGGGATCGTTGACAACTGCTCTCTTCCCCTTTTTTTTTCTTTCCCCTCCGAGCCTCGTTTTCCCGTGCCTAATTTGTTGCTGTTTCTGGTTGGTGGTTTGGAAAATGTGTTTGTGCAGCTGTCGTGGTTGACCCACTTTTTTTGTAACTCTCAGAGTTTGGAGAAAAAATAATGATGGTGGAGAGAAGCAAACTCAAGTCCGGAGCTTCTTCTTTAAAGATTGTATATTACTCTGTTGCGCAGGGATTGAAGCTTTTATGCGAAATCTCTCTTCAATTTCTTTAATTTCGTTTCAGATAATGCCAACGTGTGAAAGTTCTCACACAATCAAAGTTGGGGCCATGAAGACTGGGGAGTGGGGTTAAGGATCAAAGGCTCAAGGATTTCAATGTAATTAGTGTTTTATGCTTCAGGTTTTAATAAATTGGGGATTTGTAGACGCTGGAAATCGTAACAGAAAGGGAGTAATCATATTGTTGCATTAAAGTAAAAATGAACAGGCGAAGGAAATCGGCCTTTGGGGATAGATCTCTAAATGCTCTCCCCACACCTGTAGAAAATGTTGAAAAGCGTCGACAGAGTCTGCGGCTGTACCCATCACGTCCTGCTGGTGTGCAGTGGAAAGTGCCCAGGTCGACAATTCCAGGTGCTCCTCAGGAACATGCGCTTATTACGTCATCGATCAAAGCTGCCGGCAACCTCTTCAGTTTTGACCGGGAAACATGGCCATTTGACTGGGAGGCCCAACGTTAGTTGATATTCAAGCACTGCAGTTATCCATTCCGAAACCTAAGCTTTTGAAATTAAGTCTACCAGACCCAAAGCCGTGTTTTTTTGTTTTTTTTTTTTGTTTTTTTTTTACCTAGAACCAAGAATCGATGTGTGACCGGCTGGACTGAACATCTGTGACGTTTTGCTCTGTCTGATGGGCCTAAATGGAGAACAGTGACCATGGAAGTGAGCAAGACTATTGAAAGGGTGTTTGTGAAATGATCGTGTAGTTCTTGTAATGTTTGGCCCAGGCGTGTGCTTGAAAGTGAATTAACAGGTTTCTCAGAACAAGCAGGAGTACAAATGTACTTCTCCCAGAATGGAGAGGCGTGGATATGCTTTTTCCTGTCGAAAGTATTTCGGTCACAATGAATGCATCATACCCTTGACCGGGGTGTTTGACGTTGACGGGCAAGAGCATGCGTGTCTCATGTCAGCCGGACAGTAATTACGCGGGGCTTGATTCTAAGCATCACCGCTGCTCGTCATGACCTGGAATTCCGACTGGGTCGGGCCGAGAAGGGAGGGCAAAAAATTGACGACTTCGCCTTGGACCAATTCGCAACAACGCGAAAGGGAAATTGTAAAACGTTCGGGCTAGAATCCCGCACCGTGGGGCTCACCGAGGTCGGGTGATGTTCCCGTCAGCGCGGCCGGCGATATGCGAACTGACTCGGCCGCGATGGAAGAACAGCAAAGACCTAAACGTGAAGTGTCACTGCCTAATTTGCCCTCCATATTCATTTCATAGATTTAGTAGATGCTGTGTAATTTGGCAAACAAACACGAGGCGAGTGCTCTAGATTGCTCCAAATGTCATAACGGGGGAAGATTTGTAAGCCAAGCCCCGTCTACCTTGGAGCCATTGTGGACGATACTTAAAGATTGTCAGCGTCGTTTAAGGGAGGGTTTGATGGTAACAGGATAACGACACACTTTAATACGTTAATAAAGTCAAAGTTCTTTATGGCCTTCCCCACATTGTGTTAAAACGAGTCATGTTCTAAAAATGGTATTCCTCAGAGTAAAATCCCAAAGAGCCTTTTGTTTTCTACAAAGACCACAAAGCTCAAAAATCACTATACCGGCGAGAATAATAAATGTTGAAGTTTATTGTTTTTAATAAATAAGCAGGCATTTACTCACAGGAATGGAAGTCGGAAGTTGACGTCAAGTTTCATATTTGGAATTGTTAGGCCTGGTGATGTAATATAAATATTGCAATGATTAATTGCGGGTATACGTTTGAGTGCCAACATGAGAATTTCAGTTTGATTCTAAATTCTCAAGTCTTCCAGGTTCGAGTTGAGTCGAATCGGTTCAAATCGCCTCTGATTGAAATCGAATCAATAGAAAAGGACATGTCTTTTCCCCTGTACGCTGTCCTATCATGGGTTGTTGTCATATCTGTATTAGGGAAGAATTTTTCATGGACTCTGCAGTGCAGCTCTGGAATATATAAACCAACGGAAACATCCCTCGCGGACACACTATTACCACAGCGAAGAGAAAATGTGAAAAGATTTATCATTCGGTGGTATAAAGGGTTTGCTTGACTGCCATCTTGCAGGCCAGTGCCTTTGTTTCACAGGATATGCAAAAGGAGGTTTCGCTGTGGAACAAAAGAACGGC
Organism: Acanthaster planci; assembly: GCF_001949145.1. The sequence continues at coordinate 348,106 of NW_019091576.1, read as the reverse complement.
CCTGCAAGATGGCTCCACGCCAAGGTTCTATTGACATCAGAAGTGATCCAATGACTCTCATGTCCAATACACCCATAGCTCGAAGAGGGCAGAGGGTTTTCATATCACGCCAGCTTCATGCTTCTTCCCAACAAAGACACTCAAGTGATGTGCGAAAAAGTTGTTTACTTACGCAGTGGTAAAACGTGAATCGCGACGGCAGGATGTTATGATTTTTTTTTTATATTAAAGAGAAGGTGGTATATGTGCCACACACAAAAGGCATCACACAGTCGTTACGGCCGTGGACAAATAATTCGATTTGGCCAAGCAATAAGTCCACAGCTTAAGGTTAATCTAATAGAGGGGCGCTTGACACACTTCTGTGCGTTGGGTCACGAAGCAAGGTCCATTGTCTGCCGGTGTCGAAGAGCACCTTTTTCAATTCCCCCCTCCGTGTGTTTTAAAATACAACCAGTGGAGGCAGATCTGGTGAAAGGACCGAGCTTAGAGCACAGCAGAGGCGGGCAAAGAGAGTACTTTGAATCGGTTCAATTGCTGGCACATTTTCCAAATTCTGAACAGCCAGTCCCCTAAAACACGCAACAGGGTTTGAATTCGATATCTCTTGAAAAAGCTCACATATTGTTTTTACATGCCCTATCTGCCTCGAGCAGAAGCGCCCCCTATCGGTTGAAAAGAGTCGCGTTGGTTGAGGGTGGTCATCTTGTTGGCAGCGATGGGAGCGTGAAGAATGCATTTCTTGAGAAAATAGAGCTCTCTCTTGTCCCAGCTCGAGACATATTATGCGGGCATTCCTTCGTTGCTGAGAGTTAAGCAACTCCGAGTGGGCAATTTTACTCTTTTTACGTCCACAGTAATAATTTTTCCGTCAAGTTGATTTTTTTTGTTGATAATATGACTGTCCCCCTTTGTTTTGCGACTAAATATAAATTCTAACCTAAGGTTGCATCCAAAACCGAAGTTTATAGAGTTAAAACACTGTATGGGCTTGGAAGTCCACGCAAGTCTTTGAAACCATCGACTGGTTTTGTTATACGTCCGCATCAGGTTTGTAAAACAAACTCAAATCAGCATGCAGAACTTTATTTATGGCAAAAAGTCAAAGACGACAAAGAAAATATCCAGAATTTGGTTACGGCTGTTGGTTCTCCCAGTTTGCATAAACTGTACACACCAGAAAAACAACAAATATTGGGCTCCAACCTCCGAGTTTCACACAAAAGCTGGAGAGTTTTTAATTAAGAAAATACTTTTCTTCTAACTGGCTCGACGGTGTTGGGTTACCTTCTGAATGTAACCGGTGAAATTTAATACCGGACATAATACGGACGTTTCACAACAGTGCGCCTCCAAGAGTTTGCATAGCGTTGGCCAATCACAGTGCGCGAAATCTGTCGACCCAGTACGCATTTGGAAAGGGTCGACAAATTTTGCGCGTTTTGATTGGCCAACACACTGCAAACTCTTGAAGGCGCAGTACTGTGAAGCGCCCGTAATATGTGATACAGCGTCAGCGTACCAAGGTCAGATCCAGGAGAGAGGGGCAATATGGGACCCCCCCGGCAGATAAAATGGAACATAAATCAAAACCAAATTTTTGCCTTATTTCGTTTCCCTATCACTCAAAAGTATATGTAATGAAAACGAAAATGTACCCTAATTCATCAGAAATGTTATAAAAGGCTACAAGAGAAACTTCCAATGGGGGGGGGGCGGCAAACTTGGCCCTTGAAATTGTTATTTGATCCGTAATTGCAACGTGTATTTCTCTGGTTTATCATTTTAATAATTCCCCCTAAAGCCGGTGTTTTTACCATTCCCGGGGGAGAGTTTGTCTCCATTCGAAATCTCGGTGGTCCAATGCCAAATTAATGTTTTCTTTCAATCTTGAAGTTAAACACAAGAATACGGTACATAATTGTGTTGGGTACATGTGTGAAGTTTCCGTTCAGTCAGCCACCACATAGGCATTTATTCTCATAGACTGATCCGACTAGACGCCCCAACTGCGGCGGCACTGCGCTCACACGCACATTCCTCAACTTGACGCGCGCGTGCACTTGGCAAATCACGACACCCTATTGGTCAAAGAGGCGTGTAAAACGCGCGCGTACCATCTGTCCACGAGCGTCGTGCCTGCCGCAGTAATGGCTTCTATTTCTGGTGGTCGAACTTCACTACAGTGAATTGAACTGAATGGAAAAGGTAAAAAGCTTCAGGTGACTGCCTTTAAAATGGACATTTTCACCAAGTGTCCAGTCTCAGAAAAAAGACGTCAAAATGATTACCAGAAATTAACAAAAAATGTTCTTGTCAGAAGAAGCCACTGTGATGAAATCGGACAGAATTTCGAGAATGGGGGTTCCTCTGGGCGTTTTAGGGTTAATTCTAAAGCACACCCTTAATTTCTACTTACGCCTGGTTTTTAATGGCTGTGTATGAAGTTTCCTTATGATGTAATACCTGCTAAGTTTGGGGGAATGGGTGTTTTACAAACATTTGCAATCATTATTACCACATATCAAAACTTATTCATAATTTATACATTTAAAATATTTACAATTGCTGAGTGCTATAAAGAAGACAAAATACGAAAAAGAAAATAACCCAAGCATGGCAAATGATACGGAGGATTTTATGTACGTAGTGTACAGAAGAAAATCAAATCCAAACTGCCGTAGTGACAAATGAGATCATCGAAACTGGTTGATGTACATAAGAATGCAATAATGTTCTTCTCGATATTGAAATCCGTCTTTTTCGCACTCTCTGTTTTGCATAAAAGCTTACACGTGTAGGGACAGACATGCCAGCAATCATCTGGAACGTTTTCCGTCTGGAACAGCTGAGAGTGTGCCCAGTCACTGGTTATCGTTCCGAGAAAACTCAACAGAAATATGAACGTTCCGAGAAAACTCATCTGAAATATCAAAGAATGTACCTTCCTTTGGGGGAACGTTTCACATTTCCCTGAGGTATGCGGTTTGAGAACTCTGCACGAATGAGACAATCTCACCTCCTCTAAATTAGGGTTGCCAAGTGTTTCTCTGAACGAAGAAGAGGAAATTGTGCCCCAGTTAAGGAGGCTTTTATGAAACAAACAACTCTGTAATTGTTCGTAGTACAGACTTCGATCTATCCGCTCCTGTTAGGCCTAATATTTTTACTAGTCCGCCAATGGCGTGAGTGCACATTCGACCTGCGCGTGCGCACCATGGGACAGGTCGCTCGGTGATTCGCTACAGCAAGATGACGTGGGCGAGGCAGGTGGTGACGCAGGCGGCGACGTCATGGAGGGTGACGTCACGTGGTCCTGGAAGTCGGTCTTTTTAGGCCGACCTTTGGGCTTGGTGGGCGCTTCCTGGCTGCCGCCTTGAAGAACCTGCCGGGCGCAAAAATCAAAGACACAAATTGGAAACAGGTTCTTGATGATGTACAAAATCTGAAGGGGTGAAATCAAAAAAAAAAAAATCAAAAAAAAAAAAAAAACAGATAAGCCCTGAAACAAAAGGGCTTTTGGTTCCAAGCCTTTCACCGTGAGCCCAGAGCTGGACCAAGAGAAGGCACAATTTTCCCCGCAACGGAGGCTCGTTTGGTAGGAACAGCACTTTGCGGACTTGCATCGCCTCGCTACCAACAGTTATGAACACTCCCGACCAACATGGCTCTTTTCAACAGATGAGGGGGTGATTCTGCTCAAGGCGGATACATGACTTGAATTTGCGTTTGTACATACAACAGCGTATACACAGAGCACTTGTACTGGAACATAGACCCCCCCCCCGGTACTCCGTGGACACCGGGCCGAGACACACCAATTTCATAGAGTCGTGTGTGTTGGGGCATTCTATTTCATTTTGATTAGAAGTTCTAGGACAGAATTTGTATCAAAAGTCCAACGAGAGACATTGAGCGTTATTTAACCTTGTTCGTGGTTGTTGGTGTTGTCACGAGTAGTGAACTTTAATGACAGACTGTGGGATTTTCGTAGGTCATCAATTCCATTGGTGGGTCCCAGGCACAAAATGCCTAAAGTCCTTATTGGATAACCTTGTGCTGTTTCAATACAATTTGCTAATAGACGTCAACACTTTTATCAGCACGGGAAGCGAGTATTCGAATGCATCTTGGGGTTAATCCTTACCTGCTTTTTCCATTTCATCCGGCGGTTCTGATACCACGTCTTGACCTGTAACTGACTCAGTCCAAGGGTGTCCGCCAGCTCCAGCCGGTCAGGCGTGGACAGGTACTTCTGCCGCTCGAAGCGCTTCTCCAGCCCCATCAGCTGCAGCTCGGTGAAGACGGTGCGGCTCCGCCGACACTTCTTGGCCGAGCGGCCAGCGGCGCCAGCCAGGCCGCCGGCGGCGGCGCCACCGGGGCCGGCCGACGGGTCGTGCGGCGAGCCGCCGGGGGATTTGCCCCGCAGGTATACCGGCACTGGCACGGGCACGCTGAGGGCGGCGGCGTGCGAGAGCGGGGTGTGGTGGTGGTGGTGGCCGGGCGCTGAGCCGTAGACACCCCCGGTGCTGCCGATTGCAGGGTGGTGGTGACTGTGGTAAGCACTTGGGGTGAAGTGGTGTTGAAGGGGATCTACAAGGAGCACGGAAACACCAAAATCATATGCTTTCATCAATTATAGAATTACTAGCAAGCGACTGATAGGAACAATAACTTCATGGACAAATGATTTTTGTTCGTGTTCAAAACTTATAAAATCTGTCATTTGTTTCACTCTCTGCAAACCAAGAACATTCAGAAAAAGAGCGCACACTTCAATACGAGAATAACTGTTAACTTTAATTCATTTATTTCTAAAAACATTTTTTTTCAATTCAACATGAACAAGGACTATAGCAACACCACTGTGAAAATAAAAGTAAAGCGATAAACGATTTAAACAAGAAGAGTTAGCAGAGTTGGATCTATCAAGGTGGAATCGGTTAGTGTTTTGACCTTCAAACTCTGTGACTTGTTTATTTTGCGTAACTATTTATGCACCACGAACTTGCACCTTGCTGCCGCCCTTGCCTGTCTCGTGGCATCGGCGTAACAGTTGGACCGAATTAACTGACAAAATTGTCTGTGTTATAAACAACATTCACATCGTTTCCGCTTGTCAGAAACACAGTCAGCTCCCCCAAAAAAATATTTATACAAGCTGGACCCCAAACAGGTTTGCTGGCTCCCTCAAAACGCATTATTGTCAGGAGCGATTCTCGTCTGGACCGTCCCAGGGCCATTAAAAAACAATAAGTGCAGCCCGCTACCGATCTGCTACTGAGGAGAGAGAGAAAAGCCGCCCCCCTCCCCCCCCAAAAAAAAAGTCCGGCCGCACGCTGACTGCTCCATCCACCGTGAGTTGACGGCCGGACCACCGGGGGAAAAACAGCGCGACAGGCCCGGGCGGCTTTGCGGTCCGCGATCCCGCTGACGGGTGGCGACGCGTGCAGGGCGCGCTCTCTGCCGAGGCCTTTACAAGGGGAAACGATGTCCCGGGTGAACCATCAGGATAATGTCGGCCTACCAGAGTGCTGGTGACCCGAACAGGTTTATTTTTGAAGAAGGTCGACAGTTTCTTGTAGAAGTGTGTAATGGAACATTTGGTTCGAATCTGAGCCATTCTGTACCCAGTTAAGGGACCCTTGTGTAACACCTCCGATTATTAACGAACCTAGGAGGGGTTGTCGGAAGCACGTCTAGCCACTCCACAGCGCACTGTCACTATGTCAACTTAACTCGTCAATTCCTTTGGATATGAACCACACTTCTATAAACTCTGTCCAACAAAGTTCCCCTAATCACTCCAGTCGATGGAATGTACTTTAATTAAAAACAGCCAAAAACGACCCATTGCTGCACGTCCTGTTTAGTGTGCAGACGTTTATTTACGACAGCTATGAAACGCTTCCCACCGTAAGACTCATAACTCATAAATTTGACTGACCGTTAGGTCAGTCAAATTTATTATGAGCTATCATTTATTATGAGCTATCTTTTAAAAATATTTGTTTTCTTGTTTGTTTCTGTTGTCAAAACCGAACCATGGAACATTTTATGATTTGATGTTGATGTAGTTATCGTTATCAAATATCTTATGGCGTGCCTTGTTGTTACTGTAGTGTGATCTCCCCCAAAAAAGAACATTTTCTTTTATTTGACATTTGTATGTGGTTTTTATGTTTTAGTGATGGCTACTTCAATCAAAACTCCCTAACACTTATTTCTTGATGCAGCCGACAAACTTGTTACTGGAACATGCACCATGCGTTTAGCTTGTTTGTGAAAATTAAATGATTTTAGGGACCCCTTTTCCTATATGAAAAACTCATTCTGCCCCCCCCCAAAAAAAACAGACTGATTTTTTCCGGTTTTGTTTGTTTATTCCAGGGGGTCTTTGTTTTATTTTGTCTTCGTTGTTGTTTTATTGTGTCTTTTTCTACTCTTTTGTTTCCACAGTTAGTGGGGTTTTTTTTGGGTTGTTTGTTTTATTTTTAACATGCTTGTTTCTGTTCCTTTATTTGCCTGATTTGTATTTGATAACTCTGAGCAGTCAATTCATTCAATTTCGCTTTTGAAAAATTTACTTGAGTAAGTGTTTGGTAATAAATTACATCACTGAAAATGAAAACTTTAAACTTGAAGCCCCTCCAAAAAAAAATTATTGAAAATTTCTGGAATTGTTTTGAGCATAATAGGAACGATACAGGGATAAGAACATAAAGACCAGCTTTGTGTGTTTAGGTGTCAATACATTTGTTGTTTGTCGTGCAGATTTCTCGCCTTGCGGAGAAAGCCCTTTCGCCATCGGTGCTGTAGCTTTTGAAAGCCGAATGTAAGCTGCCGTTGGCACATGCGCGGATTACCTGCACGACAAGCTCGTCCCGCTGTCTTCTCTCGCCCAGCCCAGGCCGGCCCGGCTCGACCCCTTCCCGAGGTGAAGGCCAGATTGTCTCGGGCGACCCGCATCGTGAAGGCTGGGTCAAATTATCGCCCTCTTACCGAGGGAAGAAAAAAACATCGGGAGCGCGCGGTGAAAAAAAAACAATCGCTCTCTCACGCAGAGATAGTTGCGTTCAAAAAAAGTGTCCCAGAGAGGAAGATGGAATTGCTGATGTCATTGTGGTTTGCTGATCAGCAAGGACGACAAAAAAGCTGGTGCGGGCGATATAACCAATCTGAAATGATGGTTGGGAACAGCCACATCGTTTAGCTTGTTAGAAAGTACTTATCGACTTGTCTTTGACCCAGCAATCACGCAGTGTCAGTAAGTGATCGCTAGAGGATTTAGCATATTGGGGTCCAGCTAGTTCTGTCTGAACGATCATCGCTGGCAAGCCGCGCACTGTTCACTTCGACGGACGAATAAAATCAACCAGATTCAGGTAAATTGAAACAAAAATCACAGAAAAACACAGCGGCAGGACATAGCATAAGAACGGAGACACTACATTTTGAAAAAGTAATGATGGATAAAGTGTTAAGCACTTTTTTTACAGATTAGCGGAAGGAAATAACTAGTACATGCGCAAGTTGCTAGGGCCAACATTGGCACAGAAGACTTCTATTTGACATCGGTAAATAAGCCTTTTGCGAGTTAAATTTGAATAAAATCTGGAACACTGACTTCTTTTTATTCACGTGAACATAATTTGAAATCTCCATACTAAATACACTGTTGCTACACCTGGAGATTCGGGCAAGCCTTTACATTAAAAAACTGTTTTTAATTAATGGATAAGAGGGGCACAAAGGAACCAGTCCATCCCAGAGATGGGGGTCGCAATGCTAAAGCTTGCCCCGAATCACGAGGTAGGGCAACAGTGTCTTTAGTCTGGGGAATTCAAATTGTTACGTTTATATGGAATCAGATAAACTCAGTGTACCAGATTTCATTCAAATTTAACTCGAAAAAGGGCTTATTGAATGCATCTCGTGACTTTTACTTCTTGGTGCAAGATCATGCAAATAGGCTCAGAGATAAAGCAATGTTATAAAGTTGGCCTTGATGGTCTCCGCTTGTACAAACAGTTTCCAATGAATGCCGTAGACCACGCCAACAGTGCGCACCGGCGGGACAGCTCCGCCCGGCACTTAGCGCGCTGCGCGTCCGTGCTGGGCGGGCAGGCGGGACGCTCATAATCGAAGGCACTCCATTAAAATTGCTGGAGAGTCGCACCCCCGACCGGGGCTTGGAATTCCGGCCGACAACCCGATCCTTCAGCGAGTGCGATTAATGCGTCTTAATGGAGGAAGTTATTTATGCGGAGCTCAGTGTTTCCGTTTGTCAGATATCTGCAGTCTTCATTTTAATCGGTCTTCGACCCATCTCTACAACGCGCTGCATTCAACTTTGCCATTTGAGAAGACGAAACAGATTAATACCGATCACCGATTGTGACACTGTTGTGCCACGAGTTTCAATTGGGCTTTCAATTTCAATTCTGGCATATTCTTCTTTCAGTTTCACAGGCAGATGGAAGACGCATAGACTCAAAATCTTGTTTAAAACAGTTAAGAGAATGCGGAAATGGGGAACTTGTTGCAAAATTCAGAAATTTCGACGTAAATTCTCTCTACCCAGATCACCGATGGCGCCTTGCAGGCAGAGCCAGTATTACACTAAATTTTGAACATCAATAAAAAGACTAAATGGTGATGAAAATAATCCAGAAATGAATAGCATTTTTTAAAACCCTAAGCTATAGACTAATCTGATTAGACGCCATAGCCGGGGTAGCACCGTGCTCACACGCGCATTCTTCTGCTGGACGCGCGCGTGCATTTAGCAAATCGCGACACCCTATTGGTCGAAGAGGTATATAACGCGCGCGTACCACCTGTCCACGAGCCCCATGCCACAGCAGTAATGGTTTCTAATTCTGGTTGTTTAAATACACTGTAAGAGACGGGTTTTATCAGACCATAATTTCACTGCCTGGAAATGGGAGGGGGCAGATTCCACCCCTCTCCTTAGAATGTGGTCTTCCTGAAACTCGGTATGCATGTACAATCACCCTGAATAATAATCGTCTCTCGTCAAGTCCAATTGTCATAATTTCAGTAAGCACTTTTATGTACCGGTATCCACCTTGAGCAGAAGCACCCCCTCATCGCTTGAAAAGAGTCGTGATGGTTGGGAGTTTTCATCTTGCTGCTAGAAATAGGCTGTAACGCGTCACATTTGGACGCGCCGTTCTCGTAACATGCGACATGCTTGAGGTGCAGAAGATCTGCACGTGAAGAAGCCCAAACATTTCGCCTCATTCCTAAGAAAAGTCTTGGAGTAAAGTCATTTCCAAAAAATACCCACAAATTTACCCTCGGCGAAAATATTTTTGTATCCCTGAAATGGACTGGTTCCTTTATGCCCTCCTTATCCATTGAGAACAGTGTATTGTTGCAAGGCGTCTCTTATGTAACTAAGCAAAAGCTTGCCCCGAATCACGAGGTATAGCAACAGTGGTTTTAGTAAGGGGAATTCAAGTTGTTATGCTCACGTGAATTTAATGAACTCACTGTGCCAGATTTGGGTCAAAGTTAACTCTCAAAAGGCTTATTTGCAGCAGCCCAAATTACAAAAGTGTCGAAGTATTCTCGGCAACATTGCTTTACGTTTGGAATATGTGCAGCTTTTTCGAATTAAGCGCGCGATTTTCTGGTTTTGCTTTTTTGTCTTGCATGACCCGCTTCGCACCGAGCATGAGGAAGCCTTCAGTTTGAGCTGGCGCCCATCGAAAGTGCAAAACGAAACAGATCTACAAGCACAAAAATGGAAAAAAGAGGAGCCAAAAATTGAGCATAAATTTCAAATATAAGTCAAGAGAGACAAGTGCTAGTATTTTTTTTTAATTTCTGATTCCAATCAAATTAAGAATCCAGAACTGTATGCTAGACATCTCTTTCTCGTTTATATGAACGCTGTTGGTTTTATGTTGGCTTTGAAACTGTAAATTGTGCTATACATGTATATGCATTTACATGTATAACAGCCTGTAGCAATTGTGCAATAAAGGACTCAGGGGACATTCCCCTCTTTTGGATGGTCGGTTTGCTGCCCCCAGCTGTAAAGTGGGAGAATGTTATACCACAGGAAGAAACGGAAACATATTCTTCCGCGGTCTCTCCATTGGAATGACAGGTCAAAGTGAAACCTTCCCCGTGTTAGTCATGCGCAGGTATTTTAAACTTCGCTCGTGGCACCAAAAATAACCAGTGCCAAACGGTCCTCCTTTGTTTCGTGGAAACTCGGTGACCGTCTGTTTCCCCATTGCCACCGCGCGCACCGGAAAGTACGGCTAAACTTCCTGGCCAAATAGCCCTTAGCTTTGAGGGAAACGTGCCAATCCGGAAACAGGAATGCGCAATGAAATATCGTCAGAATAACAGTCACAACGTCTATTTATAGGCGTTGTTTAAACTAAGGTCTTTTTTTCTCGTAGTTGAGGATATTTCCCTCGGGTGTACACGGTGTTTGCTTGTAGGCACCCGTCCCCAAAATGGCACCTGGCCTTTCGTAGTCGGTTACAGATATCTTAGTGGATATCTGAGCATCACTTCTACATTCCACATGAGACTGGATACTTAAAAAATCTCACTGTTTGAAAGTTGAAGTCGGTGATATTTGGAGAGCTTGTCACATTCTCCATAAGATGCGCAAGGTTCCCCAAAGTATTCGTTATATTGTGCCCATTTCTGTGTGTGTGTTTCTTTCCTTTATGACAAGATCTCACCAAAAACAATATAAGGATTATTTCGTTCATATTTTTGTTTGCTTTAGAAAAAAACACAAAACCCTTTATTTTCATTGATTGTTTAAATCTGAATCCCTGTGCTAACTTCAAGTGATTGGAAACGACTAGCGTTGACTCTCGATATAAAGAGAGATGTTTCAACACAGTATTGTTATAGTGAGAGAGCAAAGTTTCAGAATCCCAATTTTCTTGAATGATTTAGTTTTTAATTGTTTTCCGTTCCTTTTATAGCAGTTGACTTTTATAGAGTTGACTGTAATGCCTATTCGATTTCAGTTCGAATTTTTTTTTTCTCGGAACCCTGTGGCCGTTGAGTGGTTTAGCCAATCACAGACTAGCACTCTACCAAATTTAGCATTCTAGCAGGTGGCTGAGAGGACCAGTGTGAAAGTTTACAGCACACGGCCGTCTGCACGTTACAAACGTCGCGTGCGTGCGTAAATTTTAAAACTTACTTGCTACTAGTGCGATTTATCTGAAAACCAAACCCAACTAACTAAGTGTAAGATATCTGCATCGTCTGACAAGGCCATAGATCTTCTTGCCCGTCCTCCATCGAGGGTCGCAACTGTAACAACATTAGACTCTCTGATTTCATTTTCACACGTAACCGGAGCCACTGTGGATATTTATAATCAGCGCCGGTTTCTGTTGTGCTTTCGGTCCCGATTATTCACCCAAATCTCTGCTCACCCCTGCAAATAAATTTCGCGAGCACCCAGGGCGCCAGTGTTTTACTCGAGTCCGTCACAGGTCCCTGCAAGTCCCTTAAAGTCCATCACAAGTCCACAAGTTATGCAGTCTTCAGCCAATTCACAGGCTATTCAAATGAGCTGTGACAAAAGCATTACTTTGTCGTTGTTCACCCTGTTATTAAAGGACTGACCCTGTGAAGGGACTTGTGAAGGGGCTTGTGACTGGTCTTGTGAAGGGACATTTGAAGGGACCTGTGATGGACTCGAATACATCACTGCACTGTGCAGTTGTGAACTTTGACGATGGAGTAAATGATTCCCTTATCTGACACGTGATCCCTTCCTGATCCCTCTGAGGACATTGTGAGTTTCCGATAAAACTTACTAATCGGCGCTGTGTTGCAACTCACCCCCCCCCTTATAGCGACGCTCGTGCAAACACAGTGAAACCAGTTAACCATTCATCAAGTATGCTTGATCACGATTCCCGTTACACTCTTATTAAGGGTTTGCATGGCCGCCATCTTGCAGGCCGGTGCTTTTGTCCCAAAGGGTGTGCACAAAGGAGACTTCCCTGAGAAACAAAAAACTACCCTGCAAGATGGATACCACGCAAAGACACGTATAGTGGGAGCAGAAATTTTAAAGGATTCGACTGCTGTGGCGACATCACGACGGAAAAACGATGAAGGATCAGCTGTCGAAACACGTAACCTTGAATGCGTCCCTTGTTTGTCGGTAACTTTGTTTCCTTCAAATTTTGAGTCGACAGATTAATGATGTGATACCGTATCTCACTGCAGGATTGCATCAGTAAGGATGCTCGATGTAAGAACCGGGGATATATTTGTTCGCGTACAATCTGTTGCCAAGATTTCCGTGAAGAACCCCTTGCTTTTAAATTGAGATGTCATGCAAGGTATACCGTACGCATGTAATCCGCTCAGTTTCTAAAGAATACCGTTACGTGAGAATCTGCTATAATTTTAATAGTCTGATTCTATAAAATTCCGGTGAGTTTACGCACAGCCTAATGACACCATCGCATCAATCTTTCTTAGACCACTGAGAAAGCTGGATTTCCTCTGGCCCACAACTAAGTTACAGTGACACAAAGTTGACATTTTTAGTATCGCTCAAAGTTTCCTCGATCTATTAACACCATTCAAATACACGAAAGTTATAATTGACACAGCATCAAAAGCCCACTGTGATTGGTCCAAGTGCTGCTCCTTTACCGCGACGCTAGACGCCCGCTGAATTGTCCAAGCAGGGATCACGTGGCCCAGGCCCAGTTATTTCAGGTGCGTCGTGTTCCCATCTCTTCTTCTTCTTTAGGCGCTCTCTGCTCACGCCACTGCTGTCGAGTCAAAGCAGGTACCTCGGCCCGAATTAGGCTGCGTTTGCCCCCAAACCCTGACCGGCTCGACAAAGGCGCCGCTGCGCGGTCATCGTCTCGCGCGGCACGAGACAACCTCGGGTTGTTTTATTGCCGAAATCGATCCTGATTTAAAATAAAATAGTGATTAAAAAATATATTGCTCCGCCGTCACAGGCCTATTGTTTCAGGGTCACCATTGTCCTGCGTGCTGGAAGCGCTAATGAGATTAATTAATCATTGTTTCGGGACGCGTGACAGGAGGGTAAGATTGAGAAACACCTGTTCACTCTTACCTCGGGGGTTCGAGTAAAGAAAAATCCGCTTCCCGGCGGAGCAAATTAATCACAATTTCTGACGACTCCAGGCCTGAGGTTTTCCCAACACGAAGTGAGCACGCGTGCTCCGAACAGCCGACCAATAGTGAAAAGGCACTGGTGAGAAAACATGGTCAGAGAATTTCACGTGACCTAAAATGTAGTACTAAGGTGGGACACGAACTTAATCTGGATTTTTTTAATCAGTTTTCTTAGCTATAACTTTTTAATTGCATTCCCTAATATAACAAAGATTTGACCAATGGTAGAGCTCGCATAATAAATGATATAAGGAGTTTGGATGCAGTTGAAGAAGGTAGCATCTCGCCAGTTGAAAATGAATCACTGTTATACTCGCAGACAAATGCTTTCTTAACATCGGCTGAAATCTGCCCAAAATAACCAAACAGTCGTGGTTATTAAACGCTACCTTTCCTTTAACAACAAAGCCCGAATATTTCCCTTATTCGTGGTTGGAATCTCGCTTCCCTCTGACTCCAAGAGTTGAATTACAATAAGACTTGGCCAAATCTTGGCAATTTTTCTGCTATCCGTTGCTGATCGGCCAGAACATCCATTTTAGTTACATTAGCCTGTAAATAAAACACTCGGGGTAGATTTTCTTCATTAATCCGATATAGAAAAGATACGGCTTGCAGGAATACATGTAGATTGTCCCATTTGCACGTATGTTATCATTGCCCGTGAGCGAGTTGGACCACAATAATTGCACGAGTCTCCACCGTACAGCTTTTGCAAGCCGCGCTATAACACGATACTTCAATAATTCGAAAATCAGCGGCCGTATTTTGCGCATGTCTCCCAGCTTCAGCGAAAAGAGGCCGGAATTCGCAGAGGTCCGATCGTTCCATGACACCGACAAAAAGTTTGGGAAGTCACCGGTTCGAAATCAGCTCCCTGAATGATTTGTTTTTTTTTTTAAGTTGAGCTGACAAACTGAATTTTTGAACCTTCTTTTTCAATTCCAGACAAAAGTTAACGTCACAATCAGCATTTGCTTTTCTGAACCGAAGGAAGAATTGACAGTAGGGGCGCTTCCAATGGTCAGTGCGCCTCATTTGCGACATGGCTGTCACCTATTCTCCAAAATTAGTTTTTGATTTGAGAAACAATCCGGAACACCTCTACACAAATCCTGCATCAGGTTTTGCTGCCAATACTGTGACTCAGGTTAGGGACGCCGTTTTGTGGGGTAAAGTTGATGCGGAGTGCATTTGACGAAATCAGTCAGACCTCTCTCAGCAGGGATTGTAAGTCGCTTTGTCCGTTAGAATTGAATAGCAGTTTCGACGTCAGGCTGTTTTCTGAGTCCCTAAACTAAATTATGCAAAACGAAGTAACGGGAATGAAACTGAAGTATCGAAGCTGTGTTACCTGAGTTACTTAGAAGACTGCGGGACTTGGGACACAATTGGCCTTATTACAAAAATATGGGAAATCCCTCTGTCATGCATGGCTTATTTGGTTTTGTTTTGCGCGTCCTTTTCGTGACTCAGAGTGCGCCATTTTACTCAAAACAAAAGCCCAGTTACTCAAACCAAACATTTTATTCACATTTTACTATTTTGGTAGACCTGTCGCCCGGACTCGTACTACAAACCCTCACGCCTTTCTTTGAGATGATTGGTGGGTTCTTCTGTGTAACGACCGAGTTGCACTTCGTACTTCCTTTCTTTATGTTTGGAGCTTCATGATTCGTCGTTCTCTAAAGACGAAATCACGAAATAGCCGGAAAAACGGACTGCCAAAAAATATCGGACATACAATATTTTAAGAATGGACACTACTTTAGTTTGTTTGGCTTTTTTTCATCATCTATTGTAAAAAACATGACACACGTAGGAAATACAAACATAAGAAAGACCCTTCAGTTTGACACTATTCCACTTTAAATCGATGATAATCACTTTGAATTTAAGTAAGGCAAACATTTTCAATTCGCTCCAAAATTTCTTTTCAAGTGTTGTCATTCGAGGGGGCCAACAATATGGTATAATTTCTGATAATCTTCCAATTATTGAGTTGAATAGTGCTGCAGTTTTCCCGAACCTTCTTTCGTTTTCGGTGTGCGTCATCGGATGACCGATTCAAACCCTTCGGAAATTTCTGGGGCGAGTTGGCCGCCACGATAGTTAAAGTGTCTTCCTCCCGTGTGAGACCCCCATGCCCTTAAAAGGAAAGACCCTTTGAGAGTGCTCATGAATGTATGTACGCCTTGCCGGTATCATAGTCCTAACGACTTGTGACACTTCGCCCCACGGGAGGCTCATGTTGAATGAGGACTCAAGGACATAAAATTTCCCCAAGAACGTACGATTACCTTTACATGCTACGGTTCAATTTTCGTACAAGCCTCCGCAGAACGCAGCCCGAAATCCAGGTCTTCTCGAAAAGGAAATGTCACGCAGTTGTACATCAACTTCGATGTATTTGTTGAAAGATTCTTCCAACATTTAATCTAGTATTTTGCACTAATAAACCAAGAACATTTGCTCTCTGCTATTCAAGCAGTATACTTGCATTTTCAAGCGAGACCTTAAACTTTTTTGTGACTAGAGGAGATGGTATTGTGTGAAACGGCAAATCTATGTAGCACTTTGCAGAAAAAAAATTATCAAAGGAAGTTTCCCGGTAGTTTGCACGACTTCAAACCATCAGTGTGTGTTTCTCTGAAACAAAAACGCAGGATATGACATTACCACTGTAGACATTCGAGCAATTTGACTTAGTTGTCGGTTCAAGTTTTCTGGGCTTAGTTGTCGACTGATTTTTGAACAAGAGGTCGAGTGCACACTGCTATAGAGTGAGGTAGTACATTCCTTGTAAACACTTTCCGCTTTGACATCCTTGATATACATGTCTCGAGTCCCTGGTTTATCCCCTACGCATTCGAGAACAGATTTGGATTTGTAATAGCAATTATGACAGACGATTATCATTACAAGTATCCTACAGCAATCGTTGTCAAATTGGAAAGTTTGCTATGATTTTTGATGTTTGGATACTAATTTAACCCAACATCTTCAACCCTCCAATTCCAATCTGATTTTACATACACCTTAGGGGGTAAGGCTGATGTTAGTAATGGAGGTCGATTCACGGCCTCGACAAAGTGAAATGTCGAAATAACAAGCTATCACTAAAAGAATGACAACAGTTCTTTACCATTAAGACGAAAGAACGTTCGTGCGGCTGACGTTTGTAGTAACCTCGGTGATAAGATGCACTTGGCTCCCTCTGAGGCGGCGCCGTGCTTGGGTATGTTCTCCCGGCGGACTCGCCGGCTGTCACCGCTGCCGGCGCTCGCTCCCGGCTCCCTGGAGGACGGATGATGCTGCAGAATGTCCTCGATGGAAAACCCGGTCCTCTTGGCCGAGGACGCGGCCGACGATGCGGCGGGGAGGAGCGCGGAAGCGGACGGCGGTGATCTCCGCTGCGCTCCGCTGGAGAGATGTGGCAATCCCACCGGGTAGGCGGCAGGCAAGAGCAGCGGATTGCCCCGCGCCGTGTCCATGAGCGCCACGCCGAACGGTCCCGCACGACCGGTGAAGTCGTACATGCTCGCTACAGCGTTCATATCACCCTTAATTCTCCACAAAGTCCGTAGTTTCACGGAGTCTCCTCTAAGTTTGTATGTGATATCAGCTATTACCACATAGAAATCTTGAAAGACTGTCGCTTCCAGAGCCAAGCAAAGATATGAAAATAGTGAAAATAAGTCGATTGTACGAACTAGGCTTATCAAACTGATCTTTTGACGGAATTTCTATCTTCACGAAAGGAAACACGCAATGAATTTGCAGTTCAAAGGAGTACAATTGGGCACAGCGATCATCCTGAAACGCAAATTATCACAGCTGAAGCGGCTCTGGGTAGGAAGTCAGTTACACCACTCTGCTCGAAGTGCAGTCTTCCTTTATCTGCAAAGAGTTTTGTGAAGCGAGCGTGTGAAGTTTCTTGCCTAAGTGTGCACTTGGAACAATTGTGAGAAGAGCGCATGTAGAGTTCCAGGTCTAACAGTAGTGTGCGCTGGGGCAAAATAACTGAGCACACCGCATACTGTCGCAATCTCGCCGGGGAGAAGACCCCCACCGCTCCGGTAGCTACACTCGACACTTAACGGCACCGATTATGCGACCCGGAATGGAGACGCGAACGGTTCGATTCGCGAAACCCTGCTTACAAGCTTCGACACTACGGCCCGCTACCTGCTAAGCACCGAATTCGTACTTATTGTTATCCGGCAGTCAGTGTATAGCAGCTGTAGCCATAAGCTGTGACCACTTTCCGCTTAGCGACTCTCTCCAAGAAGGCCTCCCGTGGTGGGCTGGTCGTGGTCACCACTCCTAACACTCCAATCAAGAGACCAATCATCGGCTACTTATCCACCCTGGCGACTGGGCTGGCATATTTTCCCAGCACAACTTCAAGGAGAACATTCTCCAGACCTGTGAGACCGTGAGCAAATCTTGGGGGCGCGCTTCAAGATGGAAGCTTACTTTCAAAACCCGGCAGTAGAATTAAGGTTGGATTCTTTAAGTGCGGGAAGGAATTTTACATAATGGCGAGTGCGTTTTCCTGTACTCGAACCAAATCATGAAAAGAATAAAAATCATCGCCGGTCGGTTTATACTTTTCATAAGATGAACCCCGATGGAACGCCTCAATTTTTTCACGTGTGGTAGCTTGTGAGTGAACGTTGTGGCAGGAAATTTTTAAACTAGTGGCGTATCCGGAGGGGGGGGTCTGGGCCGCTGTATTCGCTTCCAATTCCACCCCCACACCCAAAGCAGGATATGCCGCTGGTGTTAAGTCAATTTGACAGACCTGTTGCGGTTATAATAACTAATATTCGGACTGGTCTCTTTTATCACAGAGCTGAAAAGCGTCCAACAACTAGAAGGAAGTTTTTATATTTCTTTTAATCAAATAGCCAACCTTATGTTTTGAAAGCGACTGAGCTGCTTCTTCCAGTCCGCATGTTCCAGTTGATCTTCAATCAATTCTGAAACTCTGTAGAAAGATGTTAGGCAAAAGTCCTTGTCCAGAGTTTACTAGATTTATACATGATTTATTCGCGACGTTGATGGCTGTAACTGCTTTAATCATTAGTGCTAGTCTATAAACTTTTGAAAACTATCAGAGGGCAAAATTGGGAGAGCGGACAACTTAAGGGCTTTGCAGGACGAACGGACCGCACAGCCCCGCCTCGCTTGTTTTCACAGGTGGGAAGTCTCACGCCGGGGGAAGGCCGAGCAAGAGCGCGATTTGGCCCGGCCCCGCTGAAGACTTCGCGCGGCGGGACCGGGGCCCCGGTATCGATGGCCGCAGAACACCGCGGGGGAGGGAGGGGGCATGTGCTTGGAAACAGTTGACTTATCCCAGGAAAAAAATCCTCGGGGAAATCTCTATCAGTTTGAAGATACAGGCCGCTCTAAGCACAAAAACTTACTCTGCATAGACATTAGGAAAGTAAGAGTTGTTATCCGACACAGAAAAAAAAGACTCATATTTTTTCGAGAAGAGCTATATCCAAACTACGTTCCATGCTACAAAACGCATTTATTATTAATTTAATGACATTTTACTCTGCGTGAATGTCCCAATTGACGAAAATAAACAGCTAAACAACGTTACCTATCACAGCTAAGAGCCATCCATACATGTGAATTTCAAAGGGTCCTGAAATATGATACTTTGGGGGGAAAAGGTCTAGTGACTGACGTTTGATTAGGCTATGTTTTTGGAATGTGGACAAAGTACTCGAAGATGACGCGACAGTTCGGTACTTTTTCTTCTTTTTTTAAACTATACCCCTGTTTAGCATTACCTCTCCAGAGTGATCAGCTACCTGGTCAAGGAGAGATCCTTGCTTTCAGGAACCTCTTTTTTTTCTTTACAGTCAAAATGTTGAGAATTTCTCCATGTAATCTTAAGTGTTTGACCTTTCCGGGGCGTGGCTGTATTTTGGGGGCACACACTTTGAGAATGAAGGAAAATGGTACCGTCCCACAAATAGCCTATTAATTAATGCACATTTTGAGGGACCATAGACCTCTATCATGACGCTGCCATGTTTGTCTTGTTCCCTGTGGACTCATCGTCAATAGTAGTACAATCTCACATATTGATAAAAGGGAACAGACTACTTCTCTCTTCCAGCAGCCTCAGTTTGTTTGCATTGGTTTGCGTGGTGCAAGATCAAGATGGCTGCCCCATGACAGTTGTCTATGGCCTGCGTTGTCTTGTCCCCTGAATCCCCCCATGGGTTTGAACAGTCCGTCTGTTGCATACTTCCCCACCTGAGACATGGCTGCCCTTTCTTTCTTCATTTTATGACAACCAATAGATCACCTCGAGTGGTTTAAAATTTGCTGCGTACACAACGATCCCACGTTATCACGTTCCACTGAGTTACACCATAACCTTATTAATGATCCTGTGAGATGTCACAGAAATCTTGAAATATAAAAATTTTTCGACCTGTTACATGAATATTCATTGCCCCGGCATTAGCTATTCTGGAAGCGTCAAAATCAGCTGACTGTGATTCCTCTTTGATTTCCAGAGCAATCAACCAATGATGTACCCCATCTCCTTTTAACGAGCCCGTAAATAGACCGCAAGCTGACATTTCTCACACCAGGCACCGGCACTGATTCAATCAGGGGTCCCCGGGACCCGTTTGCAGCGGGAACAGGCGATGCGATTTGACGGCGGCCCCCTGCCGACCTTCCCCCGTACACCTGAGCCGGTAGAGCAACGCCTCGAGGCCCCTTAGCACTGCTCAGGCTGCCTCGCTCCAGTTTCCTTGTTTTTAAGGGGGGGGGAGTTGCTCACCTCCATTAAAAATCCCAAATTTCTCTACGACAGTTGAGTTGTACATTTCTATTAATATAAAAAGGATGTAGAATGTTTGGATTTAAAACTGCGACAACGGGTCCTCTCTTACTTCAAGTAATGTAACTAAGGTCTCTACGATTTCATTCTAAAATTTGAACTAAACATGCTTCGTCGAAAACAAGACTTAAAGATGCAAACTGAATCAAATAAAACGCCAACGAAGGGGTACTTTTCAGTGGCAAATAAATTTCTATGGACATCCATTTTTCAGTCTCAACTTAATTGATTTTATGAATTGGTTGTAAGGATCAAACAAGAACCAGAATTGGATCAAAAGTTGACGTCTTGCCGGGCGACCTATGGAATATCATTCTTTTCAGCAATACCTTCCAACTAACAGTCCATATAAAGACTCGGCTTGACCGGCCTTTGAAGAATGAATTATCCATTAGTGTTTCATCACTTTCCACAGCTTCAGTAGCCTATGATCTAAACTGCTTAAACTATATGGGTAATTACAAGGGCCAGTGAATGAAAGAATTGGGGAACATTACGTCCTTGTTCTTATTCTATAATTAAACATTTTGCTTTCTTTCAATTTTAAGCTGGCTTTAAGAAAGAAACACAGAGAGCCGCAAAGGGAAACTAATTGCCGGTCAAGTTGAAATGCGATCTTCCCGTCCCAGCGGGAGGCGCCGCTGGCCACCAATCACACTTGTACACCAAACTCCACCGCTGGCCTCGGAAGTCGGCCTGCACAGCGCAAATAACACAAGCGCTCACCTGTGCGTGTAACCCCCCAGGAAAAACAACACCCGGGGCCAGCCCTCGCCTCCTTTTTTTATTTTTAATATTAGGAAAAAAAGATATTATGATATTGCGAAGGCCGTGTATTTTGATTTGGGCGGCACCTCTGTTGGCGCGGGGTGTACAGCATTCTGCGGGGGTTACAACAATATTGGGATTTAATTTGGCTGTTGGAGACGCCGCGACTGCTACACGTGCTTGTTCAGCAGGTTAATTGCTACACGGTACTGGGCTCACGGTGAGGGAAGGTGCCTGGTGCCTCGTTGTTGTAAGGTCCCGAGCGACCATTGGGTGTTTAATTTTTTGAAATTGTTATTTTTGGTCTTAGGATTATGATTTTGTAGTTTTTTTTTTTTTTAGATTGTGTCTCTGTTTTTGTCTTACTTTTAATTATAATTTCTGCTTTTTTGTTTGGTTTGGTTTTAGGTTTTTCGTGATTTTTGTTTTTTGTCAAGAAAAGTTTGTAGCTAATTTCACAGTCCTTCGTTGTATCATATTTCTCGGGACAGTCCAATTTCCATTAAGCCTAACTTAACTCAAAGCAGAAAACAGAACAAATCAACGGAACAGGTTTCAGTTCGGTTCGTCGTTGTAATCAGTGGCAATTTGATGTCACTTGCGCCGCTAGAGGATTCCTTCTGGTGGAGCTATCATGCCCCTTACCCAAAAGTTAGTTTGTAGGCAAAATCCCCCTACCGCCCTCAATTAGGAACGGACATGGACGGGGGAGCTTACGCAAGTGCCACGTCGGGGAGCCAGACTACAGTCACGATCATGAAGCCTGTCGACGGGCTGTCGGGAAATGTCGCCCCCTCCCATTAAAGTGGCCTGGCGACGCCCATTTTGGATTGCATCGGTACCATAGCGAAACGACCGTGGAGCTATAATTTATGTTAGTGATACCCGCATGTAAACTGAAAAAAAAAATCAGCTCAGTTTTCTCTGCTCTTGCAAAATTTGAACCCGATCAACAATGCACTGTCTAATACGGGCGACTCACACAATAGTGCGCCTCTGAAATCTGTCGACCCGAGGCGCATTTGGAAAGGATCTACAGACTTTGCCAGTTGTGATCGGCCAACGCATTGCAAACTCTTGAAGGCACACTGTTGTGAATCGCCGGCACTGAAAAAAAAGAAAGAAAAATCAGCTCCGTTTCCTATGCCCGTGCAACACTAGAACCCAATCATCAACGCAGTTTCTAATTATGTTAGACACTACTGCACACTACATCGAGCGAAGAAGGCTTCTTCTCATGTCCAAGACAAAAAGAGGAATTTTAAGATTGGTCTGCAGTCCGTGTCTGAAAGTTGATCTATTTAAATCGTACGATAATTGTAGCGTAACAGTATCGTACAAAACAATACTACCGATATCTGATACTAATTGAATTCACTTTTAATTGAAAAAGGAGTATCGGAAGGCATCCCATCATGAATAATTCATGAGACTTGGCACAATGGACTGCGTCAGAAGCATAGCCAAAATTTGCATAATAATCACTAAAAAATATGTTTATGCAATGCATGCTTTCAATATCATTGAAGAATCACTGACGGAGTACAACAGTGTGGTTTAACTGAAATATCTTGCCTGTAGTACGTCGTCTGTTTGGACAAAAACATGTTGCCTCTACATTAATCTCATAAAATTCAAAGTGTGAAAAAAACAGGTGACAGGTCCGAGTAACATTTTTTTGGGGAGGGTCCTTTCACGTTTAGTAAAATCCGAAAGAAAGCAATGGACAACCCTTTCAAAAAGTACCAGTTTCCTTGCCCTCCGTCTACAAAACTTTGCGTTTTACCGCACAAGAACCAGTTTCACATGTTCAACCAGTGAAACAGTGTTTGATGCACCAAATTACTTGTCTAGGAGCGGTAAGATGTTTTATTTGAATTCTATGTGAAAACCTTTGGGTTTATTTTGTCAATGGATGTTTAGCGTAGTAGCCATCTTGCAGGGCAGTCCTGTTGTTCCTAGGGAAATATCCTTTGTGCATACCCTGTGAATCAAATACACTGGCCTGCAAGATGGTCGCCATACAAACCCTCTATATATATATGGATGTACGTGCTGATCCTTTGATTTCCCCCAAACAAACCCGGTCCTTTGTATTGAAGTGAAACCCACAGGCAACGGTCGTCTGCGCTGGGCTAGACCTCACCGCGTGCAAAGTACATCTCACCTTGTCCTCTTCACACCTGAATTTTTCCCCTTTACTTCCAGCTCACGGATGAGAAAAAACAGGGCATTTCTGCCAGGGAGTTTAAAGCCTGTGTGGTCGGCCGCTGCTCGGTTGGCACGGCTGGGCGTCCCCCCTTAACTTCCCATTAGCGGCTCGGTAAGTACGGGGCCACTTCCCCTCCGCGCCGTGCGCGCTAAACCGTGGTCCTCGGCCTACCGCCGCGGCCGGGCTCCCGCGTCCCCTCGACCGCCACTCGCTTCAGTCACAACATCTATTCATTAGCCGGGGCAAATTGAATTTCCAAGCAAATGTTTTTCTCCGGAATTGCGACCGGCAGCGCGTCGTGGTAACGACGCAGGAAAAAAAAGTCAGCGAAAGAGAGCAGGGAATAAAAGTGTCCCTCCATTTTATGAAATTGAATTTATTGGTTTATCAAGCTGCTGCGCTGCGGCAAAGCACTTGAAGAAGCAGACCTGATTCCGGACCACCCTCTCATATATGCCTGCCTTAAATCATGGGACTAGTCTGGAAAACGGGACCTCACAAGTGCGTTGCAGATCGAGGGAGAGAAAAAGTGTTGATCTAAAGTGCAATTCGTATTTGATCGAGGCTCGGGTTAAATGTCCTCCCCAAATTATGTTTTGATGACGAAATTGCTCAACGAGAAAAATTATCTCCCGGAAAATTGCCCAATTTGAGTAAAGACAACCTCACGAAAAAATGCAACCAGCCATAGGGCTCTCGTGACGTACATCTGGGCTTAAAGGAACAGTAGAAACTTAGATCGGTAAGCGTTGGGTCTCTGGTCATCTTCAACACACTAACAAATTAGGATCTGTGTTGTATTCGAGTCCATCACAAGTCCTTGTAAGTCTGTCACAAGTCCATCACAGGTCATTCCGTCTTAAGCCAATTCCCAAGCTATTCAAATGAGCTGTGACAAAAGCATTCCTTTGTCATTGTTCACCCCGTTGCTTATGACTGGCCTCATGACGTGAGGGGCTTGTGATTGAACTTTTGAAGGGACGTGGGATGCACTCGACTGCAACACTGATAAGGACCAAAGCATGTGCCTAATTTACCAAGTTTCTATCAGAACAGATGGATTATAGCCTTAAATAGCTTAGCATATTAGGCCTCACGGGTCTGTGCATTTAATTAAAGGTTTGCCCGAGTTACGATTAATTAACGAGGTGTGATGGGTAGAAACAGAAGGGATTCCGGATACCGTAGAATCGCCACACCTCATTGAAGCAGCTGACGCGAATAGAAACTTAATTGTCAACTGGAACTTGCACTATTTTGGAGTTGTTTTTTCACTGTTTTGGAGTGGTTATAAAAAGGACTCGCTCTTTCTGAGTGTGGGTTTTTCACACTGTTGCATTTATAGAGCAGGTCTTTGGATTTCAAGAGAAATGTGTCATCATTTTCAGTACCCCGTTTAAAGGGAAACAACGCAATAAGGGACGTCCGAACAGGTGTTCAATAGTCCACACAATTTCCAGAGCTTTTAACCTCCCTGGATAACATGACGTTCAGTTGCAATGTATTTGTAAATCTTGTAAGTCTATCCCTGGTTTATATTGTGAGAAATGCTCTGTCGTTCGTTTGCAATTGTGTGGTTCCTTTAAGTCTACCAAACATTTAAATCCAAGTGTAATGCGGCTGGCCAGAGAGTGAGCTTGGCACGCATCAAACCCGGCTGTCGATATATAAGCTGGCATATATCGGGGGCAATCGGTTTCAAATCTCCGGCCCATCCGAGCGTCGTCACGGGGCCCGCGGCTTTTCCCTGCCGCCCGTTGTGGGCCTCTTTCGTTGAGCCGGGCCCGGAGATTCACAGGAGACGAAGATTTGTCAGTTTTGCTTTGGCTCGGGGTAGACGTGAAGATGGTGGTCTGGTGACCGCGGGTCGGCTTTCTCGTCTTTCCTTCGCGCAACCCCGTCGGCAAAACACCAAGAATTTACTTGCATGTCAAAAAAAAATCCTTCATATTTATCTGTTTCGTTCACTGAAGAGGGAATCTAGGGCATTCCACGGCTGGACTTTATCATCAACGTGTCATCCATTGCTAATATGACATTCGGAGGTTCTAGTTCTGGGAAGGTGTATTTGTTGTAAAAATCTTTTTTTTTTGGTTAGGTTTAATTTACAGAATACAGATACGAAGCAATAATAAGACAATTTCTCATTCTGGACTTTCAGTTTCATATCTGTAACACAGCATTCGAAATTCTCGTTTCCTGTCCATGGTCTGTTCTGTCAGCGCTCACGATACGGTCCATTTCCGATCCCAATTTTGCTTCTCCCAGCGTTTCGGTATGTGTCCATCATTTCGCAGGTCCACTGTTACATAAGCGTCATATAGTCTTTGGACCCCAGACCCAACCAGTATATTTTCGCGGCTCACCTCTAAAGTCAAGCTAGAGAGAAGCGGGTCTTACACACCTCCACACTGTTTTTGCGAAAACAAGGTACTCAGCAGCTTTAGATTTTCCCTTGTTTATCCCCCTCTTGCAAAGTGATCTTCAGTTGGGCCGACGACTTTAGCTCCTGTGTCTTTCGGTGAATGAAGATTTCAGACTCATCAAATTGTACCAAAATCAGTTAGTTACAAGATATTGTTATGGTGGCCCTGGAGGGACGTCAGACATTGCAAACAGCTTTGCAAATATGTGCTTAAAAAATTGCGATGTCGCACGTTCTAGCCTCCGTTTGTTCTGTGCGTGTGTACGGGTATTTGTAGTCTGGTACTGAGCGGACGCATGCACATTAATACACTGAATCGAAGAGATAAATTAAATTTGGCGCGATTAACTGGCGGCGCCGCTGACGCTTACCCTGAACATATAAAAAGTTGTTGAGATCAAGATGAACTTGGAAGATTTCTTACTTCTTGGCCCATACCAAACGTACCAGACTACAAATTCCCGTACACGCACAAACAAAACGGAGGCTAGAATCCAAACAACTCCTCTACCCCCAGGCTCTTGACAAAACAGCCGAAAACAAATACATGTAAGCAAACTATGCGACAAGGTATGCAATACAATGTGCAACATCGCAAATTTTATCGGAATTATTTGGAAAGATATTTGCGATGTTTGATGTCCCTCCAGGGCCACCATACATTGTGCTTTTATTTTGCAGTTGAAAAAAAAAACTGATTTTCTCATAGGGCGCAGCCAGGATTTTTTTTTTGGAGAGGGGGAGCAACTCCCTATTTTCTACGGGAATTCCAAACGGGACAAATCTAAAAACCATTTTTAGTGGAATGGGTCAACTCTTTCACTTTTTAAGCAAGTGCAGAATATTTTTGTGACAAATGGGGGTCAGAGCAAACGTTGACTGAAAGGCAAAAAGTGTATAAGTTACACTGTGCGATGTGACAGACCCGCTTCAATGTCATAATGTCTCTCACGCATATTTTGTTTTGGACTTTACTCAAGAAATCCGGCCATTTTAGATCGTGTTCCCTGAATCCACATCGTTTATTGAAAACCCTGAAATAGCAAAGAGCCTAGCTATAATGGGAGGTATAGACTCCTCATTTTTTTTAATTTGCTTGTATTTTTTGTCTTCATCTGGAAAATGAAGGTGACATGACTTTTTATCCATAATTTGGAAGTACTCATCGAAGTACAAGGTTAGAAAGAAGTTGTCTATAGTGAATGACATCAGGACGAGTAACTGACCAGTAGGACACTGCTCCAGGCCCTGTCCCGACCACAAGCAACAACTGACCGATGGAAAGAGACAAAGATGGTCATCGTCCCGGCGTGACGTCTGAATGGCTCTGACAGGCTGTAGTCCCCGTTAGGCTTGAGAGCCTCGCTCTCGCTGTTTATTGCCCTCTCGTGCTCCAACATTCGGAATTCCTGCCGAGGTCGATGGCTGATGCGAGTACACACGAGCAGTCGCTTTGGTACAAGTATAATACTTAATGTGTTTTCATATTAAGTATATTTTTGATTTGTATATACAAATCAGATCAATCAGAGTGAAGTTTGAAATCGTGTGAATCAACTCTTCTTTTATTTGGTTGTTGAGATTTTTGTTATTCTTTATTATTTACTCTGGTTTGTGTTTGTTTTGGGAGGGTTTCCTGTTCTGCCTTATTCTTTTTTGGGTTTGGTTTGATACTTGGTTTCGTTAGGTTTGGTTGGGCTTAGTTAGGTTTGGTTTACGAGTAAATATTACTGGTCGTTTATTATTGTATCATCGCATTATCTGGAGGCTGACATCGCCCTCTGACTGCAGCATGTCGAAGGTCGATCACATTCGAACATGCACAGCACGACTCTTGTCAACCTGTCAGAAATGTTTCTACACGCCGCAGCGCAAGTTCGTTCATATCATGCACCGCTGCACCGTGTCCAAATGTCGCTTCACCGAAACACATCCACCTGCATTATCTTGACGCGGTGTGCCGCCAATCATGTGTCATGTACTCGACTCTGCACCGATGCACAACGCAATAAACCACTTGAGGCCGTCATGAGTTAGCACAGCGCCACGGTTCACTCGTCAAAGAGTCGCCGATGAGGACCCGCCCGCAGGGACGCTAACCCGAGACAACACCAACAGTAGCCGCTTCCCACGTTGGTTGGCTGACTCACGACGACTGATTTATGTCCAATCGGTACTCTCAATTCTGAACAAATTAAATGCCAAACGAGCATTCATAAGTCGTACCTTTTCTACATTGAGCAAGAGGAATCAAATTTAACATTTCCCAAATTAATTTAATTACTTAAGCTGTGTAGCATTTCATGAAAAGAATGCAATGCTGAATTGTAATTATGTATAACATCGGATATTTTATATTGTCGCTTTCTTAAGCCCATGTTTTGCCAAAGCATTTGTTTGTATATTCTGCTGAGAGTTGGCTAAACAGTTACGGATGAAATAGGTATATGCGTTTGAAACGAGGTTCCTACACTCATTATGCCGAGTAAGAACAAATCCAGTGGTTCATGGTCGAATTGTAAACAGAAAATTGACCCGAGGGGACGTCTGTAGTAGTCGCTGACGAATCTTCCCCGATATTAATGAAGATCGTTGTAGACCTATGGACTTATTTCTCTTCTAAGGTCTGCATGGTCTGCCTGCAAGCTGCAAATTAGCGTTTGCTAGTTGTCAGCACTCGTAGCAACCAGAACCAAAAACATGGAATATCACAATCTGAGTTACGACAAAAAAAGTATACTAACAATCCCGCTGTTAAATAACTTCAAGAGTCTTTGCTTATTAACTTATAATTACTCCCAGGACCTTTGGTTTATTATGAAAAGGCAATAAAATGAAGGTCTTCATATCACGCAGAGAGCAGAGAATTACTTGAAAATGTTTTAAAACTGGAGACGTTGAGGTTTAGGGTATTAGGCACTGTCTGTGTACAAGTTGTTTTCTGTTTCAAACTTTTGCTCTTTGTCAAACTAACACCATAATCAAAGGCTTGTGGTTCGATGTTATTAAGTATATTGTGTTAGATCCCTACGGTAAAAGTTTCAAGCCTTTATCAAAATTTCATGATTCCGTTTTACATTATACTTTTGGTTTTGGTGTGTGATTACAGGACTTTTTTTTTCTTTTTAATAATTAAGTTACATTGAACATTTCTCGCAATTAGCAGCCGACAAAGGAACGGAAACATTCCTCTGTAGGTATGAATCCTTGAAAAGCCCCTTGGGTGCCTTTCCGCCCTTCCATTTGCAAATAATTTTCTCAAGCACACGCTTCAGAGGCGAATGGAAAATCAATCTTCCGGCCTTCGTCGGAATCGTGCCGCGAACCTGATACGAATTACCGGGAACGCGAGTCCCGGCTGGGTTATCTACCGCAGTACCGGGGGACATGCCCCGCGGGCCCCGCCGGCTCGTGCCCTTCCACGCGCTCGGCTCAGCAGCGCCGTGTGCTCACCCCCCAATACCCAGGCGGGGGAGGGACCTTGCTCGGCCCGGGGAACTGTTGACGAGTCATTGAGCGGGTGTTAATTGTTATTATTCTTCCCTAATTTCTTGTTGACGGAAGAAGGGCGACGGCCGGTGCTTGTAGCCGGCCGAGTTTATTCACCTCCTATCAGGGAGAAACAAAGACAAACGAACCCGCCTGTACCTGTTACGCCGCAGTTTAGCGTCCGGTGCTTTACACTCTTCAACGACTGCCCGTGAAATGTATGTACTCAGGAATAAAAGTGTTTCTCTTTCAGGAAGTAGGCTACCGGTACTTTGTAACATCATAAGGCAATTATCAAGATCACAAGTATTGCTTCGCAGAGGCGATTGAAATCAGCAAGCTACGAGCATACTGTTCACCGGATTTCTGTTTCGAAGTTTTAAAATGAATGCCTCAATCAAGGACGGAGCATGAGAGGCACCAGTGTTCATTACTGACTATCTTTCAGGAATCTAAGCTCCCACCGCGGGAGATAAATTTCCTAAAATAATGTCACCTGCGAAATGAAAACAATATCAAAATGCTAAACTGTTGTGTTTAGCAAACGTTAGGAGCCATGTAAGAAATTATATCGCCCCTAATGTCTGTTTATGTAGGCAAAGATAGTACTTCTATTCGTAAGAGTTTCACAACATGAATGCAATATGTAAAGCACCATACAATTATGGAACAATTATTGTACACGTTACAAGGTATAGCCTACTTTTAAAACTATCGAGAAATCGTTGATAAAATTTTTAAGTGCTTATTATAACTTGCATTATTATCCAAAGCACAAGTCAAATTGATTGACGTAATATTTACGTACAAGTGGTACGTGTGAGTTTAGCCTAAGCTAGCATTCGCCGTCACTACGTTCGAAATCAGGAGGAACGAGTTAACGCCGGTTCATACTACGGGCGAGTGTGAAAGCAAAGCAATTAATTTTTGACGTCACAAAAAATTGCAGCGATTTTTCGTTCGAGTTCAAACGTGTTGAACTTTTGCAAAATGTTTGATCTGACGTCACAAACTCGCTGTTCAGTTCGCTTTTGCGCCAAGTATTGGCCGGTCTCTATGCATGTTACAGTTTGCAGTCCTTTTTTTCACAGTGATTGCAATGCAACTTGCTTGCGATCGGTGTCATGATACAAAGGGTGGAAAATGACAACCGGGGGATGTTGAACATTCGACCTCAGCTGTGTTACAAAACAAGCGATATCCTTGTCGTCTTCTCTCGCTACAAGTGTCTTGGAACAGGGAGCAACAGTGCTGACTGCCTGTAGG
Source organism: Acanthaster planci (assembly GCF_001949145.1). The sequence goes on along the minus strand of NW_019091576.1, from coordinate 317,881 downwards.
TTGTGCCCTACACTTGTACGTACAGTGCCATTCAGTGTCGAGCAAGACCTGAGCTCGAGAAACCATTGGGCCTGTCGACGCAATGACCTACCGGTACAGAGCCAGAGTGTTCACGAGGTAGAGAGGGTATACGCATTGTTAACGCTCCCGAGTTACAGCAAAGGTCATCCCTCCAAACACTGTCATTCATTCATTTCCTCATTCAGTCAGTAAGGTCTATTGAGACACTTTCTTCGCGGCCAAAAGCGGAATTGCTAAACTTAACAAAAATCGTACATTCTGAATCGTAATCAAAAATACAATATAGCAATTATCATGCACATGAAATGAAATTAGATTCGTATGGTGGGAATATTCTTTTTCCTGTGATTTCTGGTGCTGCTCAACAAGAGGATGGAGCTTATTACACCGAGATAATTTGAATGTGTGCCGGATCAGACACTAAATAATGTACGGACTCTGAAACATGACAAGAATTACAATGTGCAGTTAAAATAATTATTTATGCATACAGGATCCACAATTATTTGTAAACCAAAAAAAAAATTATTTATACAGAAATCATGTCTATTGCACTGGTAGCTTATCCAGAGGATGTAATCGCAAAAGTGATACACAATCAACAACTTTTGATTTAATCGTGCCAATTGTAACATGGTATCTAAATCAGAAAATGAAGATCGTGTTTACGAGAAACTTTATTTAAAGCCTACTGGCCGACGGGGGAGATATAAGCTGAGGCGTTGAAGCGCCTGATTCCTCAGAGCCAGAAAAGTCTGACCGTGAAAGGACCATTCCTACAAATGTTGTCCTTTAAAAGTGCGCAGCAAAGAAAACGTTAATGAGTGAAAAATAAAAATTACAGCAGTGCTCACCGGAAGGTAACTCTGCTTTCGCTTTACAACAGTCGATAGACCCTTAAACGTAGTGCTAAAGGAAAAACAAACGCATTAACACAAACATAACAAAGGAAAACACAAATATATGGCAGTGTTTTTGTGCCGAGGGTATTATGTAGTTGGTATTGCATAATCCAGAAAGGTGGCCAGAAGCATTCATTTGTACACGCATAGCTTGAAACAATGAGCAAGCTCGAGCGACAACTACAGTTAACTATATACATGTAGTTCGACTAACACCGCCCGAGCGTTGAGTGGTTTTGACTGTCTAGTCGACCATTTGGGACCAGGCCGAAGGGTACGGTCGCAATATCAATAGCCGATTTCATTTATCATTGCAGAGAGAACCATAGGCCTACATATGAAAATAACTGCAGTAGAAGTGTTTCTATTCCGAATTCCCTGAAACCTAAGAAGCCCTGAGCGGGACCAAGGGCTGGAGGGCGCAAATTACCGGGCAGCAGAGGCTCCTGCTGTGGTAACATGCGGTCTCCTTGCTACCAGGATAAGGAACAGTCTCCAGCAATATGTCTCTTTTCAACCAACGAGGGGGTGCTTCTGCTCAAGGGGAATAGCCAATGGAACAAAGCAACAGTTATGTGAACACTCTGTTTGAGGTCAAATGTACTATTTGCATACAGCATCTAAATACCAGTGATTTTGACAAAACTGCCGTCCCCATGCCTTCTACTTTAAATCTTCTCGTGGTGGTTGCTATCAAAGCCAGTAGGCAACAGATACAGACCTTCCTCGTAAAGCCCAACGTCAATATAGTCCTGTCGAAAAAAATACAGCGAAGCAAACAGACTGTAAAGTAGGAGTGGAGACTAGAACACGACTAAAAGTAAGGCCGTTTCAGAATCATCTATTTGGGAGCTGCTTTGGCCAATGGGAGGCTGCTACAAACAACGTCTTGACTTCCATGGACACTTATAGAGGGATCCAAATAGGACGCTTTTAGCATCGATCTGCGTGGTTAAAACTGAAGTGTCACACTTACGAACAGGATACTGCATGTACTGTGTCGACTCCGCGAGCGCGCGCGATAAAGTTCAACACAGAGAGCCTCGGTTTCGATGCGGATACGGGCAGAAGGCGCTAATGTGAAGTCCCTCTATTGTCTTAGTTCAAGCTGAAGCAAACCATTGCGGCATTGGACAAGACTGATTCTTCAAACAACTTTGCGGAGGTTGGCGATATCTAACTATTGCCTTTACAGCAACTTCAGCAAAAAAGGATCCATTTTTCTTCGACGAGTCGGAAGCAGGAGCTTCGACTCTTCCCATTGTGACTAAACGTTAAAGGCTTTTAACAGGATGCAAAGGCTGGTGTTGTCACAGACAAATACAGGTGATAATACAGTGCAGGTTTGCAAGGGGCGCCATTTTGTTCAAGTTTAAGGTCGACTTCCCACAATTTGCACAAGTGGAAATCAGCACAAAACCTGACGAAAGTTTTGATAGATGGTTGTATTTGGAATATTAACGGAAAGAAGAAAGGATTTATTAAAACCTATTCTCAACGCGCACTTACGAATCTTCTACTGAGACGAATACGGGAAAATCAGGAATAAGTAAGGTTTCTAAGCGCAGCTAACGAAAGTGTCGACATAGCTTATGTCGACAGTTTTCCTTTTAGGCCATTCCTTAGCATACCGATTGGCGGTGCTGTCTATTGTGGTTTGACCGGATTGAGATCCGAATTTGTCGCAACTTTGAATTTGTCTGTATACGGCTGTGACCATGACTCAACTCTGGAGGGTCGTCAAGTGGTATAACGTACCGCTTCTGTTTCCAAGAATTTCTCCAGCGAATTCAGTAGGTCTTCGAAGCAAGGCCGACGATCCGGCTCCACGTCCCAGCATGACATCATTAGGTTGTATCTTTAGAGCAGATGGGAACGAGAGCAAGGTATGATCTTTGCCAGTTAAGTGGTGCATGAATGTCGTATGTTATGAGCTTTGTTTTCCACGTTATCACCTTGTCTTCATTTACCCAGACCCAGTGCCTTTGTTGGGATGACGGTTTATGGACAGTTAGAGACAGGTTCCTGTGTTATTCGTAGCCCACTTTTGTGAGCAATGGAAGAATTGCAACGAAGTTGCAGAAAAAAACTATGCGTCATTCATGATAAAATTTCCAACATAAGGGAGACATCGGTCATTAGGGAGACATTTCAATGTCTCCCTAGGCTCCAACTACCAAAAGGAGGAAAATTGTTATTGTCCACATTTTGAGAGATAATAGATTAGGATCTGAAAGGAAAACATGCAAAGTTTGGTTAAGATCAGATTAGGGAATATTGAATTATGGGACGGTAAAGTTTGAAAAATTTCCTATGGGAATGTCTCCCAAGTGACCCATCTTCGGTGAATCTAATAACATTGATCATAATTTTACTAAAATTTCTTGGTATGTACTAAGCTTTAATGAACGCTGACAATACACAGCTCATGACAGAAGAGGGACTATCTGCCAACGAAAGCCTGGCTAAAATCTTTTTTAAAGAATTCTGGGAACCGAAAAAGCAAAAACGGAAAAAAATACAAAGTACGAAATTTTGCAAATGACCACGACGTACAGTTTGTCATCACAGTGCTTCGGTTTAGGCATTCGGTAACCTTCTCGAAGTTTGCTTATGACGTCACGGACTGTCATACTGGGGAACGGCTGGGCACCTTAAAGCCGTAAAACAAACAAAAAAGGTTCAGTTAGAAAAAGGTATAATGTTAAGATTGTGTAAAAATGAATAAAATCACTGAAAATGAATTTTAATCTTTTCAATTCATAATTTATGTTCTTTAAATAAAGGTACTAATTTTCGTTGAGGAATTTACTCTAAAATAGGAATACCAAAAGTGACAATTTCCCAGAGGACGATTCCAAACGACCAGACGTCGCTCTTAGTCGAGAAGATATCCTTGTCAATTGACTCAAGGGCCATCCAACGCAGTGGTAGAGCATTCTGCCATTAAATTAACAGTTAGATGAACTATATGAACTTGAGTGTGCGACATGAAAAAGCCTTTTGTACTGATGAAGTTTTTACCCCAGTGCATGGTGGGATAGAATGGTGGTCATCCGATGTAGACATCGCTCAGCGCTGCAATGGTCATACGCTTCACGAGGATGTTTCTAAAAGGCACGTTTTCTGTAACCATCGTTCAAATCTTCTGGGGCTAGGGTTAACGCTTTAATAACATATCTCCCGCAACTGGATGCAGCAAAACAGCACCCTAAACCTTCCCTGTGATCGACTTGTAACTCGCATGTCTGCCGTTTCCCATAACCATAGCATGCGGCAGCCGAGTAGACTGCACTTCATGACCCTTATTCAATCCCATCATTCACTGCGGTAAACACTGTGATACGTCATTGGGCCGTGGAGATATTTCTATTAAGTCATTTTTAAATCAACGCATCGGTACAATTCAGATTTAGCTGTAGCAGATAGAATGGTTTGGGAGTTGAGCTGGGTTCGGCTCGACTGATCAGTACTAATTGGAGTTTGGTCAGGCTGAGTTGTTGGCTAATGCTCGGGCAGATCAGGCTGTGCGCGTCTGGGGGTTTTGCCATGATGTATCGGGATGCGTTGGCGGTTGTTGCTATTTGCTGTCGTTACTGTTGTAGCCTTTGTTGACGCTGGTGGTATATTTGCTGCTGTTCTTGTTATTCGTGTTGTGACTTTTGGGGTTGTTGAGGTTGTTGCGGGTACCTTTGTTGCTGTCGTCGTTGTAGTTGCGTTGTTGCTGTCGTTGTGTTGCTGCTGTCGTTGTTGTAGTTGTGTTGTAGTTGTCGTTGGTTTGTTTGTGCTGTTGCTGTCGTTGTAGTTGTGTTGCTGCTGTCGTTGTTGTAGTTGTGTTGGTAGCTGCTTTTTTGTTGTAATGCCGTCACATTTGTACGCGAGGACGATATTGAATCTAATCTTGTTAGGCCTAACTAATGTTGTTGCGGTTGTTTGGTTCCAAGAGTTCCTTAGTTGCTTTGATGCCAATTTTGTTTCATACATATGATTACTCACATTGGTGCGTTTTTGTGACGCACGAGAGTTTCTGATCTCCTCGGCGAGACCAAAGTCAGATATCTTGCAGGCTCCGTCGGCAGTAACGAGCACATTACGGGCTGCCAGATCCCGATGAATGCACTTGAAGTCCACACAACAGAAAGATTAAAAAAAAAACGAAAAATCTCAAGCGCTAACAATTGTTTTTTCCCGAAAAACCACAACCTCAAAGTATCCCAGATTGATATACAGTTCATTACAATATTGTATTCAGTAGTTACATTACAGCTTTAACATTGAGCTCAGATAGATCGAGCACGGCTCCAAAAGTGTTTATTGATGGATTGGAAATAGCACGAGTACTTTTACTGAATCAACTTGCCAGTGAGTGCTGCTTGCTACTTTCCCAAGACAGCCATTATCAATTGAACACCACCTTCATCTGTGCCCCAAAGGTATGGCTGCGGCTTCAGACGTACGCGGGCGAAGGAAAGTCAGTCAATAGTGGCTGCAGTAACTCCGTTACAGTGCGTGTCTAGTCCCAGCTGCAGTTAGTGCATCCGGTGCAAAGGCCTCACATACCTTGTTGGCTGACAGGAACGCCATGCCCTTGGCAATGTCCCTCGCAAACTTCATCAGGTCGGTGCCGCCGAGGGCCTCGTTGAGCACGTCAATGTACGTGTAGTCCTGGGAGCGGTTCTGCCGCAGGTACTGCTGTAGGTTGCCGTTGGAGAGGTACTCAAATATTACATACAGTGGATCTAAGCGAAACAAGGACAGTGGGAAGTCAAATATATGCTAAAAGAAGCAAAACATAATTGTGTGTTGGACTCATCGTTTCAAGTGGCAACAATAGAGGGCGTGCCTTCATGTAGCACCAACGCTCTTCGGTGATAACTCGCTACGCATGGACAACCGATTTCTGTTTGTGCACAGTTTAAGCATGCGTGCTGCCCATGTGCACGAGGACGGCTGAAATGTAGGGGCGGAGTGACAGATGAAAAACGACTGAGAAGGAACACGTCTGCGACATTTGCCACGATGCTTTTTCACGCACCCAAATACTTGAGGATTCAGCATCTTTTGCAGAAAATTCTGAGCAGAGACGAATCATTTATGAAGTGGTGTTGCTCTTTCCTTGCGAACTTTGCAAGCCTGGTTTGAAGCCCAAAGCTCCGCCCTTGCACGAACTAATGCTCAATATCTGGTAACAGAAAACAAAAAACTTTTACATCGTGGACGAGCGTCTCAGACAAAGGGTCCGTAAACCAATTTTCCGAAGGAACACACATCACCTTTCTCCAAGCAGCTGCCAAGGTAACGCACCACGTTAGGGTGCGATGACATTCGGTTTAGGAGGTCTACTTCCCGGAAGAGATTTTCGATGACATCCTTCCCGGCGTTTTCTGAAGAACAGGGAAGAATAGATGAATATTCCTCAACTTTGCTTCTAGACAAGAGACACAAACCACACTGGCCCCCAAGAAATGTCTACCAGTGGCCCTTTGAGGTGTTTTGCGGGAGTTAGGGAGGTACAGTGCATGCTTTCTGTTGTTATTGATCGGAGTTCTATGCATTACACGTGACTTCACGTCACTTGAAAGATCCTGCGTACAAAAAATGCTTGATCGGTTTGTAGGGAAAATTGAATGAATCCTGAGCATTTATGACGGTTGAAGTCAAACAAGCATTGAAGGGGTGAATATACTCAACTTACATTGGAAAACAAAAACCACAGAGGTGACCTTCATGCAAACAGAAACAGAGGCAAAGACACTCGCCTTTCAAGGTCTTCAGGGCAACATAGGTCTGGTTCCCTGTGCTGAGGATATCGGTGGCAGACGCCAGGTAGACCACACTGAAGTTGCCCTGACCAATCACGTTCAGGATGGTCAGCTTGGAGCGGGGGAAGGGCTGGGTGGCGGGCAGGGCGGCGTAGCGGGAATTGCCGTCGGTGGTGTCGGGGTATATGCGCGGCCGCTCGCTGACAGGAGGACCGATACAGGTGGAGAGGTGAGCTGGTCTCGGCAAAGTGCATGCAAAGCGTAAAGATGTGAGCTTTGCCTAGAATTTTATAACAGGGTGTCTGGGTACCAAACAGACTCACGGATCTTGCCAACAACTCCTTTGCTTCTTTCTTGATGCAGTGAGCAATGTCATTTATTGATAATCAACTGCAAACATGTTTTTCCTAATTTTTGTCTTTGTGTTGTGCTAACAACTCAGTCAGCCATCAATTGTAATACCTTAATAACTCTTAACTCCTAAACTAGTTCCGTTGTGTTTTCTCCTCATGGCACGTCCAGTGCAGGATTATAATTGATTTCTTATGCTGACGTGGACTAGGTCTTCCAGCCTCGATTCCGTAAGTAGAAAACTCAATAACATCAAATTATTACGCTGTGGTTCGCAAGTTTTGTCCTCCCAAAGAGTCAGTGTACAATTTTTTAGTCTGTGCCGTTTAATGTTATTGACATGAACCTGAAAATAAAGCCATAAGTACAGTGGACATTTTGATTGATCAGCTATATAAGAGGAATTAATGGTTGGTCTTGTAACTTTCAATTAAACACGTTCAGCCTATTTTTGCGTAAGCTTTAGTCCACAGCTGTATAACAGTGGGAGACTTTGAGATGCTGGTGGCAATAGACATACCGGTCCTTCTTCACAGTATTGCGCGTGCTCATAACTATGCATGCCTGCTGAGAACTGGTTAATTTGTTAATTTGAAAAAAAAGACCGTTATGTTTGCCGCCACCAAGTGTCTCAAAGTCTCTCATTAATTAAAGGTAAAAGAAACAAGAAGGCTTTGAAGCTCACCGCACGAGTCGCTGGATACATCGCATAGTTTGGGAGCAGGTGGTATTTGAATCCTTGGGCAAAGAGAAGAAAATAATGCAAAATATACATTTCTATGACAATGATCATGCCCAAATAGCACCAAGTTAGGTACACATAAAAATGTGCTGAATTTGGTACCGGAAACAGTTACACGTTACTAAGTTACAAATGGAAAAGGACACAGTGTGCCTGAATTTCCTGTTTAACGGATAACGGTTCTAGTATAAGCAGACACATCATCCTTTTTTTCCTGAAATGACTAATGTTGTGTATAATTTCAATGGACCGTCCTCAAAGTATCCATGCGCCGATTTCACCAGGTGACGTCGTGTGTAGTATTTTAATTAAGTGTCTGTGTCTTGTTGTTACAGTTAATTTAATAAACTGTACATGAACTGTCGAATCGTGGTACTTTTGGAGCTGGGCAAACAGACATCAGAGCAGGAAACTTATACCAAAGGATTGAATGCATCTACTTGATCAAACAAAATCGAAATCATTTCTTGGCGTTGTTATACTGACCTGCTGTCCAGACGTATGAATGATACTGGCTCGTCCACTGAAATAAAAAAGAACAAGTGTTAATTATCAGTGCAAAACCTATTCCTATGCACGCATTGACACTTTGTATACCACGCGAGTTACCTATGACTAACTGACTTTAAGTCTAACCTCGTGCCCAGTGTTATGGGCACATTCATTCTTCAACCGGAACCGTTTGTGGAAGCGTTTAATGGGGAAACCGATGGCGTCTCCGAGGTCGTACCCAGAGCCATGGGGGGGGGCTCACGTAACCTTTTATGGCCTTTTTTAGTGATAAGGTTACATATTTGAGGTTTTTGGATGCTTTTTGATATGTATAACAGCCCCAAAAGGTCGCCTTTCATTGTTTTCTGGATGATGATTTTTCACTCACTGGTAAGAAAAGCAATGGAATTTTGTCCTAGGAAACACCGCTCACTTTAATCCACAATTCCAGCTACCTTCAGGTCTGCTTCGAGTTTTCTTCCTCTTCCTGATGACAACAAGGGCAACGAGAGAGAATGCTACACAGCCCAAGACGCCAAAGATCACACCGACGATGACCCACGCAGACAAAGCTCCTTAAAAAAACCACACACACACACACACTTAGAGGTTGGAAGACGTGCTATCTGCCTTGGTTGAACACAGCCAATGGTGGGCGGTAGTGCTCACTTTGTTGGTAGCGATTCAACAGTAACGTTGCATTTCATACGCACTGTGAACCAGCAAAGTGATGTTCCTACCAAGGAGCAGGCGTTGCTAGGAAAATTGCACCCTCTCGGGTCAGGCTCGAGGCGCATAGAGTCCGCCATAAGAGTGGCATAAACATACCACACGGCGAACAAAGGTATTGCCTTTTTCACCTCTTTGCGACCTGCAGCTCGTATGAAACAATCTTCCATCTTTGGTTCTTGGTTTACACCTGCCACACAAACTTAAGTCAACAGTTTTCTGAATATTAGGTTTAACCACGTACGGAATGATATCTTTATTACCTACAAATTAGTTACAACGCCAGCCAGTCATCACGTTTGAGTATCTATTTCTTTGTCACACTGTGTAAATTTGGCGGCGGCGTTGCACTTGTCAAATAGGGAAATAAATGTGCGCTTTCTGGTAATAAATGTTCGTTTCACATTGGATCAAGAGGATGGATTGCGGTATTCTCCAAGCTGAAGGCAATGGATATACTTGGATATAATGAATAGTCTTTCCTCTTTGCCTGGTCCTTAAACCACCCGATCCTACCACCCACCACTACTTATAAGTGCAGCGAAATAGCCTGCAAGAACTGTGATGTTAATACATTTTCGTATGACGCAATACCATAGGCAAACTTACAAGTGAGGCAAGTCAGCGTCACGAAAGTTTGCAAGCAGAAGGCTCGAACAAGCCTCAAAGCTAACCTACTGTATTGCATCATACGGTAATATATTAGCATCAAAGTTGGAAAGTGGCTGTTTTGCTGCACAGGCCTCACTTGGCGATGGGTAGTCGGATCGGGTAAACAAAGCATACAAAACAACTTTTCAAAATTAAAGATTTCCAACGATATTGTTTAACAACTTTACTTCAATTTTCTTCAAGAGCAATTTAACCTACTTTTCGGTTTGTTTTTCTTGAAAGTGTTCGTGAACAGTTTCCTCATATAGAGAATGATGCCCGAGTGATGCGCACTTTGTAAGATTGGGCACAGCAAGCCGGTGTTTCACCAAACGTTTAAGACTGACCACGTGACAGGTTCATGACCAATATAGCAATGGTTAACATGTCATACGTATTCTCGGATGTGAAATTGTGACGTAGAACAGTTTTCTTTCATTGCCACTGTTTTTCAGTTTTGCACTTCTGATGTAAAGCATTTTTCTTCATATAGTTCTGGTGTAAGGAACCGAATTATCAATTATGTGGTATGAGTAAACTTTGCCTCCTCTGCAATGCTTGCATCTAGCTTGATCAGTTTGTTTTTTGTCATAAATTTTAAACATGCTACTCTGCCAAAACCGCAGGAAACGCAATGCACCGCATTCGCCACAAAGTGTCACTTGATTCCAGTTTGGTTCTATGCATAAACCAATTCTTTTAAAAGCCAAGATAGAACTCGACTGTACCCAGTGGAAAGCGTATATAGATTGTATCCACCTTAAAGGAAGACAGCGCATGCCCGTTGTCACAGGGTGCAAAACCCAGTTAGGATTGAACGATTTGCCAGTAGTACTTTGTCTTTTTGTTCATTTTTTGTGATATTTTGGCAGTGTGGATAACAAACAGGTGAAATGAGCTCACGACTTTTGAAACTGAAGGGTACAAGATTAATGATTACAGAAACGACAGAAGATGACTACGTTAATTGCCATAGCGACTTCAAGAGTCCACCAAGACAAACAGTCATGCGATAAATTACTGTCAGTAACGAGAGTACACCGCCCTCCCTCTCCATAGCTGGAGCGCTTAATGTCACAGTCTTGATTACATCGTTTTGACCAATTCGTCTTTGTGACGTTTAACGACGTTGTACCACAGCCCACTATGACTGATGTCAGTGATGCATCCGGTACCTTTTTCATTAAGCCTTCTAAGAGGTCTGTAGATTGCATTCTGTCTCTTTCATGTCGTTGACACCTCTTCAGTTTTTGCTCATTAATTAAATGTCGGCCGATTTGTAGTGTGCAAATAAATTTACAAAGTGGACTTAAGGCATTAAGAATAAAGGGAAATTATTGTACACGATGTGAGTTTAGCTGATATTCAACACAAAAGCCATAGTAAACGCTCAAAGTGTGTTCTAAAGTAATGCAACCATATTTTGACTGATAACTAATGCCGTATGCAATGTGATGTTTCATATGTACACTCATGTAGCGTGCATTTTATTGACTTACCACAGACCTCCATCATGCAAAGCAGCATCACCAAAGGGAGGCTGGATAGGAAATGGTATGTTCCCTTTCATAAATACGTGAAATTGAATGACAATACCCGATGGGTTTACGGGGAACACGATAGCCATGGCAGCATCATGAATAAGGTCTTTACATGTATAATTACACAACCTCGGACGACCGCAGGTACGGGGCGGAAGCATCGAACTACACCAGTCATTGCGTGACGCAATGCCTAACGAGACCGCTGATTGGCTCAGGATTTGTAAACACTCTTGTAGTCGAGATCACCACAACACCGTCCACAAGACCAGACATAATGTCGTACAAGAGACTAGCCACAAGTAACAGGCGACAAGAACACGGGAATACTTTCGTTGCAGTTTGTTTGACTAGCGTGCGACTTGAATTCTGGCTGGAGATGTTATGTCGATGTTGTTATGGTCTGAAGGGGTCTTTCAATGGTTAAGAGGTCTCGACCCCAACCTAGGTTTTAACGGCATAGATACATTGTCCTCTGGTGCGGTTGTCCGTTGTCAACTTGAACAGTCAAACAGGAAACCAAAGTGTTGGATTTTTTCATTAATATAACAACGACCCTCCCAAGATAAATCCCCACCTACCTTTCTTCAGTACCAAGGACACTTCAATGGTCGACCCCTGTTTCATGCCGAGCGTCTTGGCGTCACAGACCAGCTTCTCTAAGTCCATATCCTCCTTCACAGCTAGTTCCAATGTCCCAGTGGTGTTGTACAGTCCCCCAGAGGCCTCCACCGCCTCCACCTCGTCACTATTGTGACGGGAATTTGCCAGGATCCAGGTAATGTCTGCGGCGGGCCGGGTGCCGGTAGCGCGACAGCGGACCGTCTCGTACTTGTCACTCCGCACTGACAGGACGTCACCGGAGTGGTATTCCTTTCCACTGTGCAAGATTGCGAGTTCCTTTGCATGTGCATGTACTGTGAGGGGCAAATCAATCATCATGGAATATTTCAGACAATAACCAATACCTTCTCATTGTCTTGTCCGTCGCAACAAGTCCCTCCACGAGTCTTTGAACAAGACCAACGATGAGTTAAGAGAAGGAATGAACAGTGACAAAATCGATGTCTTTTCACAGTTCTCAGCAGATTTACGGGCCATTTAGAATGACGTGCGCCACCAAGAGGTTGCCACAGCGGGACTTTTTGCGGTGCATTGAGGGAAAACGGGAGATAAAAGTTCTTTGCGCGGAAACTTCCGCTGATTCGGAAGTGCTTAAGGCGCTGTTTTATATGCACGTTTTTGTGTTTCAAGGCGTACACGATGAGATCACGCGCTTTGCTTTCACGAACACAAAACTCGACTCCATTAACATAACACACGTAAGTGTGCGTACGCGTAGGGCCGTGAAAATCGCCCTGGGAGTGATTTTGACGGATACATAATGCTTGGCGTCAGTGCTGACATATGGAAAGACACTTTTTACTCGATTGAAAGAGTGTTTTTGTACAGCATGGAAAGCCCCGATTAATCACAATTATCTCACTTTCCTCAAATTGTCTATTGGGATTTGCTCTTGAAATGCAAATCGCGGCAGGTCGACCATTTTCTGTCGACCATATTAACTTGACCATACTAACCGCTTGGTGGCGCACTGTATCGTGAATCCCCCCGTATTGAGTCTGTAAAGGAATTATTTGTCGTTTTGTATCACTTCTTAATTTAAGCTTGATGTTTTTGCTTCCACTTCTGCTGGTAGGTTGGAGAACAAACCATAGAGGCTGGCTTGCTTCTTTGTAGAGCTGCCATATATTTGGTCGTGTTTTATCGGTTTTGGATATTATTTCTGTGTACAGTGTGTAAATGTATGTGATGCACTGCCGGCTTGGTGTATATTACTGGTCTCTACATTACTACATATCACGAAGCGCAATCAGTAGTAAATATGCATGCACAGACCAATGCGTATCTGTGAGAGCCAGGGCTGTACGCCCCCAAAGAAGTTGAGTCTAACTGTATAAAAAAAATGAGTTACCCTTGCAAAGATACTTGTTTTGCCTACCACTATTCATGGGTACATTTTATGTTTTTTAAATTAATGACTTATTTTGAGGAATCTGTTCTATTTTGCTAATATTAACTAAACTTAACATTCATCAATTATTTCCTCTGCGGGTTCTTGCTGTTGTCACCAGAAAACAAAGGCAGGCGATCTGTTATGAAAAGGCTTGTGTGGATCATAGGTTATTTTCTCGGCACCAAGTATGAAATTATCCGAAAACGTTACTCACCATTTACATCCAACCTGAAGCCCACCACCAGCCCTCCAGTGGCATAGCCCCGATTGGACGCATTGCAGGAGAGCGTCAGGTGGTGGTCCGACGGCGCGGGCTCAAACACAAGCCGGCTGGTGCTCACAAGCAAGCCCGTCTGCGGGCACGCCTTGTCCGAGCTCGCCTCGACAGGGAGCTGGCGGTCCCCCACGGCCCACTGGAAGACGGCCGCTGGCCGGATGCAACTGAGCGTCACACAGGTGAGCTCGACAGCTGTGCCACTAACCACTGTCAAGTCGACGTCAGCATCTTCTTCACTGTCAGGACTGTCTCCGCTAACGCACTGGCTAGAGCCGCTAGATTCTTTGCGACAGAGCTGCACTTCGCGGAGAATATCTGCAATGAAAAATAAAGAAACAAAAACAAACAAACAATGCATAGAAAACCTAACAAAAACAGACCCAAAAAAGGTCGGTTCGAATCAAATAGCGGCTACACTTGTTTGGGAAGTGTAGCGCCTGATACATTTGTCTTTTACATAGTGGAATCTCTGAACTCTGCTTACTGTTTATCACAGGCTTCACGCAACCGTTCGAATACGACTGGTGAAAGCCTTGTTGATAGGAGAACTGTCCATCGAAGCAGAAGTCAATCTCATCGTCCAGTGACACGTCGTGTATCGTCAACGAGCCATCAGTGGTGTCCAGCACATACCGACTGTCCCGGTTGCCCGGACAGTAGTTTGGGCCAGAATTGTAACCGCCGGATACGATGAGATCTCCGTTTAGGGAGTTCTTGTGCCAACTTATCCTTATGATCGACAGGTTGGCGTCGGGCGAGTACTTGGCGCGAAGCAGCAGGGCGCAGTTCTCCCCCAACCAAACCTCGCAGGGGACAGCCTCCACGTTGTTGCTGTAACAGACAACTACATGCGAGAACACATTAGACAACAATGAGAAACTCATCCTCACTTTACCTTTCAGTGGGGAAGAACTGTACATAAAAGTACTTCTATTAATCATTAGATATTGTGACCATATACTGCGCTGCACCTGTCTTCCAATTAGGTCCCTTGCCACCTCAAGAGCCAACCCGTTTGATCAGAAAGGGAAAGAGGGTTCTGTGGGTTGGGATGTACAATAGCAAGTCCTGTTAACATTGAACATGCGAGTCTCATTTTGGTTCAGGTTGAAGTTGAAGACGCCAACTTAAAGCAAAAAACTAAATCTTCATAGCCCAGCAGCTGTTGAAAGGTTGTCAATTAGTACATGCAGAGGGGAAGAACAGGCAGAGAGTGAGTGCGATACGCTATTAAACAGTGTGAGGTAAATTGTCTGATTCCTATATAGGCTCTAATGCGTTGTTACGAGTTTATGTCTTGCTGTATCACTTCAGAGGGAAACTTTGCAGCGTGTTACTAACTTTGCTAAAACAAAATACGTATAATATTTAAACGTTTTGAATTGTAAATAAATCCTTCGTCCTTGAATGTTCCATACTGGTATTAATTTTACACGGTGTTTTTTTGCACAGATGCAATATAGCAAAGAGAGAAATATACACACCTTGATACTGCAGTAGCATAACGGCCGAGATCGCAACCCTGACAGAAATCATGTTGACGACATCAGCGGGCAATGGTCCTCCGGCTCAACACCGACACGATGCGAGCCCTTTTAATTTCTCTGATGAAATGGGCCGATATCTCTGTCCTTCGCCGAAGCGGTGGCTACTCGCTGACGTGGGCAGGTGGTGATGCATTACTCTCCTTGCCCGCTCTGCAATCGCCCCAATCCTGTCCCGTACCAAACATGGGCGTTGCCAGGTTTTTTTCCCGGAGGGGACCATTTTTTTTCCCAGGGGGTCACCAACGTGATGCAGAGTTATCAGCTAGAGGAGGTCAATTTTGATATTATTCAAAGCAAATTGGTACTTTTCATCCCCATTCATGTATTTCTTTTCTTTTGCCCCCCCCCCGGTTTTTTTCCATTTTTTAATCTCTCATTTGTTCCTGAGTCAAACGCTGCTGTGTCTCCCCGATGACCAAGGTAGTAAATCCGTCATAAATCAAGTAAATTTAATAACAGGTGGAACTCCTGTCAAGAAATGACATGTTATTGATCAGTTGCATCTGCTGATTTTGTGTGTGTGTGATTTACTAGTTTAATTGAAGCTCGCCATCGGTCAGTCTGCCTGGGTTTTGACTACTACATAGCCATTAAGAACTGCTATCTGTTGTGGTCCAAACGATGCGGCTCTTTTGTTGGTGTTTAGCACCCATCCGAAGATTTGACAAGCCGCTGCTAAGTGATGTTAATCGCACGTTTCGTAGGCACTTAAAATAATGTTATGTTATGCTACGTTATATGTTAAGTTATTCCACCATAAGAACAACCCCAAGCCTTAGGAGGGCTAGAGCAATACGGGTTTAACACAGTCTGGATTGCATGGCGACGTTTTTAGTAAGAGCATGAGAGCTATGTCATACTTGATAATTTGCCTCTCCGTAGCGTTATTTTGCGAAAAATATATATTGTCACTTTCGTCGACGGATGACATTAAGAAACTGATCATTTTTAGTCCAATCATTAAAGGTACACACATTTTGATGAAAAGGTCCTTTTCTCAAAATAGGCCCTATCCATTTCAGCTTGTTCTTTGATAGTTTTTCGTTTTGTATTTTAATGGATGTTTGCGGTCTTTTATTAATTTTGGTTAATGATACTAGTAACTTCGATCAATCATGCTTATCGTTAATGTTAGATACTTGAAACTTCCCGCACGTCTGATTAATTCATCTTATCCGGTCATTCATCTGTCTATTCCATTTAGAAAATGGCATGACTATCCACGTTTTGTGTTCTTAAATTGACTTACCTTGCACAACTCGAAAGTTCAGAACATGTGTGAAGATATCGCACGGCATTTGAGATGACAAATAAAAACATTTCATCCATCCTATATTTAGTGCAAATTTTTCTATCCTGATAAAATTTATATCTGACCGAAAAAAAACCCTAGAAACAGGAGTGTTAAAGGTTATATACAACCCTGTGAAGATAGTTTCTTTCTTTGGGGCATTTTAATAGAATTTTGGACTGTAAGGAAGAAGGAAAGTAATTAAAAAGTGCGTAATTTTCTTGGATAAAGTACAAACAGAGAGAGTGCGCAGTCAGGGTGCTTTTTTCGGGTGAGGGGTGGGACAGAATTTTTTCTGATTTGTTTAGTCTTAAATCTAATGCTCTGAAGCAACTGTTTTTCGGTTTCTTTTTGTTTTAACTTGCACGGTACGCTCAAGACGCACATTCAGACAGCACGTGATGGAGTTTAGACGCAGATTCTGGCACGGTTTGGACGAATGCAAGATACAGTTCTCCCCTCTGCCATTAAGGTTGATCAGAGCTGTACCCACAATTATCCAATTAGACGACATAACTGCGTAGGGACCGCACTTACATGCACATTCTTCAGCTTGACGCGCACGTGCATTTGGCAAAATCACGACACCCTATTGGTCGAATACGCATGTCGCGCGCGCGTGTCATCTGTGTACGAGCTTTGTGCCAGCGCAGTGACGGCTTCTTGTTCTGGCTGTCGAATAACACTATAGAGAAGCGCCAACTTTAGACCTTGGAACCAAAACGGCTGTTCATATATTCAATAAGCCTTTTGCGAATTAACTTTGACCCAAATCTTTTACACTGAGTGAAAATCACAACTTGAATTCTCCTTACTAAAACCACTGTTGCTATACCTCATGATTCGGGGCAAGCTTTTGCTTAGTTACATAAGAGACGCCTTGCAACA
>NW_019091576.1:279180-300061 GCF_001949145.1 Acanthaster planci | reverse complement strand
CCATGCACCCCGTGAACTCCTTCCAAGAATTATTTGGAAGGGTCGTTTTCGGATGCTGTCGATCGTCTCTTCCTTTTTCTTTGCGACACCCCCCCCCACCCATAAGGGAGTGCGGGTACCAAAATCCATTACAGGTCAGGCGATGCCGCGGTTGACGGTCAGTTGGTGGTAAATTGTGGCGTGTCGCGGGCGTCGTAAGATGTACCGAACACTACTGGCTTACACAATCATGAAATATCCAGCAGTTTGACTACGTCATTATACTCGAGGGCCCAATCGTTGAATTTGAGGACAGTTGGTGTCGTTTTCTGATTAGTTTTTTCCCACTGACGCTAAGGTGTTATCGAATCAAGAAATCTTCATGCTGTTATCGGAAATAAAATCAAGTGTATCTGCACATAATAATGATCCCTTTCACACATGTTTATCGTCTGGACAATTTTGGTAAATCTCAAGAGATCGGCTGAAATTGTGTTTTTCTTTGTCGGCGTCCCATGATTTTGAGTGCGTGTGGGAAAATACACGTACACTGGCAACTGTTTACCTCATAAAGTAATGAGAGATCGAGATCGAGTTTTGTACACTCACTACATCAGACAATGTACTAGCGTGCAGTGACACATTGCAATCTTGGAACAACAGAGGGCGCCAAAAGACAGACGACAACCAGACAATCAACAACAAACCAATTCTCGGCACGTCGTCGGGTGTCTGGTAACATTTGTCCGCACGAGTCTAGTTGCGACAGAAATTTGACGGCGTCTCGGCAACACAACGAAACTTGGGTAAGGTTTAATTCTGGTCCTTATGCTGGACAATAACAAGAACATTCAAATTATGGACTTCCGAGCACTTTTGTGTTGAGACAAGTTTTATTTGAAGCTTTGAACTAGGCCTAACTGCCTAAGTGACTCTTGAAGTTGAAAGTCAACGTTTGGTTTAGCCAGGCCAGGTTGTCGTGGTCGTGTAACTTACCGGTCGTTCATGTTTACCAGGGCCTAGGTACGAAAAATGGTGTCCTTTTTTGTTTTTGTATTAACTACGTGTTCACATTGCACGGTAAGGCGTACAAAGAGTTTGTGTGCAGCATATACAAGTACATGTCTGCTCAACTACATTACATGTAATTAGGGTTGTTACGCCCCAACCAGGCCTACAGCATCAGTCCCAACTACCTGTAGTATAAAACATGTACATGTAGTTGGCCCGTCCCAACTAGAGTGTTATAGTTGGGCCAGCTCAACTACAGCACAGGGGTCCAGTATGCATGTGCCCAAGTTATGCTGTTGTTTACAATGTCATGTCATAGATGAAGTGCCATATTTTTAGATGAATTGTGTCAAGTTTAAGATGCATAAACTTTAATAACGTTTAAGAAAATTTCTCCATAAATTGGTCAACAATAGTTGGGCCAGCTCAACTGCAGCACTGCAGTTGGGACTGTCCCAGCTATAGTTGGGACTAACGCTATAGTTGGAGCATAACAAGGTTCATCTTGTTTCTCGTTGCCAGTCGCTGGGTTGCTGGATTTGTCTAGAGTCAAGTGTGATGTTTGTGCCCTGTTGTATTGTACGTCTGGCATGTCTGAGGGTACAAGTACATGTACAAGATAATGTGATATTTGAGTGCAGACGAGCATAGAGGGTCTGTGAAGAGTGCCCTCCCAGAGGACATGTTTGTTACGTGTATTTAGATTTAATGACAATGAATGCGCAAAATCCTAGAAGAAGAAAGAAATGCCCTCCAACGGGATGATAAACGGAGAGGGTCTATTGGCAAGGTTCAAGGGGGCAAGATGCCATGAGCCTGTGTTGAATAGTACATACATGTACCTGACCCTAGAACTATCAATATCCCAGGATTCCTCGTTCCACATCTCCAAGGGGCATCTCAAGGAGCCCCTGCCAGTAAGTTCCAGGGGTTGTCTGCATAACATACATGCACATATAGGCCCCCTGTGTATTTCTCAGTATAGATGTACCGGAACATCGTGGTCTGAACTGTGTGTTTGTGGGGGGGGGTGATTTCAGTTCAGTGGCGTACATGTAAATGTACATGTATGTCACATGTTGGCGAGGGGGCAGGGCAAGAGAACATGAATTTCCCCCCCCCCTAAAAAAAAACAAATTACAAATTTTTGAAGAATCGTCACCTCCCAAAGGATGGTGCATGTACAAGGATATGCGGTAGGCCATATCCTTTCGAAAATAGTCCCTGAAATTGAAATTTAAAAAAAGGAACAAAAATAGAACATGTCAGAGATTTACAGGTATGATGCTGTTTCCTGGAACTTTGTTAGGAATTTACATGCAGGAATAAAAAGGAACTGTACATGATGTTTACATGGACATTTGCTCATTTTACTTGGTTTTTCTACCCTGTAAACAAAAACGTTTCTATTGCATTTCTTATTCATGTACATTGCCATCTACACTGTACGTGTGCCTCCTAGTACATGTTTATACATGTAAGTTGAGCTGCAGTCGGCCAAACCAAAGAAATCACTGTTTTTGCATTCCCTGACTAGAGGGCTTCCAATGTTTACAGCTGCATGTATCAAATCCGATGACCAAAAATTGAAGCCATTACTACGGGGCCATCCTGTTTGCACGCAGGTGGCACGCCCGTGAGATATTCCCCCTTAACCAATAGGTTCGTGTTGTAATTAGTTGGCAAAGTGCAGATGCGCTTAGGTTGAGACTGCCGTGGGAGTCTCATTGCCCCTCGGAAAGGCATCTCATCAGATTTGTCTATGTATGCTCTCGCTTTCCCCATTTTAGTTTTTAAATTTTTATTTCAATTGATCTATTTAGACGGGAAACATGCAGTAAGCATGATACCATGACAACAGCCAAACGACAAGGTGAGCAGCTGTCTGATTTCGGTGTTTGTGAGAAGGACAGGTCTCCTGAGGTGAAGGCACACAGTGACCTGCTGTCAAAATCAGGTTCGTTATGACCTCGTTAGGGCTGTGACGAGTGACCAGGATATATCCGATACCCAACCAAAAAGAGTGGGTTAGTCGGTGCCCTCTGTTGTGGTATTTGGCACTGTCATGTACAATTCCCCACACAATTCAAGTCACGAGACCAGTCATGCTTTTGTCACAGTTCATTTGCACCGCTTGCGACTCGGCTTAACACTGGATGACATGTGATGGACTTGAGGTGGCCTTGCAGGGACTTGTGATGGACTCGATCACAATGCCGCTGGTCCCATCAGTTTTAAGGTTCATTACCAAAAACCATACTTGCAAAACGTCTGCAACAATATACATGTACATTTATAGCTGAAAACAGAGTCTAAATGTTCATCGCTCAGTAACAATTGCTCCATCTCAAACCTGTTCAGAATTCGTCCAAGTGACACAGTGTACAAACTTTCCTGTGTGTATGAAAGGAATGTTTGCGAGCTTGTTAAGAATAGTTTTGTGAGGTGACAGATCAAATGGAATATTTAATTAGGCAACAAAAAAAATGATTATTTCTACTGAACAAAAATGAAATTTTCAATGTTTGATGTAAAGCCTCAATGATATTGAAAAACTCCCTTGGTTTGGTTCACCTAAAAATTCAGATATTTTCAGGCTCTCGTTGATTAATTGTGTTTATTTTTAGTAAATAGTGATCCTTATGAATGGAGCAGTCTGAACAATATAATCAAGTGATAAATGGAATGTACTGTTCCCCGAGGCAAAGCTTTATGAAATTGAGCATTATGTCTATTGTCCAATGAACTTATTCTCTCCATTGCAGTGGTGAAACAAGAATTAATTTTTTCTTCTTGTACAAAATTGCTGAAGATTTGCACATACTGTAAATTACCCATTAATTAAACATTTTAATCTGGTGTAAAATTGCACGTCAAAGTTACGAAGTCCTGATTCAGGTCATACTTCAAAAGACGTTCCTTCTTATTTGATAAATTGTGTTGATCTTTTGACAGCACATTTTATTTGTCTCTCTCTGTTAGCATTATACATTCACATGGAAAAGAACAGAAATTTCTTGATGTCATGATGGGCCAATGTGGCATAATATGCATGTTAATCATACCAGTCCAGGTGTGCATGCATTTTATGAGAGAACCGTACACAAGACCAGTCCTACGTTAGATTAGACAGCTCTTGTGACTTGAATTTAGACTAGAGGTTGTGTGATTTTCTTTCGGGGTCTCATGATGGTCATACAGGGACCACAAGATTTGCACAGCTTTGTGAGCTTCTTTTGTGCATACTGGTAGCTTGGCAGAAGTGTCCGTAGGTCGGCAGAAGTGTCCAAAAAGCCTGATAGAGAAAGCTTGGCACGAACAATGTACATGTATATTAGCCACTAAAGTAGTTGAGTTTATTATGTCGAGCAGAGCTGCAAAAAATAGGCTTAAGTCTCACTTCTTCATCTTCCCCTAAACTCCAGGTCTTACCATGTCCGGGGATGAGCAGGCATCGTCGTCAATACCCACAGCTGGTGGCGACCCTCACCGACACAGGAGAAAGAGAAATCGCCCCGTCCAGTACCGCCCAACAGATAGCTTTGACGTTCAGCCAAGCATAGCTACTGGAGGCTTCACTCATGGTAAGATTTCTCTTTCCAGCGATATGATTAGTTAGCACACAAGCACAAGTGGCACACAGGATAATGTAGTGTGTCTGTGTCCCGTATACCAGGAGGCCAAAGGCACTACCGTTGGAACATAATTCCATATTCTAGGAGAACGAGTGCGATTTATGAATTTAAATCCTCGAGCAAGCTTCTGGCACAGTAAAGATATAACATGCCACCTTTGAATTTACAGTAAATTTTGCAGATGTGTGTTTTGCCTTGAGCATGAATGTAGCAGAGTGCATTGAGTTAGAATAGCACATTATGCGGGGTTTGATATGAACTGTGCAATACAGTTACATCACACTGTTGCCGTGCATCAACCAATCATAATTGAGAATTCAATTTTGCTCGAAGATACACTGTAATGTTAAAATGTGGCACCTGAAGCACTGCATAATACTTTGTGGTCAAAACGCTTACAGGCGACACGTAAATACTATTTATAAAGATAAATTTCTGAGAATCCCAATTTCCTGAATTCTTGTGTTTTCTTTGTGTTTCCACTCCTGTTATAACCAGGACCTTGTTATAACAAAGTCCTGGTTATAACAATGTTACATGGTTTTCTCTAGTTCCTTATCTTCATTGTACATGTAAGAAGAGTTCACTGTAAATACAGTTGTTAAAACTCCACGTATTCCAGGCTGCGATGATTTTCTGTAGCTGATCAATAAAGCACATACTACTGGAATGGGAAGCCAGTCTGTGCAGTAATTCCATGGCTTCAGAAAAGAATTGTAGCCAAGAAAAGGTCAAGTCTTATCCTCTTTGAGCAGAAGCATCCCCTCATTTGAAAAGAGCTGCATTTGTCGGAAGTGGTTTTTTTTTGTTGGTAGGGACGTGACTGCAATGCTTGTATTTCCTAGTCATTCATGAACTACATGTAACGATGTGCACTTAGTGCCAAAAGGAGCCTCTGTTGCTAAGGAAATAGCGCCCTCTGTTGGTGCAGTTCACTGTACTTTACTTTAGACTTACATGTAACTGACTGTACCTGTACTAGACTAGACTGTATTTTACTTTAGATTGGTTGCTTCCTCCTCCTATTGCACCATGTTCAAGCATTGGATACAGGAAGCAGATCATCAGTCCTTCTCGGAAAATCCTCCATTGCCACATGTATGAAGCCATCCTAAAAAAGAAACAAGGCATCTGTGGTAATTAAACATAGTATATGATTGAAGAAAAGAAAAAGAAAACAAGGAATGATCAACTACAAAAATTCATGATCACAGGATTGAACCCGGGACTACTTAGTTCCATAATTTGGAACAATGGAATACCTGGATGATTTTAAAACAACTCTATTTGGGAAATGTGGAGTTTTACCTCAGTAGCCCAAAGCCCCCATGGTGCTTTAGAAACAGTTCCCATCCTAACACATTTCAACAGATACAAGCAGTGTAACCTTTTGCGCTGCAGATCGTCAAACAGTGTGACTCAGCAATGACACGCACCAAGATTAGGGCCATTTTCCAATGATCAACTTCGTCTCAGGCTTCGTCCCCGAAATCAATCCCCGATTGTGGGCCTGACGCATTTAAATAAAATTAGATTTTCTGTAATTTTTGGCTCTCTTGCATCCTATTTGATGTTTTGTGGCACTATTAGACAAAATATCGCACTTCCAGCTTCAAAGTCAGGTAGAAAAAACAGCTGAAGCCTGAGACGGAGTCGCAGTTGAGTATTGGAAAACAAATTGAAATCAAATAATGTCCGTTACATGTACATGTACATTGTAACTCAAATGTCACTTTATTTGCTGGAATGACGTGGCAAGCTTGGGTGGCAATACAATAACAAAGTCTGAGGTCGGATGATAATAATCTGTGATTCAGTTATGACCAGATGACTTCAATCAAATAGTAGCACAGAAACACAGCAGCGTGGCATCGTAGAGTAGCAGTAGTAGTTGAGTTTCACAGTAGGAAGCTGCTGTGCTGGTGGTGGTAGTGACGGTGACAATGGCTGTGATGACAATGGTGACAGTAGTGACAGTGATGGTGTTTCAGTTTGCTGAGCTGGCAAGGTTTTCACCCAGCACCCTGCACTTGTGAACAAAACAAAATACAAAAACGACATTCTGGCCGCTTCATGCAGGTGGGTCACTGTACTTACACACATGTAGTAGCACATGACTGGACAGAACCCATGAAATGAATCAAAACAGTTAGAGTATGAGTCATTTGGTACGGAAGGGTGACTTATGCGGTGGTGGTACCAAACTTTACAAAATTAAGCAAAGTCCAACATTCGGTTCCACTGGCCAGTCACTTTACATAATGACCACTTGTGTGTTCCCAGTCCAAATCTCACACCTTCACACTGCGCCCATGTTCTTCAGTCCAACAAAGTTCAACAAGTTCATGATAATCAGCCACCATTTGACAAAACTGCTTAGATTTGAGGGGCTTGGAATAATTAAGGTTTTTGAAGTGTACCTGCAATACATTTTTCTTAGACACAGTTTTTTTTCACTTTTGCATCCTTCAATACAGTACAATGTACATGTATTTGAAAACTCGTTTACATGTACTTTCCTGTTTGGTTTAATGCTTTGAAAATGGCATGCTTTTAAGCAATGAAAATTATCGATGGTTTCCCGGACAACTGAGGGCGCCGTTGGTGTGAGGTTACATGTAAAGGAAGACATGATTGAGTGCATGGGTGTTTCTATTCAAATTGGGAACCCAGAATTTACTAACTGAAAGCAATTCTGAGAGAGGGAAGGATGTTTTTGTTGCTATGTATGTACATGTGTTTAAACCCTGACTCAGCAAAGAAGGGAAAACTGAGTCCAGGAAAATCTACAAAAATGCACGACTGTTTTTGTACAAGCCATTGTAACATTGAGGCTTCTCCCTGAGATGACTTCACAGTTTTGCACATGAATATTGGAATACTCATTAGCGTTAAAAAAAACAAAAAGGCAGTTAAATCCCCTTTGGAATATTGTAAAAAGCTGAAAATAGGTTAACTGAGACGCAAAGGTTCATTTGGAGGTTTGTATTGAAAAGAAATTATAACAACTACTCTTTACATGTAAGTTTGATATAGGGTGGGTGAGTCAGGCACTGATGTCGGTAGTTGCAAAAAGTGTGATTGGTTTATTTTCTTTGGACCATACCTGCAGTTTTTCCCAAAAGACCGGAGGATATGATTAATTTTGATTAAAACAAAACTGTGTCCAACTGATACTAAAACGTGGACTTTTGTTTTTCGTTGTTTGTTTCTTGTTGTTTGAACATACTCTTTGGTGGATGTCTTCCATTCACTAGGTTTATCAACACCACCATCAAACTTCCAACACCACTGCATTACATTACCCTCTGAGATAACATCGACCATACGCCAAGCAAAGAAGCCTGGATCAGGAGTTAATGATCAGGGGTGTGAGGGCACAGTGCCCTCTGTTGATGACCCTGACCCAGCGAAACCAGTAAACCTGATGGGCATTATGGACATCCACAAGACAATAGCTAGGCAGCTTGAACAAGCGTCTTCGTTTGCAAGTATGTATACATCCCAGGTACTCAATGCCATTAAGGAAGTGACCCGGTATTACGGATTCTGTTCCACCACGCTGGAAATGGTTTATATAGCCAGTTAACGTCAGATTAAAGGCTGCTCGGACGGGTTTGTTTACCCGCAAATTCTTCAACCTTGCTATTGTACCTTAACCCAGCCGAGCACGACGCATTAATATGGTACATTAACCGCAGAAATTAGAAAGGCATTCTTAAACGAGTGTACACGTCCTCTGTGGAACAAATAAGGAAAGTTGTGTGTCTTTTCACATCATCCTGTGTCAAGTGCTTAAAAAGCCCCCACATTTTTGTCAGCAGATTTTTATACCTCTCTTCCCAAACAAATATCGGTTTTTCCTTGTCGAAATTAATTCCAGGAAAATGAATTGACTTTATTTGTTATAATCTGAAAGCTACATTTACATTAGGTTGATTTTGGGTTCCACAATTTAAAAAAACCAGAACATGCAATAAGCTATATTCAATGTCACTGAAGTCAATTTTTACAAGTTCACACTGTGTTTTCCTGTGTGTGCATTTGTGTGGTATTGATTATTTGACAAAAACTGCCACACTGCTTAATACAAGTTGATCAATTTGTCTTGTAATCCATTGACATGTACTTTCTAAACTTGCAGACAGTGAGCATCAGCCCTGCCCCTTCTGCTCCTACGTCTTCAGTAGCGTTGCTTTCCTTGCCAGACATCTCAAATACAGACATGGGATCAACTTGGAGATGCAGGTTGACTTGCCACCAGATACCACAGAACCATCTGGCCAGACTCCGTATCAGCCTACCCCAAATGCTGACCAGGATCCTAGCCTGAACCTTGTTTCTGCCTCTGCTAGCTTAAACTGCTCAAACAGAGGTCAGAGAAACACTGAAGAACTACTTCAACCCTCTCTAATGAATGGTGATGGTAACATAGAATCGTGGAGCAATCTCTCAATTCACACACCCGAAGTTAGTAAATCAGAGGTCAAGGGTCAGAGGTCAGAGATCTCAAACAAGTTGCTGGACCGACTTGGGCCACCAATGTTCAGGCAGGTCGCTGTGGACAGCCAGCCTGGGCAGCCTATCATTGTCTGCGACAAGTGTACCCGGGCTTTCACTACCAAGGAAGACCTGGAGCAGCACCAGCAGGTCCACAACGTGGCTAAGGCCTACCAGTGCCAGCATTGCCACAAGCTCTTCCAGAACCCAAGCAGCCTCAAGAAACACACCAGGCTGCACACCGACGGCAAGATCTACGCCTGTGAGTACTGCGACAAGTCATTTGCCGCCGCTGCCTACCTCAAAACCCACCTGCGACTCCACACCAAGCAGAAGCCATTTGTCTGCAGACACTGTGGAAAGGCATTTGCTGCCAGCGGTACCCTCATCAGTCACGAGAGAATCCACATCAATGATAAGCCTTATGGCTGTGAGTTTTGTGGGAAACGCTTTAGGCAAGGTAGCCATCTCAACAGGCACAAAATCATCCACACCAACCTTAAACCCCACGTGTGCAGTAAGTGCAGCAGAGCCTTCGCCGATGTGGCAAACCTCCGCCGCCACGAGCGGATCCACAACCAGGACAATCCCAACGTCTGCGCGGAGTGCGGCAAGAGCTTCATTAACCTGAGCAGCCTCAAGAAGCACGAGCGACTCCACACGAACGAAAAGCCCTATGTCTGCCGGCACTGCAGCAAGCCCTTTGCCTCTAGTGGGAACCTCATCAGCCACGAGCGCACTCATACCAATGAGCGACCCTACGTCTGCAAGGAGTGCGGAAAAGCCTTCACCCAGAGCAGCCACCTGAAGGCTCACATGGGGACCCACTCCATGGACACCCTCTACGTTTGCAAGCACTGCGGACGGGGCTTCACCCAGCGCAGCACCCTTTGTGTTCACGAGCGCATCCACCTAAATAAGAAGCCCTACACCTGCAAAATCTGCGACAGGGCTTTCACCCAGAGCAGCACCCTAAAGGCGCACATCCGCACCCATACCAAGGAGAAGGCGCATATCTGCAAAGTCTGCGGAAAGGCCTTCTCTGCCAGAGGCAATCTGAGAACTCACGAGCTCATCCACACTGATGAGAAACCATTCAAATGTGAGATGTGCACTAAGGCTTTCAAACAGGGAAGCACCCTCCGTGCCCATGAGCGTACCCACACAAATGAAAGACCCTACGTGTGCCGAGCGTGTGGGAAAACTTTCGCTGATGGAAGCAACTTAAAGGCTCACATATTAAGGATTCACTCCGGGGGTAATAGCCCTGGTCTTGGACTTGTCCCTGGAGGTCTCCTTGGTACAAACAGATAATGAAACTACCAACACAGAAGATCCATGTTTAACAAATCAGTTCCTTGGTCTCAGTGCAGACCTTAATGCTTCGCAGTCCCCATTCGGAATCAATACCACAAAAACTTCAGGATTACATCAGCATTAAGAGTCAACCCGGGTGGAAACAATTCTTAAAAAGTGATTCAGTTAACAATGTATAGCGAGTGGATTGTTCAACGGATTTGAGAGCAGACCCGAATGATCATCAGAACTCTGCAGGTATTGTGCTTGATCTTTCAAGAGGGCTGGAAATCCTGAGCAAAATCCTGAGTGAGGTGAATGCTGTTGTCCGAGCTACACATAGCAAACTTGCACCCAAGGATGATGGATCAGTCGATCACTCAAACACTTTGCGAGCTCAGGAAGCTTTCCGTGGCACAGGAGAGCATGCCAACTTCAGGCAGAGTCTCGTAGACGACCTTGAGCTTTCAAGAATTTTACCACTGAACTGAGGGCCTTTGTCAATTTCGGTAAATTTTTCTATGTCAGTCCCCAGTTTCATCCGTATGTGTTTACCCTTTTGTGAACGGATGGCCTTTAATTAAGAGGAAGAACGAAAACTTGTACTGTACAAGTACGTGCTTAATGTTCATCGTAGAGTGCCTGCCGTACATTACGTGTGTACCCGAAAGGGGTTTTTACATATGAAAGGCGCTATAAAGTCGGATTATCATCTAGAAAGCACGTACATGTAGAGCGCCCTCAAGTGGTTACAGTAGCTATATATTTTACGCCCTCGTGGTAGGGCCTAAAGTAATCTGGCTAAAATTTAGGATCGAAAAGTGTCTCTATGTATTTTAAAACTGTCATTGGATGGCGCTCTGCTGTTCTGGAGTTTCTTTATTTCCTAGTCGCTAAAACATTTTCACCATTTGACCCACACGACTGAGTCTCTCAACAGAGGGGAGAATTAATGGGGCGTGTTTCATAACGACCACGCAACACCATGTTGTAAAGTTGACATCTCTGTGATGATCCGCCCACTTTTATTGAACCTGCACGGTATTGTTGTCGTCATACGTGTACCTTTCTGAATATGACACTGTGAATGATTACGATTGGTTAGAGGTTTTGGGTGGAGAGTGCACGAGAAGCGAGGTCGGTGCAGTGGTTCGTTCCTCGCATTCCAACTCTGTGGATTGGGTTTTTAGTCCCTATCGTATTCCGTGAGTTTTACCTGGAATATTCCTCTACATGGGGGTTTCCTCCCACCTCTTAAAGTGTGATTGCTTCTCATAGTGTCCTCTCTACAGGTTTTGGGTTTTTTTTGTTGTCGAGGTCGCTTTTCAGGAATCCTTGGTGTCATTACCAGAAAACGATTAATGATTTTAATAAACGTTGTGCAACCATTTAGGATTCAAAATGGATACAAGGCGTTGTGTGCCAAAATTTGATTGTTTTCAGCGCATGAATTGCTTTAAATGCTCTTGTATTAGTCAACACTAATACAAGGCGATGCTACAAAGTGCTAATGTATTTGAGGTTATCACCCTTTTCTCAACCACAGTCTTCACGGGCGAATCCAGGACTTTTCCTCGGGGATTAGGCCGTAGATTTTCTTTTTTAAAGTCTCATTTTTGCGGACTAAAGACTCCTATTTGTATTAACACTCACCTTGTACACATATTAAGAATCTGTGGAATACTATGTTGTTTTACCTTCCTTTTTTTATTGATATTTTAAAATTATGTTCCCTATTTTTGTTTTTCCTTCTTTTGTCACTCCATCCGAGCCTGATCTCTTACCGGTTATTGAAGCAGCAGTTTAAGCGATCAGTTTGAAATGAATGGCTGGAACTGTTTTACTCATTTGTGCCCATTGGTGTTGGTATCTTGGTACGTCCACTGCTGAGGAGGGGGTCTGTAGTTCGCGACAGAAGGTCCCAGTGATGGTTTCACTCACGTCTAATCGTCGACTGTCACGAGAGTGCGATCCTATCAGCCATCATTTTGTGCATTAAGAAGGCTTCATTGTCACTTGGGCCTTTACTCAAGGCGCACCTGTCTACCTGGACACACAACGCACACTCTGGCTGCTCACGTGCCGTGGCAGTCTCCCCTGAATGAGAGAGAGGGGTGAGAATGAGAAAACGCATTCGTAAACCTTAACGAGAGGGAGGCAGTAATTCGGGCTTTAAGTGTTTAAGCTTAATATTTGTTTGTTTGTTTGTTCTGTTTGTTTGTTTGTTTGTTTTTAGGGTTTTTTGTGTGCGTGTTTGTTTGTTGTTTGTTTTTTCCTTTTCTTTCATTTACAAAATGGATGAAATTCTTTTCACTGTGAAAGTTTTGAAAGGAGGCCCTTTCAAATCTTGGCTATGTTCACCGTAACATGCTAGAAAAACGTTCTTTTATGTGTGTGGTTTGAGATTTTTTGACACTGCATCCCAGCCAATCATAACCGTTGAGCAGAAAGGCCGCAAAGCTGCAAATCGAAAGCAGTCATGATCAGGAATGAGTGTATTTAGTTTACCGGTCATAACCTAGAGTCGGTTTCGTTGTTTCTGTCCGATAAATTTTATAAACCGCTTCGAGGATTTGACTGCAAGATCATCACGTGAAAATCTCCCGCGAAGAACGACCGGTCCTCTCTTTTATTATGACCGCCAAAACGCATCCCCAGCTGACCCTTTCGTTCACCCATACCTGTTTTACAAACAAAGTGTGGACATTAATTTATTCTCTTGTGGCTGAGGAAACTTGAGGAAAATGCTGCTTTTTCTCCAAACTGGGATAACTCCTTCGAGCTGCATTTTAATGGTGATTTCCTAGACTGGTCCTCTTCATTTTGCCACAGATGACCTTGACCCAAAAATGCCTCTGAAACGGTTTTTCTGAGAGGTTAAAATTGTGTGGACCTGTGTGAGTCCACACAACGTCATCATACTCTACATTATGTGGACTTCCTTTGTGCAGAGGTCCACACAGTGTATGTCACGCTTGTACGACCACGTGTGTAGAATGGGCCTCGAGTGTTCAGGCGTCCTGTCATGCCTTTGGGTTGACAGTGTTGTAGCTGGGTGCTTGACGAGCCAGTCCTGCGGCTTCCTTTGAAAATGGTTAGCCCCGAAATAAAAATAAATATAAAACTGAAATAAATACAGTCTGTATTTTATGCACCCCAAATGCACTACGTGGCTTGAAGGTGGTTTAGTCCCGATCAAGAGTGCATTCGCCCCCTCTTAGCTTTGGATGATCATGTAGACCAATGAGTGGTTGAAATCATTTTATAACCTCCAATAGACCTTTATCATAATGCTGCCATATTTGTCTTGTTCTTCATAGACCCGTTGGCAATGGTAATACAACTTCACTTATTGACAAAAGGGAACGGACTATTTTTTTCATCTAGCCTCACTTTTGTTGCGTTGCTTTGAATGGTAGATACAACTAAAACATCGCGTTTTGTCTGTAGATTGCCGATGTGGCCGTCGCATCACTGTCAAATTCAAGTCTTCATTCAGCTGCGAGTTTCAACTGAGGCACTGCATAGGCCTATCCAATCATAATTGCAAGGAATACCATTCCTCACAAAGCACAGCGGGGATTAAATTTCAGGGCAGCCCTGTTTTCCAGACAATTTGCTTACGGATTCTAGTAACTAGTTACTTGTGACCATGCTTTCAAGGTCATTTTATCGTCAAGCTTCAGAAGGGCCGCGAAACACTCGACAACGAGAGACTTTGAGACGCTGATGGCAACAGACATACCGGTCCTTTTTTAAGATATTGTGCGTGCTCAGAACAACGCGCACATGATCAGAACTGATACAAAGACCGGTATGTTTTTTGCCACCCAGTGTCTTAAAGTCTCCCGTTGAATATCATCACTTTTACTCTGATTTTACCTTTTTAGCATCGCCAAAGTTGCAAACTTCATGATTGCAAAAGAATGCAGGTGTTTATCCAAAACTGCCCTCCATAATCAATTTCAACCAATACCTCTCCACGGGACTCGGAAAACCGGGATTTTGTTTTGCTGCTGCTGTTGTTTTGTTTTTGTTTGTTTGTTGGGTTGTTTTTGTGTTTAGTTATTTGTTTGTTTGTTGGGTTGTTGGGGTGTTTGTTTGTTTGTTTGTTTTGCTTTAGATGACATTTGAAGCGAGATATGGGACGGAGAGAACCCCCCCCCCTTTGTGTTGGTCATTGTTTGATCGGAATCTCAGGATTTCTTTACAGACTTCTAGGGGGATGTGTTTAGGTAACAATAGTCTAGAGTGCGTATAGGGATTGGACAGGTAAGGGGGTACCCCTCCGTCCTATATCTTGCCTTGTATATTCGATGGAGCTTGGAAACTCCTGTGAAAGTATGTAAGCAAATCACGGGTACATTTCCTCTGTCCGCCATTTTCTTGTTTACCACCGATATCGGGTCCCTCTAGCCTCAGGTCTATAAATTCCGTTCCAAACATCCCAAGCAAGTCTTGTGACAGATTGACTTTCCAAATTACCGCACAGCGACTGTAATTCTTTTTTTACGAAGAGACAGTTGGGAAGAACTCCGCACAAATATGCATGCAGTGTATTGTTCGTTTGGCATGCGTGAGTGTATTTTGCATTGTTCAGTGAGTTCAAAAGCAAAATGGGATTTTGCTTCCACACTTGGCAATTCGTGATTTACTGCAGCCACGATACCGTCAAGGTTGATTACCTGACGGCATTGATCTTTGCAATTCACTACAGACCTGTTTTTAGTTTGGTAAAGACGCAGCGTGCAACGAAGTATTTATTGTCGTGAGACAATTTATTTCAGATACGAAGCGACTGAATAGGGTTACTGACTTTATGGGCTATTATATTTCAAAGACCGATCAGTCTGGCATTCTGTTGAACGAGTCCTGTGTTTTTGCAGTTATCCTCGGGCGTATAGATCGACGTGTTGGTCGTCGATTCTGTCATAGGTTCGCTTGTAGGGGATCAGCATTTTGCTAAAGTACCAAAGGGATGTAGGCCTATTTGTAATGCACCCTGCCGGTTCGAGCTCGGTAGTGGTGCTTGTTGTAGTGAAAACTGTTTTGATTTTTGTAGTTTTCGGTCAGGTTTTCTTTTTCAGGACTGGGAGAAACGTCGGGCGTACAACGAATAAAGATCGATACACTTATTCTCATTTGGTCTTTTCCTAATTTCCAGATCTGCAAATTTACGAATTTGTACGGTGATGCATACAAACTCTTTCGGAGGGACAATCGGAAAACATTTTCCTTGGAAATCAATCTGTTATCGACGTGTGTAAACAAAACAAGTGTATAACTCATACATCGCATCAAACCACCGCGGTGTAGTTGGAAGTTGAAACAAACTGTTCAACTGTTTTATTGTTTACTGCCATTTGGTCCAGCTAGCCAGAATTTGAAATTCCATTCACAACGTCTAGAGCATATCATGCCTTGTGGGTCTTTGTTGTAATGGACAACCAGAATTCTCAGCCACAAGACGAACTGCTGGTTCAAACTCATTGTTCTTTTGGAATGCATGGGTTCAGTCCCTGGATATGGCTATAACTACCAACCACTTTCAAAATGGACGTTTTGACATCTCATAAATTAGCCTTCGGCGTTCGACACCGTGGATACCCATCCAGTAGCACAAAAACATCATTGCGTGCGGCGATGCCATTCAAACATGAAAAAAAGACACCAGTGTGAGTAGGGAGCTACTCCGTGTTTATTTAAGTTATAAGCGCTGCGGCAGGCGGCGCGGTTAGTTATGCAAACATTCAAATGCCGCCACTTCGTGCGCATTAACTCGGCGCGCAGCACGCGCACGCGTAACTAGTCCATGTTGATTGGGTATCATCATTCCATGCTTGCGCAGAAATGCTCAACCAGTGATTCGTTGCAAGATATCAACGTTCCCCTTCGCCCTCCTTGCGAGTGAGTGTGACGGCAAAAATGTTTCAGGGAAATTCTGCATTCATTGGATTATATCCACAACATGTAATGCATTGTTCAAAACAATTTCTCTACCAAATCGGCAGAAATGTGGAAAGAAAAATAGAAGTATATTCTATATGATATAGTAAAGCTGGTCGTGGCTTCGCCAATCAAAATTGCCTTTTACGTGTTACTTCTTACCTGGTACTGCTATCTGGAATGTCATTCGTGCCTTGAATGAAGACTACACAAACTGTTGGATCAAGATTGATTCACTTTGCTGTCTGGTGGATTGCAAATCACAACAGACAGACTGGCGCCTTGCCCAAGGGATCATCTTAACTCCAGCATCGCATGACGGTCAGAATAAGAGAAGTTGAAATGGATAAAATAAATTGATGCTGAGAACTGATGTCAACGCTCTGTAGGTGTTCTTGGCCAATTTCGGAAAATGCGCTGTTCAATTTGTAAAATAAAACTTCAATTTGGCGTGGATTTTGAAAACGACTTAAACCCTGGTTTCATATTCGCAATACGAGCATTGGACTTCGTTTTTAGAGGTTACATATAAGTTTTACTTCATTTAAGGGGTTACAAATAAGTGATTAGGATTTCGATTTGACGTATTCTTTGCCAATTGTGATCAATGGGTAATCTTATTCACCAAAAAAATCTGTCTTTTACCGTAAACTGTCGGGTTATGAGTTTTCATTTTCATTTGCTGTAAGTTGAATTCACAAAATTTGCGTTCAGTTTGATAAGAAATATACAGGGTCACAGAAATCATGATACCGCTTTGATAATGAATACAGAGATAATGAAGGTGAAGTTACCCATGAAGGATTATGGCGTGTTTGTTATCAAACTGTATACACCAATTAAAGTCTATGATTTTCCTGTGTTTTCCCGTTCAGCCATTGCAGGAAGGCCACGGGTGAAGTTTTATTTGACTGTGGCTAAAACATAGTACAAGAAGGAAACCTGAGCGTCGGTGTTTGTGTAGGATTCGTACAATAGTCGGCATGTTTATAAAAACAGGAAAGCGCTATTGTAGTCATGAATATTCAAACATTTAACCATTTAACTAAAAACTTCTTAATATAACTTCTGTTAGCACAAAAACAAATTCCAATT
Source organism: Acanthaster planci (assembly GCF_001949145.1). The sequence continues at coordinate 282,599 of NW_019091576.1, read as the reverse complement.
CTTGATCAGGCATACTTTAAACACACACCGCGCAAAACTGCCTGCACAGTTTGCGAAATAGATTGAGTTCAAATTAAGATGAATGCAGGATTCCAGAGGTACTTTCGATTTCGCACAAACGACATGAATGTTAACATTCTAAACCTGTACAACATCGAAAACTGAACGCTGACTTTAGACGACGCAATGCACCCGCACTGAAACAGAATTTGTTTTTGTTAAATAGAAACTGGGTTCGAATGTTCGTTCCATTTCGCTTAAAAACGAATGCTGCCATTGCTAATTCCTTTACACATTTTCCGAAATTGGCCGGGAAAACAACAGTAGCTGATATACCCAGCAAGAAATGAGACCGAGGGGTACCCCCCCAACATGTCCAATCCTTATACACATTCCAGACTATTGTTACTTAACACATCCCCGCCAAGATGTCTGAAAGGAATTCCCCAGATTCCTGCGAGATAATGACCAACACAAAGCAGGGGGGGGGTTCTCTCCGTCTCATACCTTGCTGCATATGGTAGCTGAAGGATAAAGAGGTGTTTAATGTAGGGCACAGACGAGCCATGCAACAGTGTAGTTATTGGCGCGTTTCAGACACAACAAGACAAGCAGGGATTATTGGAGGCCGCCGACATTTTCGTGCTATTGTATTGCAGACAACAAAGATGAAGTATTTTGCATTTTTTCCAAGTGTATATCTTGCTGTTAGGCAGAAGGGCTTTTTAGGGTTCGTCTGTTCTCGGTTTGTTTGAGTGTAAAGGTTGCCTGCCAAGCGAAAAGAATTAAGGGTCGATTTGTTGGGTCAAATTGGCCCGTTTACCTGCACTGCAGTGCCGTACGTGAGGCAACTGTGCCGTTAAGACTAGTATACGTGTACGCCAAACACGCATCCGATCTGCTGACTTGGCATCGATAGGAACAACGTCAACCTAGCCCTGAAGGATTAAGGAAGTTCGAAGCTCTCATGTGAGTTTGCAAATGCCAGTACATAGTCGTCTTTCATGGTATCTCCGTGTTACTTAATATAATACTAACTAATAATAATACAAGGTTTTGGAAGTTGTAACCTGTCGTTGTACTTCCACCCCTTACGGATCGAACATGGTGGTCATGTCCAGCTCTGCTAACTTCTAGAGGTGACCATGGAGCTAAAGTATAATATGATGCACTTTGCATGGCCCCTGGCTTCAAGCTTGGGGATGGTCTCCCGGAAGCTTGTTTGAATACAGATTGCCTTCTTCTTTGTTTCTCATATTCTCAGTCTACTGCAGCAACCATGGAGGGTTACACCACTCTTATTTTGCTGATATGCCTTGGTTGTGTCTGCGCGTATGACTTTAACAAGCTATCAGGTAAGCATTCGATTCTTTTGCAACAGTTTCGAGCCTGTTGCGCCCATCCGAAAACCTCCTGCAGTTACGAGATTCTGAATCATACCTCAGCGGGGTCAATATTAGAGGCTTTGCATGGTAGCCATCATGAAGGGCAGTTCCTTTTGTTCTACAGTGAAACCTCCTCTGTGCATACCCTGTGGAACCAAAAAGCATTGGCCTGTAAGATGGCAGCTCTGCTAACCCTCTATATACATGTACACGCACACGTCAGTTCCAAAGTATCTTTTTTCGTCTAACCGACATACCCAGCCCTTTTGAAGATAGCAGACTTTTCGGATTCCAGTGGTTAAAGCTGTACAACCTATCCCTATTTATTTTTTACCTATTTTTTTTTACACGGAATTAGATCATTTTTTCTGGGCGCAACTAATGCATTCGAGAAATGGGAGTTTATTTTGTCATTGTTTTCACGACGTGATAAAATGCCAAAACCTACTCAAAACTTTTCCATTTCGAGTGTTGTTTTTTCACAACTTCAGTTTATATTTTTATCAAACATTTTCATGAGACCTAAGTAAATCAAAGAAGTTTCGAAATAAAGCAATTGTTTTACTTTATTCACGATCTTGTCAGGGAAGAGACTTTATTCATGGGTCGGCTATATTGAAATCGAAAACGAGGTTAACTCTTCATTTCAAACTTTGAGAGTATAAATGAAAGTAATAACATGAGATGTTCACAGCAAAATAGTATCTGCCTATACTCTGATGATTAATTTCATATTTGTGAATAAAAACTACGAAACTGTGGCTTAGTGTTTGCAGCAAAGTTTGGAAAATACCGCAAGGGAGGCTTGCGACGCATGCAAATCAGAAAACAGGCTGGTGCCATCCTAAACGACAGTTCGCAATTCATCGGACTGATTCAGGCATAAGATCTTAAATGGCGTCTGCGTGAATAAGGTCCATTACTCGCTGCGTAGATCAAGAGACGATCTAGGGCGCCTGCTCACCATAATTGTGCAAATTTATGGCAAACAGTATCATATGCAGTATTTATTCGTTCTGGGTTAACACAAAGGAAGTTAAAAATTTATCTTTTCACTTGTCTAAAATCTTAAAAACAAAAGTCATTTCACAACGAATCATTGATGTATTATGCAGTTTTCTTTTTTTTATTTAGTGTTATTTGCTCATTATGTTTTTCATCCATCATTTGTGTAATTGCTTTCACAAACCACCGTTCCTTAGAGACCAAAAGACTTAATATCCACAGAATTAAAAAGGAAACACCCACTCTCAAATTTTGTGTGCCCATCGCATCCAAGACCGCGGGTCACAGGTCTCCGAACTAAAGCTGACATTTACCGGCATGTGTCACAAATGGCCTTTTTTTTCAAGGTGAGGAGAGAAGGCTGGCTCTTCGCAATGAGATATACAAGTTGGTGGACGACCACGGTGAGCATTTCGTGTCAGTAAAAATAATCAATGGGTTTCACACATTCTTGTGGGGGTATTTCTGTTGTTTAAGTGTAAACTAAAGATTTAGTATGTGAAGCGCAGTTTCCGAATCGAACCAGATTGTTTTTCCTGAGTTGACATTTTAACCATTTGTCCTGATGTAAAACAAAAATTAATTTGTGACAATACACCTTGCAAATTCCTCTTTTTTAGGGGGGGGTAAATCCCAAATATTTATTTCATGAAATTCTTGTGTTGTGTTTTTAGTACCTCGTAAGGGCAACGGATGTACTTCCTATTTAGGTACCCATGAAGGTACTGTAAAGACTCTCACACCAGTGTGCCTTTGCCTGCAATAGGGGGACCCAAGTTTTTCCTCGCTTGTTCTTTTGCTTTGAAGACCTCTCGTATGTTTTGTGCTTCACGATTGTCAGTGGGAAACCCTGAGTCGAATGGGAACCCTTTACCCTCTTTCAATCGGCCCCCTCCCCCACTTGATGGCAAAAACCAAACACGCTCACACACAGAAAATAATGCTTGGTCATCATTCGATGCAGAGAATCGAAGAGGCAAGGCGCCCGCACCGCAGGAGCTAGAGAGAGGGACCGACCAACATGGTAAG
>NW_019091576.1:248790-277346 GCF_001949145.1 Acanthaster planci | reverse complement strand
TTGAACACATTTCCTCTGCTTGTTTGTGTTACAGTGGGAAGCAACAGGCACTACATTGGATTTTAGTGAAAGTGTGTCTTCAATTATTTTGTTCATTAATGTAGTCCATGCTGGCATATAAACCCGAGCAAGGCACGAATTGCAGGTGAATTTTGAAAGCGTTCAGCCTGCCGGCCCTGTGGGGAATACCAATGAAGGAGTAATTGGAAATACTCCAAATCGATTTTAACGTTAGCAACAAATTCAATGTACAGAGTTCCACCCCTGCAATTCAGAGCTGTGGAAGTAAATAAAGAGATCAGGCACTGTTCGGGGAACTGAACAAGTCTGTAATTTTGCAATGAACTCAAGCAGACACATTGTTTTGTTTAACGGTCATTTGGAGTTTAAGAAAATGTACATGCCAACCCTTGTGCTTTGAGCACCGCAGTGGAAAAAGTAAAATCTTCAGCTGACGGGTCTCGGAAAAATTGGAGATGAGCAAGAACGGTGTTTGATTTTTACCAATATGGTATCAAAACGACCGTACAGATTTAAAAACTAAGTACCTGAAAAAATGCACTGCAGCGATATCTGAAGAAAAGGTGAGGGGCGCAATGTATTAACATTAATCAACACTTGAAGTTAATCCATACAGATTCTCTGTTTATAAAGAGTGACTCAACTTTGAAAATTGTTTTCTCGGCTGTTTGTGGCATCACAATGCAGCATATCCTCCTCGTGTTTCAGTTCTTGTGAAAGAAAATCCTTGTTTCAAAGAATCGTAAAAAAATAAAAATTTGTTGAAAATATGTTGAATTGGGTTCTGCAAACAATATTGTTTGAGGGAAACCTACTGAGATTAAGCGCATAAAGCGACAAAGTGACAAAAACCGATAAGCGGTTGCTTTCACTGAATTCTGGGCTTAAATTCACGCTTTCCTTGGTGATCACTAATAGACAAGAGCATCATCTCCAAGAGTTCGTTCCTGCAAATCACTACCGTAACCCTCCGGCAATAATTGAATGTAGTGCATTGAAATTATTGAATTAATTCGACAAAAAGTTCAACAATCTTGGCTGTCTTCTGTAGCCTATGTTAGCATTGATTGGTTTAGACATTATTGGCTCGGTAAAATGGCCACCACACGAACTCTGGTGGCTTCAACCAATCAGGAGATTGGTTACCGTGAATAATTGCGCATGCGCGCCAGAAGGGTGCCAATCTGCATGGCCCACGGGATTCAGCAGTGCGCATACTCAGTAATCCATAGTAACTTGAGCAAGTCAGGTGTGCTCGGAATTTTTTGGGTTAGCCTGCCAGATTTTACAAGACTGGTTTTCTGGCAGTTCGTCTGTTGTGAATATAGAGCCCTCTTCTGGTACTGTTATTTAGCTGTACTCGCTAGCGCATGTCGCCTGCAAGGTGCACCGGCCAAAACAGTAAAACCAGTCTGGGGTGAAGACTTCTACAATTCTTTAGAACACAACGAGGCATGGGTAAACACTTTCTTTTGTTCTGATACTGAATTCGTTTCATGCATGAGCCAGTCACCAGGGAAGATATTTCAATTATTTGAAATTAAATGACTGTGGAATAATGTGCGCAATCTGGAAACTTAACATCTCATAAGTCTTCATTTATATGCCTCGTAGCTTTAAGTCTACTAATGCTTACGCCACTGCACGTGGACAACGCGCTCCCTCAGAATGAACCAAGTTGCGGTTTGTCGGCACTTCATTCCATCTTAATGCATGTACAAACAGTTAGGCACCGCCTTCCTCTATCAACTTCTCCACAATTTAAGATTTTTTGTTTAAATTTCGTCAAAGACATTTTGTAATCTTGGCCAATAAAGACGAGGTGGATGGTGTTATTCCACTCCGACCTGTCGGTGCTATTTAAACCTCTGAACATCGTTTGGAGAGGAATGGTTTGGCATGCCTTCTTGTCGATTTTTGCACCATCCAGACTGACAGATTTCCATTTGTATAATTTGGGAAAAGCTTGGTGTCATCTGTGTCCTGTACCATCATACATTTTACAACACACAATAAGGCAAAGACACAGACTTCGTTTTGCTTTGATTTCGACATTACTTTAATGTATATACCATCACCAAAAACATTTCCGATAATACGGGCTATTCGCAGTAGTGCGCCGCCAGGAGTTTGAAACACGTTAGCCAATCACAACGCGCGAAATCTGTCGACCCTTTCCAAACGCATTGCCAACTCTTGGAGGCGCACTAAATCAAATGACGGTGGAATAGTGTGCATTGTCAAAGTACCCTTCAATAATACTTAAACGAAAATATGCAAAGTTCAGAAATGACTCGTGCGTACCTTAAACTTGACTAGTTTGACTGCAAGAGGAGACTTGACTGGCAAATATACACCAACAAAGCTTCTTCATCGTTTTACCATAAAAAAGCCATAAAGAGGGAACGATTTTCAGAGCAAACTAAATATTCACCAAGCAAGTAAATAACACCTATCGCAGTTGGTCTATTGTATTCACGTGACGTGACGTGACGTGACGTGACCTGTAGTCACGCGACCTACAGTGGGTATCAAGCATCAACAACATGGCGTCCTTCTTTTTCATAAGTGTTGTTTAGCGCAAATAGTGGAGGTGACTTAGCGGGTACAATCGGTCATTTGTGCTTGAGCCATTAGGCCTTTGTGCCATTTAGAGGTTGATTTCAGCGGAAGCTATCATGGCAATGTGTTTAGCATTTCAAACATTTAAAAAAATCGCACTTCCAAAAAATATCCAGCCTTATCTACCTATATGCATCATTACTAAACTAAAGAAGTCGGTAATAGTTTGAAAGGCTTGCGGTAGCACCATGCGAAGGAATATATCTCTTATGAGTATGTATGGTTCTAAAGAGAACCGGGAGTATACGCAACGTCTATACTTCTCCAGAACCACACAAATTCGTAAGAGATATATTCCTTCGGATGGTGCTACCAGAAGCCTTTCCACCTATTGCTGTCGTTCGCCATGAATAGCCTGAAATTCCAAACTAAAGAAACATCAATTTAACATATTTTTCACTTCAACTTAATGTTCCGATGCCAATTCGGTCGTCAACACTGCAGGGTTACCATCCTACTCAGGAACAACTTTATACAGTACGGAAACCTTCGAATGACTCCTTGAAAGGCAAACGTTTACATCAACCAGTAATTAAAAGAAACATGGTTGTCAGTTAGCCAAAGTTAATTGGCAGAGATGCTCGTCTTTCGGGAAAAAGGAAAACTCACGTTGTCCTACAATTTGGCCCTTGTCTTCAACGTGTGTAGGGAAGATGCACGCAAGCGTACTCGCCCTAAGCCATAAATTTAGAGCAGGTATGTCTCTGTGAAAGCAAAAAACGCCAGCGAATTAAAGACCAACTACCTACAAATAAAATACGCAAGAAGCTGCCAACATGATATGGAGCCCAATGTGGGATAACCCACTCGCTATGCTGAATAGGAATAGTTTTATTAGTTTTTGAACTTGTCTCTTGGCCTCTCGCCATTTATTTCCAGTTGGAGGGGTTTTGTGGTGATGTGTCTACCGTCCTTTTCCGTATCATGCACAAAACGAACTACCATCCGGCTGCCAGTTGCAGATTAAACCGGCTGAGCAGTACCGATTCCCGCCACAGTGCTCCCCACCTAAAAAAAACCCCAAAAACAAAAAACGGAACACCTCCATTAGAGATGCATGCATGGGAATTCGGATGATTAAGTTTACTCATTTGAGGGACACTTGACGTTTTGTTTGAAGACTGCCGTAACAGTCTCGTTTTGAGCATTAGAGAATAAGTGGAATTCTCATTTATGTTTGTAACACTTAACTGTGTTAAGTACACAAACAGTGTAACAACAACCACTGCTAAATATTGAAGGCACACATATTTTACAAGTACACAGAACCTTTCAACACATCAAAGTGATTAATAAACACCATTACAATGAATGATAAGAGCGATATCAATACTAACATTTTCATTGGAGAAAGGAAAGCAAACAGAAACAACAAACAACAGAAAATAAACCCTTTTCGTTCATGATTTCCAAATCGTGGCGTGAGTAACAAGAGTAATGGCTCCTAATGGGAAATCAGTGGCGGGGCAATTGTTCACGATACAGATGTTTATCTCATGTAAATTGTAGACGCCGTTATTAACCTTTGTAACGGTAGGGTGAAAGGTTTTTTCTTTATTTCGGAACAAATTTCAGTTCTCTGGTCTGTTGTTTTGGAGATCAGTACCACCTCTCGTTTTTTTTTTCCACGAAAGGAATAAACCTAGTCAATAATGGTACACGATTATGCATTCAATTCCTCCTAACTTAAGCCCAAGATTACAAATTTAATGTAATGAGTCATTGTTTGTTTGTTTTTTCTGTGTTTTTTGAGGCAATACCATCGATTGACAATAGTGTGCCTCCAATACAATATGCATATACAACACGTTGGCCAATCACGACGCGCGAAATTAGTCGACCCAATGCTCGTTTGGAAAGGGTCGACAGATTTCGCGCGTCGTGATTGGCCAACGCGTTCCAAACGCTTGGAGGCGCACTATTGTGAATCGCTCGTATTCAATCACGTCGTTGCCAACCTCATTATTAAATGAAAACAGTTACCATGCTAAGTAAAGTGGAAAATTAATAAACCTCGCCGCTGAACGCAATACGTTACCTATTCAGCAACAATCTGCACAACGAAATATATCGATGCTGTTGACATGAATTTCGGACGATATGATGGCAATAACAAAGTCCCTTGCACTGGGATTAATTTTAAAGAGCAGAAACGCCTATCACAAAACTCACGTTTTAGATCCTGGGATTCGAACTCGGTCAGGACTTTGTGCAGGAGCTCCCGAAGAGTCAGGTCCTTATCCTCTCCTGAAAGTTAAGAATGACACCAATAAAATGGCATCACGCTATATATTGTCTGAACGCGGTGTTTATATTTGATGTTACAATCAAGTGATAATCCACTCTGAATCCATATAAAGGGTGCGTTCGACTGGTTTACACGTGTAAGTCAAACTTACACGAGGGCGTTCGTTTAGCCATCACGTGATCTTTGTGCCTGCCCTAGTGCCAGTAGGCGGGCGGGTCTTTGGAAGCTGCCCAGGTGTAATGACGTCACGGATGGACCGTTCGAGCATGGACATCAAAGAACGAACGTGGAAGGGCTTTGATCTTTTTCCCAGCTTGCCTTGAAGAATACGCTGCAGCTTTTGATTATCCTCATTTCGAGGCTTCCCTGCGTGTATCACTGTTGTGTTCAGGGAAGCTAATCGAACGCACCCATTATAGAGAGTGTCAGCTTCAATTATCCACTTACAACATGAGATTTGAATTTCATCAACACAAAAGAGTGTTGGTATAATCAAATGGGGTTATTTTTCATTTCATAGGAGGCATGTGGCCTCGTGGTTTGGATTTGCAGCCTCTGATCATAGGTCGGGGGTTCGAATCCACCTGGTGGCAGCATCGTGTGATCGTGGACAAGTCACTTTACCTGGATTATTATTTTGTTTATCCTTATGATAAACACTTTGTTGAACACGTTCATGTGTCAAAACGCACTGCCTGTTGAAACGTATTATGCGTTTAGTTTTTAAACACGTTCTTGGGTTTTACAGCGTGCACACGGGTGGTACCACTTCGGCGGCAAGGTGGCTATTCGACCACGCTAATCTCTTAATGGCTCCCCTGAACAGATTCAACAAAACGACGTGGAAAAGAGCACTGACTTGATTGACAACAACAAAATTATAATTTCTGGTTTGGGGGCAGACATCAAATGAAACTGGCTATTTGAACAAATCCAACTCGGAAATACAGTTCTCAATTTTACAGTAATCATTGGTCTACGGTCTGGTTTAGCTAATTTAGCAGATTTTAGTCCCAGGGTTTTAAAAATGCTTGTCAATGAAATCGTTCCGCTTGCATTGTCAAAAAAGGTTTCCCGAATATGGTCGGCCAGAACTCCGAATACACAAATAATATTTTTCTCGTCACGTAGCGGAGATAAGCCACGGTACGTCACTCCATCGAAAGACCCGATCGTCATTGGAATGGAGAAGACAATTTACAAGAGATCGGGGGTACCTCGAGGGGGTATTCTAGCATTGGGCGACCTCGGCTGAAACCTTGCCTTAAATTTTGCAGTGTGCGTGCGTGACCATTTGTGTCGTTCCGTTCCCGTTGGGGGAAACAGCTACAGAATTCTATGCCATTCTGGAAGGCTTCATTGTTAATATTTTGCCCTGGTTCGGATGACAGATCGCACTTAGGTTGCAATTTGACCTACTTTATCAAAAACAGCAACAACAACAACAAATATATATAGCAGAAAGTCGAGGGGTCCGTTCAGGCTGAAAACCCTGCCGTTGGAATTAAATTGGCTCATTCCATCCAGCACCAAAAGATTTACGGAAAGTAAAGGCTATCTCTCCTCAACTTAAGGGGTGCCTGCTCTCCTCACAAGGGACCTTTTCTATGAGCAATGGGCTTCGTCCAGGCAAATATGTAGTCCCTATTAGTCACAAAAGAGCGAAGGTTTTTTCCCACAAAAAGTGTAGGTCTCCCATCTCCCCATTTACTGCTATTTAGAAACACCTGTGTCGAGAACTTGAACCAAAGCCCCATTTTCTGTCCCAGTATGGGCTGGACAATTTTCTGGCACTCTTCACAGAACTCTCATCGTGCATCCAATACAACAGTGACTATTGAACATGGTGTTTAGATCATGAAGAATTCTTCAAATTCATACCAGAGTCTGGAAATCAAAACGAAATGCCTACCCGCGTGGTCGTTGTAGGCAGAGGCGCAGTAGGCCATGCACACTAGCAGTACAAGGACAGCGTAGGTCTTCATTGTTTTTGTAAAGCTTTGCTGTTGGAAAGGAAAATAAGTACAATTGTGAGAATACAGTCACCTCGGGAAGAGAACAGAAGTACTTTTGGAAGGTTTTGAGTACAAAATACTTAATATTACATGCTTGAGATGATGGCGTATTTTACGGTGTGAGGGAAACGTTCCATACTCAGCCATCACGAATATTTCTACCCTACCTTTCAACGAAGAGTATTTCTCTGGCTGCTAAGCCCTTCTTCACAAATCTAAATTAACCTTTCCCCGTGTTTTTTTTTATCTAGTTGGTTTTTATGACTGTCAAGTTGTTATGTTTTTGTGAAGTTGAAGAACTCAGTGTACCAGATTTTATTCATATTTAACTTGAAAAAGGCTTATTGAAACGCACTTCCAGGTCACTAACAACTTAAAAGCATAACAACTTTTCTTCCATGAAATGAAAGAAAGAAAATGACACTTTCGGAACTCACTCGCACAGTTAACGAAAAAGACAAAATAGTCCGTCCCCTTCGAAGCAGAGCTGTTCCTCTTGGACCGATGGCTCTGGAGCAATTGACCTAAAAGCAAGTCGCATGAAGGTTTAAGGCCTAACCAAGAACCTACGTTTGTACTTACTGGTTGAATGCACTAAAGCTATGTGCGCAAATTATGCGTATTTGGTAATGTCAGACCTCTATGCAAATTGGACAGGGTCATCACAGCGTATGTCTGTCATCTCCAACTCCATTTTGCTTATTGTGTTCACTGTTCACTTCGTTCATGCTTCAGTGGTAGGCATTTTGAGATATGCATTTGTCATTCAATGAAAACCTTAAAAGGTATTTGCTGAGAACTATAGCCAATTGTAAAAAAGAAGAACATGTCGCGTATGCCGTCAGTGGCTGGTTGTCTGGCTGGCCGGCCGGCCAGCTGGCTGACTGGTCGACTGACCGACTCGCTGGTCGGCTGGCTTCAAATTGCAAGAACTTCTTTGATGAGACAGAGGTAAAGAATGACAAATAGTGTGCTTCATCAGACGCTACCAATCTGCTAGGCAGACTGTTCTTAGGTTCTGCAGCCTGTAAACAACAGAACACAACAGAGCCAAGGCCTTCCCATCCGGCAATAGCTTCGAGAAGTATTTTGAGTCAAGACCTCGTGTTTGTGCTGTTCAACTTCCGTGCATCTTCTTGACAAGACTAGTCTCGATGCCTTTGCCCAGTTTGCACTTTAAAACTGTGACACAGCAATTTTAATTTTTGACAAATCTTTAACAGTTTTGGGTCAAAGGTGAATAGAACCGTATATGTCGTGAGCCTTGTCTTAGTGTAACGGCGTTGTCTATTTTGTTTTCTTCACTTGCAGGAGAGGACAGGGACCTGACTCTTCGGGAGCTCATGTACAAAGTCCTGGACAAGTTGGAGTCCCCGACTCAAAAACGTAAGCTCTTTGATGAGCGTTTTGAGTTTTCGTGCCTTTCTAACTATAATTCCTTGTTATCGCCACTATGCATCTCACAAATACATTCGCTACGTAGATTCCTTTCGGAATTAGTCTGTTTATTGTTCTCAACCCCTCCAATCAATCAGCAGTGCATGACTTTTATTGCAGTTTTCGTCAAGGATGTCTTGTAGCAACGGGAGTAATGCCTAAAAGATTATCCATTGGGCCTACAAAGTGTCATAGGTAGTTTCCCTTTTTGAGCAAAATGTTAGGGTAGCACCCGTAACAAAACCCATGTATTTTGGACAAGTATAATATTGTTTGACATCCATTTTTAAAACTTCCAATGAAGGACGATTACTTCTCATTTTTCTGAGCTGTTTCGTGATTATGTTGATTGTTTCCCCACCCCCAATTTATCCCATTAAATGTGTTCTACAAAATAGTGGTCTGAGCAAGTCACATATTTCATATTTCTCACTTGAAATTATTTTTCTCCTACCATTCAACTTATATTTACAAACAGGTCAGTTGGGAGACATTTTGTGGTAAACTTTTCAGCATTAGGGAGACATTGGCTTTCAGGGAGACATTTCAGTGTCTCCCTGTTTTCAAACTACCAGAAGGAGGCCGAATGTTACCGTCCAAATTTTGAGAGATAATAGATTAGGGTCTAAATTGAAAACATACAAAGTTTGGTTCAGATCAGATTAGGGAATATTGAATTATGGGACTGTAAAGTTGGAAAAAATTTGAACACGTTCTTATGGGAATGTCTCCCTAAAGACCCATTAGCGGTAATTATTATACCGTTTTTATCTATTTTCGTCATTATTTGATCTGCTTCTAGACACATTTTAAATTAACGTGAACATTGGTCACGTTGTTGCCGATCGCATTTGGTAAATTATGTTCGAGTGACGCCATTCTTTTTTGTTGAAGTGGAAGTAACTAACAGTATCAGTTTCCGTTTCTTTTAATTCTCATATTAGAGCAAACCTGTTTTGTAACTGATTGTTGACGCTTAGAAAGTCTGCATGTTATGTTTATTTTGTAAACATGCTTTAAAAAAAGATGGATTAAAGTGTTTTATAGAGTTTTGCACTTCATGTTTTTCAATGGTTCCCTGCCATGTTAATGGAACAATTACCAAGTACCAGCTCTAAGGGGTCTGCTGAACATATGCTTTTAGAGGAAGAGGAATCACGAATTGCTTACAAGGGACATGTAAGGTATCTGCCCCTACTCGCTACTGTTGTCAGCTTTCCAGATATCTGGCGTCCGTCATGTGTATTTAATAAAGCTGTCCAAGTTCCTGTCTTTATTTCAGGTGGAGTGTACTGTAACGGGCATTACTGCTCGGGTGAGGATGAAGTCTGCAGGACTCGTCCGGGTGGTGGTCAGTATTGCAGCAGGGACTAGACAGAGCCTCGAATGACCAGTGAACCACTGAAAACGGAGAAAGGACAAGAGCGATTGACAAGTTTAAATAAAACCTTTTCTTTTAAATATGGTTGAAGTTTACTCGAATTCTGCATACTTTTTGGTGGTACCTTGGGTAGTTTGAAGTTGGTTAGCGTACAATTACTTAATCCTTTCACCTCCTGAGTACGAGTGTTTTTCCCTTTGCGTTGACAACTTGGCGTTCATAATTATGAGAGTGACCAGAAACAAAAGTGGCTTTGGATGCGTGTTTAATTGGTGGCCTGATAACTAAGTAGATTGTGATGCTTGGTAAATTTAGATAAAGTTGAATAAAGTGTGGAAATTTTTTGCAGTGTTTATTCCTGAAGATGTTGCTTTCACAGACTCTCCACAAAGCGGTCATTAGATTGCACCATGCCTCTGACTCAAGAAACAGTCGATACTTATCCATTAAAATTAGTGTTGCGCTGAACAGCTCTTCCTTGTTTGCGTTATCGCGAAATAAAGATCTGAAGACGCTTGAAATGTCGTTTCCTGGTGCATAATAACATCAAATACTTTGGTCTCGTGTTCAGATAGTTCTCTTTAAAGCTTGCATGGTGGATTCGTTTAAATGTAATACAGTGATACCTTTGATGCACATTAATCTCCTGTTATTAAATTCCCATTCGTGAAAAATAATGTCGCCTCTGCTGGTGATTACTTGGTAGCATAGATTCTTACTCCTGAGGGTGTGTGCGTGAACTCATATAGGAATCAGAGAAGGTCGCCATGTTCATTGCTGTCAAAGAAAAACAGCCTGTCTGTGTGTTATCCTGTCACTTCAGTGAACAGTTGATTTGAGATATAGACGACACAAGATCTTTACAAGATCATAAAGGCCCGTATCTTCTTAGTAAGGGATGGTACAAAATGGGTAAGCGGGTAAGTAAAACCAGTCTTTTCGAAGGAATGTCGAAGTGTAATGTGCAGAGGCACGTTTTGCTGATTTCTATGGACAGGGATGGTATTCCTGGCCCATTATCACAAGTTTAACAGGATTATCACATGACGACAGTTAATAAGTGCCAAGTTATGGCTGTTTACACACTGCTCCCTTCTGTAGCTACTAAACTGTACTAAGGGGCTTTGGAAACTGTTACTTTTTTTTCTATTCACAAATATCTACGTAGGTTTGAGCACTGTGATTCTGTTTGGACCCTGTTTGTTATATACGTGACCTTTGGATCAGTACAAGCGAAGGAATGGTTATAACTCTCCAGCTGTCTGTCATTTTGTTAACCACCGTCGAGAGGTAATGTTTCTTTCATTTAGGGACCCTGGACACTCCTTAGAAGGTGTGCAAACAAAACGACAGATTACATTGGTTTTGGGACAGACAAGCTGAATAATGCTCCCGTGATATAACTCATAATTAAATCTTCTGATGAATCAAATTACTTCAGTTAATGCCGACGATAAAAAGCCAAAAATCCTCCCTTCACACCTGCCCTCATCCATAATTAATCAATGTAAACAGGAAATGATCTCACCAACTGTTGCATTCTTGCATGGGTGGTGTCCTGTTTTTTTTAACCAACCATGGTGGTATTCACCACCCCAACACCGTGGTGATAAGACATGCAGACAACTTTATCAGAAAACTGGTTACCCTAATCATGAAGGAAGCAGCCTTAACTTCATATCCTCCGTGAGGAGGGGGCCCCATGCGGGTTGCGTTCACGGAAACTTCTGCGTATATATACGGATCTTGGAGCGGTGGATAAACTTAGCACCGGCTATATACGCTTTGTGTGGTAGCCATCTTGGAAGGCAGCACGGTTTGTTTAGCTGGGAAACTTCATTTTGTGTACACCCTTGAACAAAAGCACTGTCCGCAATATGGCAGCAATGCAACACCTCTATAGACTTTGTTCACAAAGAAGTCATTTGTAATCTTAATCCCTGAATCAGCTTTTATTAAGTGCTGATTTGGATTGCACCAGACTATGTTATGATAGCGTGCGTTCCTCTCTTTCAATAATTTGTTTTACGAAATCTGGCTTAATGCACCAAGGTGCGTTGAATACCACATTTGAAATTTATTCAATACGGGCGATTCACAATAGTGCGCCTCTAAGAGTTTGCAACGTGTTGGCCAATCACAACGCGCGAAATTTGTCGACCCTTTTCAAACACGCATTAGGTCGACAAATTTCGCGCAATGTGCTTGACCAACTTGTTGCAAATTCTTGGAGGCGCACTGTTGTGAAACGCCTGTGTTGAGTAGCTGTACTAATTGTGTAATTTTAATGTCATTGCTTCCATTTTTTTCTCTTAACACCTCAAAATGAAGAGTTAAACTCGCTTTCAATTTCAATATGGCCGACCATGAATAAAGTCTATTCCCAGAAATACCCCACCCATACGCTGGGGCCTGGTCAGCACACGTCCCAGGGTGTAACCCCCACCCCCCACTCGGAAGAATTGGTTGCATCTGAATAGGCTCTGGTCTGGTGCCGATCACTTAATAGCCAACATGAAAAGATGGGGCATCGTAAACTCCAACCGCTGCATGTGTGGTCCAGTCCTGAGGCATGAACATGCCTTGGTATGTCATTACTGGACCTTCCCGCCCACTTTCCTAATCTAGCACAACCCAACTGTTGGACTATCCCTCCAACTGTCATTTTTTTCACAGAAGCCGTATAACCATAACATGCGAATAATGATCAATTGTCGCTGGGAAAATTAATCGATAATAAAATAGAAGGACGGTGTCACTTCAATCTTAATTGAAAACAAATATTATCTAGTCCTTATATCAGAAGCCGAGGCCACTTTTGAGGCAAGTTTGTTTTGATGCCACGTACCTAATCTCCCCCACAGGGAGGCTTTGAGACACGTGAGCTAATACACCCCGTTCAAAATGACGCAAGCAAATCCTTACCTGCCAAAAACATTTATTTTTCCCCGTATAGATCCATAATACTTGTTCGTTGGTTGATCCGTTATGCACAGACAGGTTATACTATCGATCAGATTTTTAATTACAACAGCGGCTACATGCACCAAGTGTACCCAAAATCTTAACGATTTCCCAGCTTACTAGGTTTTTTGAGCGTACAGACGGTCAGACTATCAAAATAGACCAACCTTCCTGCATGGCCGACGTGACACGCGAAAATAGGTCATTGCATTATCGTCCGACCAGGTTCTCTTATTATTTGACGAAAACGTTCATTTGTGTACTAGGCCTACCTCTATCTTTGCTCGGTCGTGGCAGCCGACAGTCAAGCAACAGCAGGGTTGTTAAAAGTATTTCCATTTCGTTAAAATTGATCGGTCAAACAGCGTTGTTTATTTACCAAGCGGTGCACACAATTGATGTGGTTGGACGCAAATGATCGGTTTTCAGACAAATCATTCTTTCTTTCTTTCTTTGTTTCTTTTTTTATCTTTTTTTTTGGTAGAAACTTCTCAGTGGACTTTTTTCGCAAAGGCTCCAGTCTGTCTGGGGATTTAAAAAAATGTTATTTTTGTTATGGATTGTTCTTCCTTTTTTCCCCCTGAAGAATATCAATAAGTGCATGCGACCCTACATTTCACTGAACAGACTTCTTAAGTTTGAGACTTAATAGCATTTTAGTATGTTAACAACGAGCATAAACTGCCCTGGATATATTGAATGGCATTCCAAGCAGAGGATAATGACACCCTTTCCAGATTGTTGAATGCGAAAATGACAGATGGCCGGGCGGCTTAATGGAGCTTCCAACAGTACGCTGGCGCAGATCATGTGCAACGAAGGAAACCTCGGTTTTGCACTACCGATGTCGAAAGACAGCCTACCAGATATCGGAATACAGCAGTGTTCTTCTGTTTGTGTGCAACAGAGATAAGAAAGCATTTCCACAACCTCCTACACAAAGGGCACCACGCCATACCTGCTCTGGTTGGAGGTTCAGGCAAATCCCCTTGCCCTCCACCGTAATCCTTTCCAACACCAATATCGGGTCCGGCTGGAACGAGGCTTGGTATTCCGCTCAAAAACATCCACAACACCTCGTGCCGTACACGAATGTTTTCCTGAGTATGCGCTCGGCAGATTCCTTGCTCAAAAGCGATCACAGATGCCTCACCCCAACCGAGATTTTCAACGAAGAGGTAGTCATTTTGGGGGGACAAAATAACTGAAGTTGTTCATGAATGCGTAAGTTCAGTCCAGAGATTTTTTTTTTTTATATCAACAACATGAGCGTAGATCCCGGGTATGGAGGTAAATATCCTCCCCACTTTTTGAGGGGGAGAGGAATGGACTAGAGACCGGAAGTAAAAGGTCACGCAGCGAGCTTCCGGAACCCTTATACGGTCCGTCTATGGGGAGTTTACATTGGGCCGTCCTCTCACGTTTGATAATTTATGGAAGAATAATTCCTAACTGAAACCACCCTGTGAAACACTCATGTTGGAATTTACCTTTGTAGTCCTCAACTAATGTTTCGGAAAAGTCACCAGGAGATGGTAAAAAACGAATTTCATCAACGATCTTTAATTTCCAGTGATATCGTACCTATAGGTCTCCTTGTTCATGCCATAAATGTACCATTCTGATGTAAGATTCTGCGTGACTTTGATGGACATTATAGATGTGCATCTTTATCATGAACATCGCCCCCATACGGTGTATACACTGTGAAAACTCGGGTGTTAAAATCAACACGTTTGGGTGTTATCAGATGACCACATAGGGATGATGTTACTTTGCACACCTATAAGTGTCACAGTGCACTAGAAGGTGTTATGAGTAACACCAAATAACACCAAAATTTTAACACCAGTGAATAGTGTTGGTGTAGTCTACTGATAACACCGCGGGTGTTAAATTTAACACCCCAGTTTTTGCAGTGTATGGTGTCACTCCCCCCCCCACCCTTTCAAATGTCCACGGCCATCTCCCCTCCCCCATTTCCAACACAGATTTACGCCACTGATCAGCAGTTGCTTTGAAACTGAACTTTTCGACATCTCACCAAGGACTGCGCTCTGTTATGCCATCTGGATTTATAATCTCTCCTGTCAGGGTGAAAGATCTTTGAAAAGAAAAAAAAAATTGCAATGAGTCAACGACACAGAACATAAACGAGAACCGGGTAAAGAGTTGGCCACAGAGCCCATTTCTTGAAATTGTAGGCACGAAGCCAGTAACAAGCAGGCATTGTCACAGGCTACAGACTTTATGCACCATTATTTCAGACAGAGACCGAGTAGCTTGGCATTATATTACAAGTGAACTTTATTTGGCACCCACCCTTTAGATCGCTGGTTCCCTTGTTCTCTTTACATGTGAATGTGTAGGCCCACTGCAAAGGCGAGCTGTTATTGGACCAAGTTATAGCTCACTCCCCTGGATCATATTTGGCTGCGTTGTCTGCACTGTAAGGCCGTAAGTCAAGTGTCTTCATAAGTTCTAACACCCCAACGAATATTCCATTGCCAGGCATTATACTGAGAGGAGCAACTTGTACTTCGTTAGGACGAAATCTCCACGCTCTCCTGTGAGTTTACAAATGTCTGATTTACCCTTCACGATATTTCCATACTTACTTTTAACAGTAGCCTGTACAGTTCTCTGACGACATAAACTGTCCTTAGTCAGTTTCATTCTTTAACGATCCGGTTGTTTTCTCTATCCTTGGCTCAGTTTGGGAGATGAGCATGCGTTAGTCTTGTGAAAATTGCTTCAGTGATCTCGTCTTTTCTCTTTCTCAGTATATTTCAGCAACCATGAGAGTTGACATTGCTCTTCTGCTTCTATGCCTGGGCGGTACCTGTGCATATGCCTACAACAGCCCAGCAGGTAAGCATTCTCCGGGAACATCTTGGAGTAGGATGTCCACATCTGGAGCTCTCTCCTGACTTCACGAGATCACAAATCGTACTTTAGTGGCGTCAATATCAGGGTATACGGCGCGAGCGCTCGATCTCCGGGCGGGTTTAGATTTAAGTGCGCAGTGTCTTTACGGTTGGCTTCTGATCCCTAGAAGTAATATTGGGGCGCCCCATTTAAGCTTATTGTTTTAGTTTCCGACCAAGTTCGTGGCTAAAGTAGAAAGCAAACAAAACCAAAACAAACCGAAACAAAAAAGCAATAAAAAGGTTGAGTGTTGATACCAAAAGACAATCCAGGGAGAGCTCACCAGCATTGTAAATCTTGGGATGGCACACATTGGCAAAAGGTGGCATATGCCGGGTGAAAATTAATTCTTCACATTTTTTGGTGACTACAGGAAAATTTAAAAATGGATTTATATTTTTACTTGTCTAACATCTTAAGAAATAAAAAAGTCAATTTACATCAAATAAATAATATATTCAACATTTAGCTTGATGTGTTCATCGTATTTGCTGTTCATTTGGAAGCCAAGATCTCCAGTTTTTTTTTTTTTTTTTTTTACTAACTGACCCTCTTCC
Organism: Acanthaster planci; assembly: GCF_001949145.1. Next base: position 261,173 of record NW_019091576.1, on the reverse strand, counting down.
AAGAGACATGAGATCGAAAGACGCCCCAACAATAAAAAAATGTCCTTATCTTTATCCTAGAACGCGAGTCATAGGTCTGAGGCCCGTTGTGGTTGTTATTGATCGATTCTTGTCATAAATTGAACTTTTTTCTGAAGGAGAGGACAAGGAACTGGCTCTCCGTGAACTACTTTACAGGTTGCTGAGTGACCCTGGTAAGTATTTTTTGTCATTATCAGTTTCAGACATCAAAGACAAAGAAGAAAAAAGACACAAAATGCCATTTCGTCAAAATTAGTCATTGCATTTATAACGTTTACCCATGACACCACCGGACGGACAAAAAAAGCTTTCCAGAGTGGAAAAGAAAAACCAAACAGAAAAAGTAATCTGTTTAATTGGGTACAACTGTGAAAATTCTACCAAGCACAAAACAGGCATCGTCTTCTGCCCGTTAATTGCCAACAAAAGCTTACACAAACAGGCACAATAATGTGTGATCATGATTCCGTACAGAGACTCGCAGAGGCGAAGAGTACAATCCAATGGAACTCAACCGGGACGTTAATGGTGAGTTAACACACTGTCTGCAATTTAAATTAAAGGGCCTATGAAATGTGCTTTTTATTAGTATGAATGGGAGATAGTATATGTTTAAAAAAGACTTCTTGTCAGTAAAAGTTGCAGCCTTAATTATTAAGTATAAAAAAACCATTAGAAAGAGCTTTTCCGAGACAGCCCCGCCCCAAGAGAAGCAGCTTATTAGCATAGAAAATTTGCAAAAATGTGACGTACGTTTGAGATACCACATCGGCCTGTGGTGCCGACGCTAGCCCTTTGTATATGTATATCAGTGCAGTTAGTGCGAAAACGCGATTTCGCCATCACCAAAAGTTTGCTGAAATCTCGTCAAATTTGTGGAGAATGCCAACCAGGTGCGTTGCTGCAGGTTGTGGCAACGGAAGTAATGTATTGTCACCCAACTCTGTGGAATATTGACTTCCAAATTATCGTCATTCTCCATGTCTGATTACAAATGTGAATGCTTGCCCATCGGGACATCTGCGTGCGTTTTTACTCTCTCATAGATATTGTGTGTATAATGCAGATATCGCTTTCTTATTAGACGCATCGCCTCCATCGATTGAAAAGAGCCGTGGGATGTTTTCATTTCTGTTGGCCACATGACAGCAAAGCACGTATTTCATAGTCATTCCCTCCAACCACAGACATATAAACGCAGGGGGGGGGCTTTCACGAAGCTAGGTGCTCCTTCATTGAGATGAAATTCCTTAATCTCTTGCACCGATTCGTTGGAATCCTTTGGTCTGTAAGTATTTTCTTTTTTGAGGCGTTTGCAAATGGTAAAAAGGGTTAACAAGTAAATCTTCGTCTACGTAGGATGGGGATGCAAGAAGCCATGTCCGCCTGAAAAACCACACTGCGCTCACTACCTCGGTGTCTGCACAACCTACAAGTAGCAGCGGTGCGTGTCTCTAACCTGGATTTCGTGGTAATGAATAGTTTTATTGTTATTACAGGTGGTGAACACCATTGGTAAAAATCCTCAAACCGGACTACCGTATAATCCTGAAATATCTTACTTGAAAGAAATGTAACAGCCTGAATCAGTCTGTACAACATTTCCGCCTAGAATGCTGTAGTTTCCGAGAAAACAGAAATTTCGTTCTCTTGTCTTACGATGTTTGGCCAACCATCGTATAAGAGTTCATTTCACTTTCCACAACACGTGCCTTTAACAGGCGCCGATTTTGTTGTATGTAGTGTTTGCAGATGTTGTGGGAGTCTTAACAGCAGCTAAATATACCGACAGAAACGCACCAAAAAGCAATGAAATCATAGGAAGCTGAGTGCAAGGTGTAAAATGGAAAATAAATTGGATCAGTGTGAAGTTAAATTTTATTGAAGGAATTGGTTTCCTCAACGCAAAAACTTTGCAAATTTAAAATCACCCCGAGAGCATAATGGTATGATCCAAACATGGTGGCTGTTCAGAGGAGAATGGTGAAAGGGATTTCGTCAACAAAATGTACGATTTCCTCACGTGAAATTTTCCATGTTGCAAGACATAATTTCTTCTTTGCTTATATACGCATCAGTGAATCAGCTAAGAATGAAGATTTTAGAATTTCGTTGACGTGTAAACTGACATGGAAATGCAGTCATTAAGTACCTGAGAAATAATAAATGATATGAATAAATAAATGAATGATCGCGCGTGTACGTGCACTGAGCCACATAAAAAACAAAACAAAAAAAGCTTAGCATCAGCACCCGCCTCAAAAATTCTTGCCTCGTGGTTTTTTCTTCTTTTTTTCTTTAAAAGTTGTCTTTTCCGATGTCTTTAACTGTCCACCGTAGTTTCTACCCACACAACCTCATGCATGCACAACGTGCGACCTATTATTACTTACACAAAAATAATGTCATGTGCACTTTGGGCAAGAGTCTGAAGTTAACATGGTTCTTGCCTTCAGTGCGGCAGTTTAGATCTTGCAAATGTCCAAGAATTAACCAAAACAAAAGTCCTCCCTCCTCGTTTTTTTGCAAATACAACTGGTACTAACCTATTTTTGTTTGTGGCCTACTCGTTCACGGACATGAATCGACTGCGTCCCTGGATGAATTTGTTTTCAGGAATGCGCAATATGCTACATTGTCGAGGAGGCGCATTACTCCAAAGTAAAACGACTGCTCCTAGCCGTTAAAAACTGATCCTTTTTAAGGGAAAGAGAACTTGCCATGGTTATTTCCCACCCTGATCCCGAGGACATTATTCGCTTACTACGAACGCCCTGTAATCCATAGATTTTATGTTAGATAAACAACAAGACCTTCAATATAAACGTTGAAAATGCCGTGCTGTTTTTTCACAAAGCAGCTGATTAAAACATGAAACACTGTGGAATGTAAGTTGCCGTGGATATTACGCACCGCAATCAGCTAATCTTGTGAAATTACGCCAAAAATGTATTGTGTTCACTCAACNCTCTGTGGAATATTGACTTCCCAAATTATCGTCATTCTCCATGTCTGATTACAGATGTGAATGCTTGCCAATCGGGATATCTGCGTGGGTTTTTACTTTCTCGTAGATATTGTGTGTATAATGCAGATATCGCTTTCTTATTAGACGCATCGCCTCCATCGATTGAAAAGAGCCATGGGATGTTTTCATTTCTGTTGGCCACATGACAGCAAAGCACGTATTTCATGGCCATTCCCTCCAACCACAGACATATAAACGCAGGGGGGGGGGGCTTTCACGAAGCTGGGTGTTCCTTCATTGAGATGAAATTCCTTAATCTCTTGCACCGATTCGTTGGAGTCCTTTGGTCTGTAAGTATTTTCTTTTTTGAAACGTGTGCAAATATGAATAAGTATTTTCTTTTTTGAAACGTGTGCAAATGGTAAAAGCGTTAACAAGTAAATCTTCGTCTACGCAGGATGGGGATGCAAGAAGCCATGTCCGCCTGAAAAACCACACTGCGCTCACTACCTCGGTGTCTGCACACCCTACAAGTAGCAACGGCGCGTGTCTCTAATCTGGATTTCGTGGTAATGAATAATTTTATTGTTATTACATGTGGTGAACACCATTGGTAAAAATCCTCAAACCGGACTACCGTATAACCCTGAAATATCTTACTTGAAAGAAGTGTAACAGCCTGAATCAGTCTGTAAAACATTTCCGCCCAGAATGCTGTAGTTTCCGAGAAAACAGAAATTTCGTTCTCTTGTCTTACGATGTTTGGCTAACCATCGTATAAGAGTTCATTTCACTTTGCACAACACGTGCCTTTAACAGGCGCCGATTTTGTTGTATGTAGTGTTTGCAGATGTTCTGGGAGTGTTAAAAGCAGCTAAATATACCGAAAGAAATGCACCAAAAAGCACTGAAATCATAGGAAGCTGAGTGCAAGGTGTAAAATGGAAAATAAATTGGATCAGTGTGAAGTTAAATTTTATTAAAGGAATTGGTTTTCTTAACGCAAAAACTTTGCAAATTTAAAATCAACCCCGAGAGCATAATGGTATGATCCAAACATGGTGGCTGTTCTGGGGAGAATGGTGAAAGGGAATTTCGTCAACAGAATGTACGATTTCCACACGTGAAATCTCCCATGTTGCAAGACAGAATTTCTTCTTTGCTTATATACGCATGAGTGAATCAGCTAAGAATGAAAATTTTAGAATTTCGTTGACGTGTAAATTGACGTGGAAGTGCAGTTATTAAGTACCTGAGAAATAATAAATGATATGAATAAATGAATGAATGGTCGTGCGTGTACGTGCACTGGGCCACATAAAAAATAGCTACGCATCAGCACCAGCCTCAAAAATTCTTGCCTCGTGTTTTTTTTTTTTTTTTTTCTTAATTTTTTTCTTTAAAAGTTGTCTTTTCCGATGTCTTTAACTGTCCACCGTAGTTTCTACCCACACAACCTCGTGCATGTAGAACGTGCGACCTATTAGTACTTACACAAAAATAATGTAATGTGCACTTTTGTGCACGAGTCTGAAGTTAACATGGTGCTTGCCTTCAGTGTCCAAGAATTAACAAAAAAGTCCTCCCTCCTCGTTTTTTTGCAAATACAACGAATGCTAAACTATTTTTTTGTGTGGCCTACTCGTTCACGGACATGAATCGACTGCATCCCTGGATGAATTTTTTTCATGAATGCGCAATATGCTACATTGTCGAGGAGGCACATTACTCCAAAGTAAAATGACTGCTCCTAGCCGTTGAAAACTGATCCTTTTTAAGGGAAAGAGAACTTGCCATGCCTGTTTCCCACCCTGATCCCGCGGACATTATTCGCTTACTACGAACGCTCTGTAATCCATAGATTTTATGCAAGATAAATAACAAGACCTTTGATATAAACGTTGAAAATGTCGTGCAGTTTTTCTCGTTTTTTTCACAAAGCAGCTGATTCAAACATGAAACACTGTGGAATGTAAGTTGCCGTGGATATTACGCACCGCAATCAGCTAATCTTGTGAAATTACGCCAAAAATGTATAGTACTCACTACCTTTAACCTAAAAAAATTCTGGTAATTAAAACNTGAAGATTTATGAGAAGAGGCGCCGGCAGGCACTGGAGCTGTTGGGTCTCACAAAAGAGTTAGTCTTAATTGTATCAAACTAAGTTATAAAACCATAACATAATTGACAATCAAAAGATTTCATTTCACATCTATTAACACGTCCGATCAAATTAACAAATATGTAATGATTGTTTTGTTTGAAATAATGTTTTATATTTCATTATGTGTTTCTTTCTTTTGTTTCTTTTTAGTGGCAACCGTATTATACTCACAATTTTAATGTCCTTGTTTGCATAATAAAAAATTCAGTAAGTTTTGTCTGTGCTTTTTTCCTCAGATTCTGATGTGACAGAATATGATAAATGGAAATCTAAGAAGTTTATGGTTTGAGTTATTCAGTAAAGCCTGATACTCGGTTAGGTTGTATATTTTCATTTTTTTCTTTATTGTCCTATTTTCATTCTTCTCAAGGAAAATTGTCGGTAAACTTAGCCTTTATGCCAATTTTAATTCTTTTATAGTGAGAGAAATTGTCTGAACCCTTAGCCTTGCCTGAAAGCAAAAACGAAGCTAATAATTACGAGGTAAAAATATAAAGGTTGCAGATGCTGTTGGCCACAATATGTTTAATATCTTACGTAAGTTAGCCGGGCTGGTTATTTCGTTGCCAAAAAAGAGATAGATGAAAACCTAGGGAGAACCTTTTGTCAAGCACCATGTTTAATCCATCCAGTCAGTGACGTATCCAAGTCTTGCGGGTATTGAACATAAATGTTTATTTTTATCCATCACGAAATCATCACCTCACCCAAAGAAAGTTTGCAGAAGCGTTTCTAAACCACTTGCACTTTCACCCCTCCCCCGAAAAAGGCGACGTGTTTCATGGGGGAGGGTAACCACTCCTCCCCCCCCCCGCCCCCTGGATACCCACTGCATCAAGTGCTTGCTTTGAACGGGAGTCACAGTGAGTGAAAAAAAAAATCAAATAACATAATAACACAGTCAGGTTTCAAGCGTAAAGTCCTCGTTCTTTCTCTTGTCCATCGTTTTGATTTTAACTTCATTAGTCTTTATTGGTGATTTGTTTAGAATTAAAGTAATAATTACAAAAACATGCAGCAAAACACAACGTTTGAATGTACGTTTTCTTCTTGTTTTATTGTTGTCATTGTGGAAGAAATGTCTTTCGGTCCACGCAACTTAACTCTGCCGTACCCCCATCTTTAACTATGATCCACATATCTAGGCATCATTCTGCTAGATTTAGCTTAATTCTCTACTAATCCGTTATGGAATTTCGGCTTCATTGCTTTCATTTCTACTCTTCTTAAAAAAGTTCGGGTTCAATTCCAATATGGCCCCCTATGAATACCATTTATTCCAGAATTACTCCAGCCGTTCATAGATAGGGCCTACTTGATTAGCACTTGTCCCAGGCGGTACTATGATTTGGGTACAGCTAATTAGGCTTTGGTCTGCAGCCAGTCGCTTTGTAACCAACATGACAAAATCAGATGGGGCATTGTGAATCCCAACCCCTTTCCGCGTGCGGTCCAGTCCAGACACTCTGCATGCGCGCTGTAACTTACACACGATGGGAAATAAAACTCACCCGGGAAAGCAATCGACAGGCCTACTGAAATTGAGAGAAGAACCACTTTAATCTTGATTGATAACAAAAGTGAAGTCGAGACTCCAAGAGCCAGACTCACGATCGAGGCAAGTTCAATTCTAGGTACCTTTGCCCTGGTCATGGGAGGCTTTGTTGCAGTGACTTGAGCTGTCAGACCCTGTCTGCGCAAAATGACGCAGGCAAATCCTTACCTGACAAAAAATATTTTCCGTACACCTTTTACTAATATAACGATCCATGAGTTAATTTCAGCATGTTGTCGATTATAGGTTTTGTACCGTCGGATGGTACTTTGTCCACTTGATTTTTATTATTTAACGGCGGCAACTTTAACACAAGGTTGACCGAGTGTATCAAGAATTTACGGATTAACAGTTTTCGACTTTTTTAGACTATCAGAACAGAAAATCTTTCTTGGGCCTGACGCATGAAAATAGTCATTGTGCAGTCACGTTCCCTCACTATTTTCCAACGAAAGCATCCACGCATGTTATAGGACATGCCTATATCCTTACTCGATTTTAGCAGCCGGTAGCAAGATAACAGCCGGGTCGTGGAAAGTTTTATTAGTCCTTTATAATCGGTTGGTCGAACAATGTCGTTTTCCCCGGGGCGCACATCTTTTTACACAATTGAAATGGTTGGAAGCAAAATCATCAATTTCCAGACTCTCCAGTATTTCCTTTGTAGAAACCGGTAGTTGACGTCTCCGTAAAGGTTCCAGTCTGTCTGGGGACTTCAAAAATATAAAAGGAAAAACTTTATTCTTCATGGTGAATTGTTAACATTCTTTCCTTAAAAATATCAATATGTGCACACGATCCTATTATTTCACTTGAACAACAGACTTGTCGAACCTAGGTTGAGTTTTGGTTATTGTTCCGGAATGTTAACCGTGAGCGCTATAAACTGCCCTCTGGATATTTCGAATGGCATCCCAACTACAGGATATTGAGATCCTTTCCAGGTTGTTGAATGAAAAGAATGATAGATGACCAGGCGGCTCGTTTGAGCTTCACTGCTACCTGGAGTGTGCTCAACTAAGTTAGGTTTTTCAGGTTCTGTGATAATTAGGCTATAGAACGACAGCCTACCAGAAATCTGAACAGACTACGAGGCTTTCTGTCTGTTTGCAACAGACCAGGTCTACAATGCCCTTTTTGCAATATTCTTCTTAGGTGCGGGCAATGTGGTTCCAGACTTTGTGATGTCATTCCGTGTCAATTCAACGTGCCTAATGTGGACCAGACAATCAGGGATCCAAACAAAATTTGGTGAGCTGAATGGATTCCTTGAAACCTCCAAAAATGCAATTTTTATGTCAACCTGTCTATTAAAGGCCGGTTCACACTTCAGGCGCGTGCAAAAACGAATCAAAGTTGACGTCACAAAAATTTTTGCAACGAAATTTCGCCCAAGTTGAAAATGTGTTTAACTTGTTACGAATTCGAACCGCGATGACAGCCTGAGGAACTACAACTTTAAAACAAAAAAAATACCATTTTATTGAAATTTGTGTCCCGTTTCTAATTCAAAAAGTTTATTTAAATCAATTGGAAATGACCGATAGAAAAATTAACTTCGAAGTTTTGTTTTGTTTTTAAATTGTTTCGAATAATGTACGTTCCATTTTTCAAATACCAGGACTCTCCCTTTCATTGGAGCATGTCTTGGCCACCGTAGATTTCAAAGGGCGCCAGCTCGCTTCGTTGATCGGATGACAGTTGTACGCATGTGTACACATTTACACGCGGTCGATTCCACAAGGCGCTTTGCCACACCACACAGCCAGTGCTGCTTTAGACGTAGTATAGTATACCTGTGTATAAAAAGAAGTGAGTTCACTTTGCAATGAAAGACTGTGAGTTGTATTGTTCAAAACTACCTCCACGAACCTAAACTGCATAGTATTTTCCTGGAAATCCTGGTTCAGTACAGGTGAGCAGATTTTGCAGGATGGAGAGAGTCCGTGCCACGCTAGTGGGGCTAATACTAGTATTGGTGAGGCCTTCGAGTGAACTCGATCTGGCTCGAACGTGTACCGGTACCTGGACCAGGCATGGTGTACGTCTTTTGAATGTTTAGACGCACTTGTTTTGTAGATGAAGAAACTGTTCAGTAGGCCCCTCTGTACCTGTACATGTACGTACACTGCGATTACAATGACTACAGACTGCACTGTGAATCGAAATCGTAAGTAGCCGTGACTGTACATGTATGTATGTATACCGGTAGGTCAACATGTACATGTAAATGATGTACATGTATAACTTGTATGTACATGTATGTTAAACCAATTATTCATTTAACCGCATCTACAGTCAAATGCATTATGCATGGCTTTCTGTCTGTGGCACGTGGTCTTGCCTGTTCTATTGTGAGCATAGGAAATTTCCGCCCTGTCAGGTTTTGCGATATCAACATTATACTTTGTCCCGTCATGCCCGTAGGCATCCTGCCAACATGTTTACAGGGCTTTGTATGATTGGACATTGCTAGGTTCATTTATTCCTGTTGCTAGGTAGTGGACCAATGGGAGCAGGCCAAATTACGCATCTCTGGGAGAAGGATGGGATCAAGTGCACTTTTGTTTTGCTGCTAAACGAGCAACTTTGCTTGCTTCTTTTTCTTTCCCACAATGCCTTTCTACTTGTGCAAAACCACCCAGTATTAGCGATAAGGCTTACTGCCCATGATGCAATTTATAAGATGTACATGTACATGAACAAGTTCTACAGTAACATGGACAACACTTGATACCTCTGTCACGGTACACCATGCACCATACATGTATGCATGTACAAACTCCGTTTCAATGAAAATCAACAGAGGGTGCCCTGTGAAAAGAGATTTTGCTCACACGTGCTAAATTGAAAAGTTTGCATCGTGAAATTTATGAATGAATGTCTCCGCCCATCAACTGCCAATGTCCTGAAAATTTGCGTGATGATATTGTATAATATTGTTTTCATGTTGTCAAAAAATGAGCAAAAATTGGCTTCTTAATAAAAAAGATTGCAGTAATTGAGTTTCAGTTTCAAAAATAAATTCAGAAAAATGTGAAATCTTCATTTTTTTGCCTAAATTCCAAAATAGGCAGATACTCAATTTTCCAGTGCTTTCAGGTAACCTTTCAACATCCTTCTACCAGCCCATACCAAGAAAAACAGGTGGCAGGGTGACCACTATGACCAAAAAATGTCAAAAATGATGCCTCTCCTGATGATCTTTTGACTCAAAGATGACGTTATACATGTACATGTAGATGTTCATGCTCTTGAAATCGTCTGATTTCTACCAAATGAATAAATTTTGGCAGAAAATGTTACGTTTTCTTTGAGGGTGGTATAGTTTTGCTGACAACCCCAAAGTCAGTCAATCCGATCGAAGTTCATCACCCGGTCATAAGATAATTTTACTACTTGAAGGTCATCTCATGTATCTCGGAACACGCAGATTTGCTGTGATGGAGGTTGGCTACAGCTGAACAAACCTCACCAATTTAGCCAAATCGATTGGATACTCACTTTGTTTGAACGTGTGAGGCAATTTGGAACATTTAACTTGATGTTTAAGCCCTATACTGGTNCCCCTTACCGACTCGCCCCCTGACCGACTCGCCCCCTAGCCGACTTGCCCCTTACTAACTCGCCCCCCTAGCCAACTCGCCCCCTAGCCAACTCGCCCCCTAACCGACTCGCCCCCTGACCGACTCGCCCGGCGCCCCCTAGCCAACTCACCCCCTAAGTTATCCAAGCACGTATGGCCGGCCCATTCACCCTTTAATAAAAAACACAATCAGTGAGAGATGGAATCTGTGATTGCTGCCCTTAAAAATAGGTTCTGGGGTTTGTAGCGGGCACTCAAAGTTGAGAATTATGATAGTTAAAATGTTTAAAGCCTGGTGGATATTCCCTTTCTGTGAAATTTGGGGGTAACAATATATTTTTGATATTGGTAAAACTAATTCAGTATTATCGTGTGTATGGGCCATGGCGCAGCGTTTCCTGTGTATTGTCTATGGGATTTTGTGCACCACAACACCCACACTCTACCATATATGGCCATATTAATTAACTTTGCGAACTATTTTGGATAAAAAATGGTACAAATTAGGCATAATGTCCTGCGACACAAACCTACGGAAGTGTTAAGGAGACATGATTTATGACAAAGGGGTAAGTTATAATTATTCTAGTGAGGTATAACTAGATAGGGAAACACCAAAAGGAAATTGACAAATTGACATATGTCTTCTCAACTAGATTACATCGTTTAATTAAAAAAGCTACCGGAAGAATATACAGTAAGTTACTAGTAAAGAAATTAAAAACACTCTCAAAGATATTTAATTCCAAAAAAGGAAGAAAGAATACGAACTAATGCCGTTTTGCAGATCAGGCGCTATTTGCGCCAGCTATACGTTTTATTATTATTATTCATGAATCAATCAGTTTCCCAATTCAATTCAATCTGGAAGATGTAGGAGAAAACCGGATTACCTAGAGAAAAAGGCGATGTGACTCGAACTGATCCAAGCTTAACAATCTTTCGGTGGATTCTCAGTCCCGGAAAGACATGATATCAGTATAAGTACTTTATTTTAACAACCAAAAGCATGCAATCAAAAACCCTGCCTTGAACCAAGAACATAATGGTCAAACTTTTCTCAGAACGTCTATAGGCCTAACTATAACCCCCTTGGGTGTTTGTAAATCCATATTAAAATTGGGGGATTGAGAAAGGTGACTATGGCTAACATTAACACCGGCTGGCAAATCCACGGTCTTCCAAAAATAGTTGAACCTTGTTGGTCTCGTTACCCATTCTATTGATTCACCACCAATGCAGAGATCGGGACGGTTTATCACCTTTTGCTGTTTGGCAGATCAAATAAGGGAGGCCGACTGAGGAAGCCGACTGAAGAAGCCGGCTGCATCGTGTCACTCCAATAATCTCACATTATGCGTTTTTTTCAATAAGCGAAGAGTGACTGGGTGACTGACGCATTCGGTAAAGCCTTGCGGAAAAGCCTCACTGAGTTGAAAAGCACATAAAAAATCACACATTAATGTGCCATCATCCTATTCCACCCTGCATTAACCTAATGCTGCCCTTGCTATTGGCGCTTATTTGGACCACTGCAGGGAATATTTAGTGGAGTAATCTGTAGCGTGTTAAAGGGTAAAATAAAACCATATATGAAAACACCGCCCCAAATGGGACCCATGTTGCCATGATATGAAACAACAGGTGTAATGTTGGTTTTCGATTTCGCCTTTTTCCTTTCTTTTTCTCCCCTCTTCTTTTTGGCACCCCCAAATGTGGCACCCGGGGCTCATGTCCCCTCTTGCTCCCCCCCCCCGTAGATACGCCACTATTTCTATCGGCCATGACCTGCCCAGCTGCGTCCTTTCTGCGGACCTCAGTCACATAGGCCTACCCAAATATTAATGGGACGGAGGGTTCGAAGTTGTTGATCTCGAGGGTATGTTTGATGTACAAATAACCTAATCAGACAGTGGACGTACAATGTAGGAAGCGTTTGAATAAATAAGTGATTAGTGGTGATGTCCAAATATCCATCACCGTCCGTGAGTCGCTCGTGTCACGTCGTTGGTTAGAACCATTTTTTTTAATACATTGGGCCGGCCATATTTGCTTGACGTGCCTAGGGGGCGAGTCGGTAAGGGGGGC